>BQMB01001982.1:0-345000 GCA_027943415.1 Closterium sp. NIES-67
CTCTGTTGTGCTCTGTTGTGCTCTGTTGTGCTCTGTTGTGCTTGTTGTGCTCTGCTGTGCTCTGCTGTGCTCTGTTGTGCTCTGTTGTGCTCTGTTGTGGCTCTCTGTGCTCTGCTGTGCTCTGTTGTGCTCTGTTTGTGCTCTGTTGTCCTTGTTGTGCTCTGTTGTGCTCTGTTGTGCTCTGTTGTGCTCTGTTGTGCTCTGTTGTGCTCTGTTGTGCTCTGTTGTGCTCTGTTGTGCTCTGTTGTGCTCTGTTGTGCTCTGTTGTGCTCTGTTGTGCTCTGCTGTGCTCTGGTGTGCTCTGTTGTGCTCTGCCTGTGCTCTGTTGTGCTCTGTTGTGCTCTGCTGTGCTCTGTTGTGCTCTGTTGTGCTCTGTTGTGCTCTGCTGTGCTCTGTTGTGCTCTGTTGTGCTCTGTTGTGCTCTGTTGTGCTCTGCTGTGCTCTGCTGTGCTCTGCTGTGCTCTGCTGTGCTTGTTGTGCTCTGTTGTGCCTGTTGTCGCTCTGTTGTGCTCTGTTGTGCTCTGTTGTGCTCTGTTGTGCTCTGTTGTGCTCTGTTGTGCTCTGTTGTGCTCTGTTTGTGCTCTGTTGTGCTCTGTTGTGCTCTGCTGTGCTCTGTTGTGCTCTGCTGTGCTCTGTTGTGCTCTGTTGTGCTCTGTTGTGCTCTGTTGTGCTCTGTTGTGCTCTGTTGTGCTCTGCTGTGCTCTGTTGTGCTCTGCTGTGCTCTGTTGTGCTCTGTTGTGCTCTGTTTGTGCTCTGTTGTGCCTCTGTGCTCTGCTGTGCTCTGTTGTGCTCTGCTGTGCTCTGCTGTGCTCTGTTGTGCTCTGCTGTGCTCTGCTGTGCTCTGTTGTGCTCTGTTGTGCTCTGCTGTGCTCTGTTGTGCTCTGTTGTGCTCTGTTGTGCTCTGTTGTGCTCTGCTGTGCTCTGTTGTGCTCTGTTGTGCTCTGCTGTGCTCTGTTGTGCTCTGTTGTGCTCTGTTGTGCTCTGTTGTGCTCTGTTGCTCTGTTGTGCTCTGTTGTGCTCTGTTGTGCTCTGTTGTGCTCTGTTGTGCTCTGTTGGCTCTGTTGTGCTCTGTTGTGCTCTGTTGTGCTCTGTGTGCTCTGTTGTGCTCTGTTGTGCTCTGTGTGCTCTGTTGTGCTCTGTTGTGCTCTGTTGTGCTCTGTTGTGGCTCTGTTGTGCTCTGTTGTGCTCTGCTGTGCTCTGCTGTGCTCTGCTGTGCTCTGTGTGCTCTGCTGTGCTCTGTTGTGCTCTGTTGTGCTCTGCTGTGCTCTGTTGTGCTCTGTTGTGCTCTGTTGTGCTCTGTGTGCTCTGTTGTGCTCTGCTGTGCTCTGTTGTGCTCTGTTGTGCTCTGCTGTGCTCTGTTGTGCTCTGTTGTGCTCTGTTGTGCTCTGTTGTGCTCTGTTGTGCTCTGTTGTGCTCTGTGTGCTCTGTTGTGCTCTGTTGTGCTCTGTTTGTGCTCTGTTGTGCTCTGTGTGCTCTGTTGTGCTCTGTTGTGCTCTGTTGTGCTCTGTTGTGCTCTGTTGTGCTCTGTTGTGCTCTGTTGTGCTCTGTCGTGCTCTGTTGTGCTCTGTCGTGCTCTGTCGTGCTCTGTTGTGCTCTGTTGTGCTCTGTTGTGCTCTGTTGTGCTCTGCTGTGCTCTGCTTGTGCTCTGTTGTGTCTGCTGTGCTCTGCTGTGCTCTGCGTGCCTGCTGTCTCTGTGTGCTCTGCTTGTGCTCTGTTGTGCTCTGCTGTGCTCTGTTGTGCTCTGTTGTGCTCTGCTGTGCTCTGCTGTGGTCTGTTGTGCTCTGCTGTGCTCTGTTGTGCTCTGCTGTGCTCTGCTTGTGCTCTGCTGTGCTCTGTTGTGCTCTGTTGTGCTCTGTTGTGCTCTGTTGTGTTCTGCTGTGCTCTGTTGTGCTCTGTTGTGCTCTGCTGTGCTCTGTTGTGCTCTGTTGTGCTCTGCTGTGCTCTGTTGTGCTCTGTTGTGCTCTGTTGTGCTCTGTTGTGCTCTGTTGTGCTCTGTTGTGCTCTGTTGTGCTCTGTTGCTCTGTTGTGCTCTGTTTGTGCTCTGTTTGTGCTCTGTTGTGCTCTGTTGTGCTCTGTTGTGCTCTGTTGTGCTCTGTTGTGCTCTGTTGTGCTCTGTGGCTCTGTTGTGCTCTGTTGTGCTCTGTTGTGCTCTGCTGTGCTCTGTTGTGCTCTGCTGTGCTCTGTTGTGCTCTCTGTGCTCTGTTGTGCTCTGCTGTGCTCTGTTGTGCTCTGTTGTGCTCTGCTGTGCTCTGTTGTGCTCTGCTGTGCTCTGTTGTGCTCTGCTGTGCTCTGTTGTGCTCTGTTGTGCTCTGCTGTGCTCTGTTGTGCTCTGTTGTGCTCTGTTGTGCTCTGTTGTGCTCTGCTGTGCTCTGTTGTGCTCTGCTGTGCTCTGTTGTGCTCTGTTGTGCTCTGTTGTGCTCTGCTGTGCTCTGTTGTGCTCTGTTGTGCTCTGTTGTGCTCTGTTGTGCTCTGTGTGCCCTGTTGTGCTCTGTTGTGCTCTGTTGTGCTCTGTTGTGCTCTGTGTGCTCTGCTGTGCTCTGTTGTGCTCTGCTGTGCTCTGCTGTGCTCTGTTGTGCTCTGTTGTGTCTGCTGTGCTCTGTTGTGCTCTGTTGTGCTCTGTTGTGCTCTGTTTTGCTCTGTTGTGCTCTGTTGTGCTCGCTGTGGCTCTGCTGTGCTCTGTTGTGCTCTGTTGTGCTCTGTTGTGCTCTGTTGTGCTCTGTTGTGCTCTGTTGTGCTCTGTTCGTGCTCTGTGTGCTCTGTTGTGCTCTGTTGTGCTCTGTTGTGCTCTGTTGTGCTCTGTTGTGCTCTGTTGTGCTCTGTTGTGCTCTGTTGTGCTCTGTTGTGCTCTGTTGTGCTCTGTTGTGCTCTGTGTGTGCTCTGTTGTGCTCTGTTGTGCTCTGTTGTGCTCTGCTGTGCTCTGTTGTGCTCTGCTGTGCTCTGCTGTGCTCTGTTGTGCTCTGTTGTGCTCTGCTGTGCTCTGCTGTGCTCTGTTGTGCTCTGTTGTGCTCTGCTGTGCTCTGCTGTGCTCTGTTGTGCTCTGTTGTGCTCTGCTGTGCTCTGTTGTGCTCTGTTGTGCTCTGTTGTGCTCTGTTGTGCTCTGTTGTGCTCTGTTGTGCTCTGTTGTGCTCTGTTGTGCTCTGTTGTGCTCTGTTGTGCTCTGCTGTGCTCTGTTGTGCTCTGCTGTGCTCTGTTGTGCTCTGTTGTGCTCTGTTGTGCTCTGCTGTGCTCTGTTGTGCTCTGTTGTGCTCTGCTGTGCTCTGTTGTGCTCTGCTGTGCTCTGTTGTGCTCTGCTGTGCTCTGTTGTGCTCTGTTGTGCTCTGCTGTGCTCTGTTGTGCTCTGTTGTGCTCTGTTGTGCTCTGTTGTGCTCTGCTGTGCTCTGTTGTGCTCTGCTGTGCTCTGTTGTGCTCTGTTGCGCTCTGTTGTGCTCTGTTGTGCTCTGCTGTGCTCTGTTGTGCTCTGCTGTGCCCTGTTGTGCTCTGTTGTGCTCTGTTGTGCTCTGTTGTGCTCTGTTGTGCTCTGCTGTGCTCTGTTGTGCTCTGTGTGCTCTGCGTGCTCTGTTGTGCTCTGTTGTGCTCTGCTGTGCTCTGTTGTGCTCTGTTGTGCTCTGTTGTGCTCTGTTTGCTCTGTTGTGCTCTGTTGTGCTCTGCTGTGCTCTGCTGTGCTCTGTTGTGCTCTGTTGTGCTCTGCTGTGCTCTGCTGTGCTCTGTTGTGCTCTGTTGTGCTCTGTTGTGCTCTGTTGTGCTCTGTTGTGCTCTGTTGTGCTCTGTTGTGCTCTGCTGTGCTCTGTTGTGCTCTGTTGTGCTCTGTTGTGCTCTGTCGTGCTCTGTTGTGCTCTGTTGTGCTCTGTTGTGCTCTGCTGTGCTCTGTTGTGCTCTGTTGTGCTCTGTTGTGCTCTGTTGTGCTCTGTTGTGCTCTGTTGTGCTCTGTTGTGCTCTGCTGTGCTCTGTTGTGGCTCTGTTGTGCTCTGTGTGCTCTGTTGTGCTCTGCTGTGCTCTGCTGTGCTCTGTTGTGCTCTGCTGTGCTCTGTTGTGCTCTGTTGTGCTCTGCTGTGCTCTGTTGTGCTCTGTTGTGCTCTGCTGTGCTCTGTTGTGCTCTGTTGTGCTCTGTTGTGCTCTGTTGTGCTCTGTTGTGCTCTGTTGTGCTCTGTTGTGCTCTGTTGTGCTCTGTTGTGCTCTGCTGTGCTCGGTTGTGCTCTGCTGTGCTCTGTTGTGCTCTGTTGTGCTCTGTTGTGCTCTGCTGTGCTCTGTTGTGCTCTGTTGTGCTCTGCTGTGCTCTGTTGTGCTCTGCTGTGCTCTGTTGTGCTCTGTTGTGCTCTGTTGTGCTCTGTTGTGCTCTGCTGTGCTCTGCTGTGCTCTGTTGTGCTCTGCTGTGCTCTGCTGTGCTCTGTTGTGCTCTGTTTTGCTCTGCTGTGCTCTGTTGTGCTCTGTTGTGCTCTGCTGTGCTCTGTTGTGCTCTGTTGTGCTCTGTTGTGCTCTGTTGTGCTCTGCTGTGCTCTGTTGTGCTCTGTTGTGCTCTGCTGTGCTCTGTTGTGCTCTGTTGTGCTCTGTTGTGCTCTGTCGTGCTCTGTCGTGCTCTGTTGTGCTCTGTTGTGCTCTGTTGTGCTCTGTTGTGCTCTGTTGTGCTCTGTTGTGCTCTGTTGTGCTCTGTTGTGCTCTGTTGTGCTCTGTTGTGCTCTGTTGTGCTCTGTTGTGCTCTGTTGTGCTCTGCTGTGCTCTGCTGTGCTCTGTTGTGCTCTGTTGTGCTCTGCTGTGCTCTGTTGTGCTCTGTTGTGCTGCTGTGCTCTGTTGTGCTCTGTTGTGCTCTGTTGTGCTCTGTTGTGCTCTGCTGTGCTCTGTTGTGCCTGCTGTGCTCTGTTGTGCTCTGTTGCGCTCTGTTGTGCTCTGCTGTGCTCTGTTGTGCTCTGTTGTGCTCTGTTGTGCTCTGTTGTGCTCTGCTGTGCCCTGTTGTGCTCTGTTGTGCTCTGTTGTGCTCTGTTGTGCTCTGTTGTGCTCTGCTGTGCTCTGTTGTGCTCTGCTGTGCTCTGTTGTGCTCTGTTGTGTTCTGCTGTGCTCTGTTGTGCTCTGTTGTGCTCTGTTGTGCTCTGTTTTGCTCTGTTGTGCTCTGTTGTGCTCTGCTGTGCTCTGCTGTGCTCTGTTGTGCTCTGTTGTGCTCTGTTGTGCTCTGTTGTGCTCTGTTGTGCTCTGTTGTGCTCTGTCGTGCTCTGTGGTGCTCTGTTGTGCTCTGTTGTGCTCTGTTGTGCTCTGTTGTGCTCTGTTGTGCTCTGTTGTGCTCTGTTGTGCTCTGTTGTGCTCTGTTGTGCTCTGTTGTGCTCTGTTGTGCTCTGTTGTGCTCTGTTGTGCTCTGTTGTGCTCTGTTGTGCTCTGCTGTGCTCTGTTGTGCTCTGCTGTGCTCTGCTGTGCTCTGTTGTGCTCTGTTGTGCTCTGCTGTGCTCTGCTGTGCTCTGTTGTGCTCTGTTGTGCTCTGCTGTGGCTCTGCTGTGTGCTCTGTTGTGCTCTTTGTGCTCTGTGTGCTCTGTGCTGTGTGCTCTGTTGTGCTCTGTTTGCTTGTTGTGCTCTGTTGTGTCTGTTGTGCTCTGTTGTGCTCTTTGTTTGTTGTGCTCTGTTGTGCTCTGTTTGTGCTCTGTGTGCTCTGTTGTGCTCTGCTTGTGCTCTGTTGTGCTCTGTTGTGCTCTGTTGTGCTCTGTGTTTCTGTTTGCTCTGTTGTGCTCTGCTGTGCTCTGTTGTGCTCTGCTGTGCTCTGTTGTGCTCTGCTGTGCTCTGTTGTGCTCTGTTGTGCTCTGCTGTGCTCTGTTGTGCTCTGTTGTGCTCTGTTGTGCTCTGTTGTGCTCTGCTGTGCCTCTGTTGTGCTTCTGTGCTCTGTTGTGCTCTGTTGCGCTCTGTTGTGCTCTGTTGTGCTCTGCTGTGCTCTGTTGTGCTCTGCTGTGCCCTGTTGTGCTCTGTTGTGCTCTGTTGTGCTCTGTTGTGCTCTGTTGTGCTCTGCTTGCTTGTGCTTGCTGTGCTCTGGTCTGTGGTCTGTTGTGCTCTGCTTGTTGCTCTGCTGTGCTCTGCTTGTCTGTTGTTGTGCTCTGTTGTGCTCTGTTGTGCTCCTGTTGTGCTCTTGGCTTGTGTGCTCTGCTGTGCTCTGCTGTGCTCTGTTGTGCTCTGTTGTGCTCTGCTGTGCTCTGCTGTGCTCTGTTGTGCTCTGTTTGTGCTCTGTTGTGCTCTGCTGTGCTCTGTTGTGCTCTGTTGTGCTCTGTTGTGCTCTGCTGTGCTCTGTTGTTGCTCTGTTGTGCTCTGTTGTGCTCTGTCTGTGCTCTGTTGTGCTCTGTTGTGCTCTGTTGTGCTCTGTCTGGTGCTCCTGTTGTGCTCTGTTGTGCTCTGTTGTGCTCTGTTGTGCTCTGTTGGTGCTCTGTTGTGCTCTGTTGTGCTCTGTTGTGCTCTGTTGTGCTCTGTTGTGCTCCTGTTGTGCTCTGTGGTGCTCTGTTGTGCTCTGCTGTGCTCTGCTGTGCTCTGTTGTGCTCTGCTGTGCTCTGTTGTGCTCTGTTGTGCTCTGCTGTGCTCTGTTGTGCTCTGTTGTGCTCTGCTGTGCTCTGTTGTGCTCTGTTGTGCTCTGTTGTGCTCTGTTGTGCTCTGTTGTGCTCTGTTGTGCTCTGTTGTGCTCTGTTGTGCTCTGTTGTGCTCTGCTGTGCTCGGTTGTGCTCTGCTGTGCTCTGTTGTGCTCTGTTGTGCTCTGTTGTGCTCTGCTGTGCTCTGTTGTGCTCTGTTGTGCTCTGCTGTGCTCTGTTGTGCTCTGCTGTGCTCTGTTGTGCTCTGTTGTGCTCTGTTGTGCTCTGTTGTGCTCTGCTGTGCTCTGCTGTGCTCTGTTGTGCTCTGCTGTGCTCTGCTGTGCTCTGTTGTGCTCTGTTTTGCTCTGCTGTGCTCTGTTGTGCTCTGTTGTGCTCTGCTGTGCTCTGTTGTGCTCTGTTGTGCTCTGTTGTGCTCTGTTGTGCTCTGCTGTGCTCTGTTGTGCTCTGTTGTGCTCTGCTGTGCTCTGTTGTGCTCTGTTGTGCTCTGTTGTGCTCTGTCGTGCTCTGTCGTGCTCTGTTGTGCTCTGTTGTGCTCTGTTGTGCTCTGTTGTGCTCTGTTGTGCTCTGTTGTGCTCTGTTGTGCTCTGTTGTGCTCTGTTGTGCTCTGTTGTGCTCTGCTGTGCTCTGTTGTGCTCTGTTGTGCTCTGTTGTGCTCTGTTGTGCTCTGCTGTGCTCTGCTGTGCTCTGTTGTGCTCTGCTGTGCTCTGCTGTGCTCTGTTGTGCTCTGTTGTGCTCTGCTGTGCTCTGTTGTGCTCTGTTGTGCTCTGCTGTGCTCTGTTGTGCTCTGTTGTGCTCTGTTGTGCTCTGTTGTGCTCTGCTGTGCTCTGTTGTGCTCTGTTGTGCTCTGCTGTGCTCTGTTGTGCTCTGTTGTGCTCTGTTGTGCTCTGTCGTGCTCTGTTGTGCTCTGTTGTGCTCTGTTGTGCTCTGTTGTGCTCTGTTGTGCTCTGTTGTGCTCTGTTGTGCTCTGTTGTGCTCTGTTGTGCTCTGTTGTGCTCTGTTGTGCGTGACCAAACCTCCGAGCACCGATCACACACACCCGCCCACCTGCATCCCCATGCCTTCAAGCTGCTTCACCACTCTCTCCACCATCTCCTCCCCGTCCCCCCAAACCCGCCCAGTCCCCCCAAACCCGCCCAGTCCCCCCAAACCTCGAAACCCCCAAACCCGGACACACTTGCTTACCTGCGTGCCCATGTCTTCAAACTGCTTCACCAGTCTCTCGACCGCCGCCTCATCCACCTCCTCCCCTTCCCCCCCCAACCCTCCCAACCCCTCCAGCCCCGGGAAGCCAGCCCCCAGCCCCGCAGGCAATCCACCTCCTGCTGCTCCTGCTCGCCCTGCTCCTGCCCCGACTCTTGTGGCGTCCCCCTCCCCAATACCGCTGACTGTGCGCTGCGTCTGCTGCTGCAGCTGCTCCAACGTGGACGATATGCCGCCCGTTTTGCCTCCGCTCCCGCTGCTGCTGCTTCCACTGCCAGCACCAGCATCGACGCCAGAAGCAGCAGCAGCAGCGGCCTTTTTCTTGCCTGTTTGCGCGGCTCCTTTTTTCTTCCCTGGCAGGGCCGGCAGGCCCCCACCCAGCCCTAGCCCAAGCCCTAGTCCCAGCGGCGCTGCTGCGGGTGCTGCTGCAAGTGTGGGTGTGGGTGTGGGTGTGGGTGTGGGTGTGGGGCCAGAGGCTGCATGTGGCGCCTCACTGGCGTTGCCTGCGGCTGCGGGTGCGTCAGGAGAGAGAGGGAGGGGCGGCGAAGCAGCAGCACGCAGTGGGGGTGTTGGCGCGGGGAGAGCGGCGGCAGTGGCGCTGCTGGTGGTGCTGGTGCCGCTGGTGGCGGCAGGAGAGGCAGCAGCGGCAGGGGGGGGCGTGCTTGAGTTGGGAGCAGCTGCTGGTGGGTCTTGGCGGAAGTCCTCCAGTGCGCCTGGGATGAGGGGGAGTGGGCAAGGGAGCGTGCAGGGAGGATGGAGGGGAGGGAGGATATTGGATAGCCATTCCTCACACCATGCCAAGAACAGCTGCCGGTGGGTCTTGGCGGAAGTCCTCCAGTGCGCCTGAGATGAGGGGGAGGGGTTGGGGAGGGCGGGTGTTGCGGAAGCGGGAGAGAAGATGCGGGGAGGGGAGGAGGGGGGGGAGGGGAACGGGAGTGGGGGGTGGAGAAGAGAGGAGAGGGTGAGGCGAGGCGAAGCGAAGGAGGAAGAGGAAGGGAGGGGATGGGAAACGGGTGAGAGGGCACGCATGGCGATGGTGCGAGAGGGACTTGATGGTGCTCACGGCTGTTAACCATTCAACGTACTATCGAGATCGCTGTTAGCGAACCGACATACTAACGAGATTGCTACAAACGAACCAAAACAACATCGAGAGGTCAGCATACTATCGAGGCTGCTGCTAAGGGATCAACATACTATCGAGACTGTTGTTAGCGGGTCAACATACTATCGAGAAGATCGTCCAAGTCGTCGACCGACGAATCCATGTCGCAGGAAGAAAAGCGGCGGAGGCGACAGGCGACAGGCGACAGGCGACAGGCGACAGGTGAGAGGCGACAGGCGACAGGCAACAGGCGACAGGCGACAGGCGACAGGTGAGAGGCAGACGCGGGAGACGGCGGGTGTGACTGGCGACGGAGAAGAGCCGCCAACGATGACTCGACCAAACCGACCAACGGCTTTCACGTTTGAGTACTCTAACACGAGACGCTGGCGCAAACGGATTTCGGCGCAAACGGATTTCGGTGCGTCGTGGTCTCTGATGGATCGGAAACACTCCGTCTAGGCCAAGGATCGCGGTGCGCTGGACATTCTCCTTCGGTGACCAGGAACTGGAGTCACTGCTACTGCTGGGCTCACTGCTGCTGCTGGGCTCCTGAAGGGAATACTAAATGAAGAGTCGCCGCTCCCAACTTGTACTGAATCTTCGGTGATGTGGCGAGAAAGAAGCAGCATTTTCTGGAGGTGGTAACAATTTCCCTGTGGTCGGCATGGGTTACCATCAGGGTCGCAGAACTTTTGAGGCGAGGAGGAGCTTGGTACGGTAAAGTGAAGCACATTGTGATCAAGTGCGGTGAAGGATCGATCCTGTCGTCAAACTGTACCATGCTCTGAAGAGACAAGGTTCTGCCCGCCATGCTGCTCACGTGAAACGTAACATGGTGCTGGTTGTCTTCATCGCGAATCGCAACTGTTACAGAGGCGAAAATATATGTGGGGCACTCTGACAAACTCCGACAGTCATTCTAGTTATCAGGTAACTCGTCGCGATTTTCGACGTCACTTCGTCTCTGTCACCGTCTTCGACATATCACTCGGCGCGCTTCTTCCCCACATCAGCGATAGTTGCGCCAAGCAGTGCGGCAGTGAGCACGCCAAACGGTCGCCAAACTTCAAGCGACCGGCCGACGTCAAACGTCCGTCAGACGTCAGACGGCCGTCAGACTCCAAACAGGCTCGAGGCGGCCCGAAATCACCTCCTCCCGTGTAGAGAGGAAGAGGGGAAGGGAGGAAGTAGAGGGCACGGGAGAGCGAGAGGAGGGTCCTCGCACCGCACCACACTGCATCGCACCGCACCGCATCGCATCGCCTTGCACCATGTTACGTTTCACGTGAGCAGCATGGCGGGCAGCAGCAGTGGTGGTGCGACTGGAGGGTTGGAGGGCGGGGAATGGGGGCAGCCGCGGTGGGAGGGGGGAGGGGAGGAAGGAGAGGCACGGGTACAGGTGGAGCTGTGCTTTGACGTGGGGTCGCCCTACAGCTTCGTTGCTCTCGAGATTCTGCTCAGGTGAGCCTTGGGTGGTAAGAAGCGAGTGGGGAGGGCAGGAGGCGCGGCCCCGTGCGTGCAGGTGGAGCTGTGCGGAATTCAATGTGGAACTGCCGTGCAGTTCATCGCCCTCGAGATTCTGCTCACGTCGCTCTTGCGTTGATCCGCTGGCTGGTTTCATTCACCACGACCCATCAGCAGCATTCCAAGATCTAGGTGCTTTCAGTTATTATGGCGACCCACGCTGCCTGCAGGGGCTCTGGTCTGTTGCTCTCCTCCTCTTCTGCTATCTCGCATCCATCGCCTCACTCGTTGACTTGTCTCGCCGTGCCGCCCCCCCCTGCAGGTGCCAGCACTCTTGGGGACTGCATCTGCTGCTGCGGGCGCTGCTGCTGGGAGGCGTTCACAAGGCCACGGGGAAGGCTACCACGGCCTCGTCTCATCTCCTCCTGCTTCTGCTCACCGCACCCCCCTGCATGCAGGTACCAGCACCTGTGGCGCCTGCACCTGGTGCTGCGGCCCGTGCTGCTGGGAGCGGTCCACAAGGCCACAGGCAATGCCATGCCGTCTGCCGTGCCGGCTAGAGGTCAGCTGCTTCTCCCTCGCTCTCGTTATCCCTTGCTCGCTGCTTCCTCTTGCGCGTTCGGCCAGTGCTGCTGGGCAGTGAGTGAGAATGGTGGAGAGGAGAAAGGTAAGAAGCATGTTGCAAAGGTAGACGGGCAAGGTGAAGCGACTGATTGGCCCTCGCATCTCCACTGCCCTCGCCTGGCCCTCCTCCCCATCCCCACACATCGCTACCCACCCCCCCATCCCCCTTCCCCCTTCCCCCCCCACCAGGAGCGTGGCTGCTTCATGCCATCGCTCGCACCACAGCCTTTGCCCCCCCTGATTTATTCCTGCCTGCTTACACACTCCCGCCCCCTCTCCCCCTTCCCCCCTCCCATCTCCCTCCCCCCCCCACCAGGAGTGTGGCTGCTGCATGCCGTCGCTCACGCCACAGCCATTGCCCATCTGCATGGCTTGCTCATTCTCATCTCCCTTCCGCCCCCCCTTTCCTTTCCTTCCCTCCCCCCGAGAGCAGGAGCGTGGTTGCTGCAGGACATCGCGCGCACCACGGCCTTTGCCCGCCTGCCCCGCATCTCTCCTCCACCTGGCTTTGGTTCGCCGCGCTTCACCACCCTGCCCTGCCAGCGACTGCTCACCGCCCTGGCTCTGCAGCAGGTGCCCCTTCCCTCCCCCCCCTCCCCCATTTTGTCTTACTCTCTCTCACATCCCCCCTGCACCTGGCTTTGGCTCCCCATGCTTCTCCACCCTGCCATGCCAGCGACTGCTCACCGCCCTTGCTCTGCAACAGGTGCCCCTTCCCTTTCCTCCCCCCCCCCCCCCCCCCCCATTTTGTCTTACTCTCTCTCTCATCCCCCCTGCACCTGGCTTTGGCTCCCCGCGCTTCTCCACCCTGCCCTGCCAGCGACTGCGAATCGCCCTTCTTTGCACCTGGTGCTCGCTCTTGTTTTGGTTTGGTACGTCAAATCTCGTGATTCTAACCTGCAGATGTCCGACTCGCACTTCCGTGTGTTTTGGGGATGGGCTCAACATGTGCAGGTTTAGAATCAGACCAATTTGAGGCACCTAAAATCTAGACTTCGATCCCCTAGTGCGGCGGTGTGAGGTTTTTGAAATTTCTCAAAACGGCTTCGATCCCCACTGCACATTCGCAGAGCTGTGTTTTGGGGATGAGCTGGACGCATGCAAATTGGAATCTAACCAAGCCGCTTAGCTTGACTCCGTATTGTCTTGTGCTCTGCATCGCCTTTGCCTTTGCATGGTGACTGCGTCACACTGCTATGTGCTACTCTGTCACGTGCTGTGTGTGTTGTGCTCTGTCTATACAGGGCCATGACTCACCCCACCTGCTGGCCCTCACTGGCTCCCTCTTCACTGCCTGGACCACACCACCCATGCCCCTCCTCCTCTCTCACATCCCACCCCATCTGCAACACCGAACCCTCCTCCTCGCTCACGTTTATTAACGTATGCCTCCCCTCTCTCCCCGCAGGGCCATGACTCGCCGCAGCTGCCGGTGCTCACTCGCTCTCTCTTCACTGCTATCTGGACCACACCATCCGCTGCCCACTCCATCTCGACCACCTCCTCATCCTCATCCTCCTCCCCCTCCTCCTCTTCCTCCCCCTCCTCCTCTTCCCCCCCCTCCTCCTCTTCCTCCCCCTCTTCCGCCTGTACACCTTCCCTTTCCTCCTCTGCCGCGCCTGACCTCGACCATGCAGCTACCACATCTCCTCCTGCTCCTTGTTCAAGCATCCATCCCCCTCGAACCGACATCGCAGCGCCAGCCTTTCTCCGCCACGCCTGCTGCCAGGCTGGCATTCCACCGTCACAGCAGGAGGCCCTCCTCTCTGCTGTTGCCTCGCCTGCTGTCAAGCACGCTCTTGCTGTGAGTATAAGAGCCTCTCACCCAAACAGCAGTGTGCATGCATGTGCATGGGCCTGTGGGCCTGTGCGCCTGCATATCATGCTGCTACGCCACCGTCATAGCAGGAGGCTCTCTTATCTGCTGCTGCCTCGCCTGCTGTCAAGCACGCCCTTGCTGTGAGTTCAACAGCCCCGCATTCCTAACTTCTGGCACACCGTGCATGTGTGCTCACTGAGCCTGTCTCGGGCCTGCGTTGTACACCTGTCAGAGCTGCTCCTTCCTGCTGCTCCTCCCTGCTGCTCCTCCCTGCTGCTCCTCCCTGCTGCTCCTCCCTGCTGCTCCTCCCTGCTGCTCGCTCCCCCGCCTGCTGACAAGCAGGCACTAACAGTAAGTCCGACAGCCCCCCACTCCTGGCACACCGCGCATGCGTGTTCACAGAGCCTGTCATGCGCCTGCATTACATTGTAGACTCACAGCGCAGGCCTGACGTATTCTCTCCCCTGTGCATCCTCTCTGTAGGCTCACGAAGCTCTCACTGTGAACCAGTGGTGGGGCTTAGTTGCCGTGATGGTCGGTTGCTTCACAGAGGGAGTCATTGGTGAAGAGTATGATTCCTGCTATGATCCGCACTTGTTGACATCCGCTCTCATTGACATCATCCGCACTTGTTGACATCCGCTCTCATTGACACCATCCGCACTAATTGACATCCGCTCTCATTGACATCATCCGCACTAATTGACATCCGCTCTCATTGACATCATCCGCACTAATTGACATCCGCTCTCATTGACATCATCCGCACTAATTGACATCCGCTCTCATTGACATCATCCGCACTAATTGACATCCGCTCTCATTGACATCATCCGCACTAATTGGCATCCGCTCTCATTGACATCATCCGCACTAATTGACATCCGCTCTCATTGACATCATCCGCACTAATTGGCATCCGCTCTCATTGACATCATCCGCACTAATTGACATCCGCTCTCATTGACATCATCCGCACTAATTGACATCCGCTCTCATTGACATCATCCGCACTAATTGACATCCGCTCTCATTGACATCATCCGCACTTATTGACAGGCGGCCATGGAGCGGGGGGCGTTTGGCGGGCCCACTGTCATCATGCCCTGCCACTGTCATCATGCCCGCCACTGTCATCATGCCCTGCACTGTCATCATGCCCACCACTGTCATCATGCCCGCCACTGTCATCATGCCCGCCACTGTCATCATGCCCGCCACTGTCGTCATGCCCGCCACTGTCGTCATGCCCGCCACTTGGTGCCCTGCCTTACCATCTGTCAACCATCCCCATGCACCCCCCATGCACATACCAAGCCCCATTTCAGCACCCAAGCGGCCATGGAGGGGGGCGCCTTTGGGGTGCCCACTCTTTTCGTCACCAATGCCTGTTTTTGTGCCTCGACATGTGCCAACCATGTGCCTCGCCATGTGCCTCGCCATGTGCCTCGCCATGTGCCAGCCATGTGCCTCGCCATGTGCCAGCCATGCCATGAATCACCCCGTGCATGCCCTCCCTCTCTTTCAACCCCCAGGCCAGCACACGTGCGGCCATAGAGCGGGGGGCCTTCGGCGTGCCCTCTCTCTTTGTCGCCCCCACTGCTCGCCCCGTCTGCCTCGCCACAGGCGCCACGCTCTTGCCCCTCTCCCCCTCATGCTCCCCATGCCCCCCATACGCAACCCCCTCTTCCTGCCCCTCTCAGGCCAGCACACGGGCGGCCATAGAGAGAGGAGCCTTCGGCGTGCCCACTCTCTTTGTCGCCCCCACTGCTCGGCCCATCCGCCTCGCCACAGGCGCCACCCTCTCCCCCTCCCACCGCCTCATGTTTTTCGGCTCCGATCGCTTCGAGCAGATGGCATGGCTGCTGGGGTTGCCGTGGCACGGGCCGTGTCCCCCACAAGCATCGCTATAGAGCAGCAGTGTTGTAAAGCTCCAGCGAGCCACAGGCGGCAGGCACCCTTTCGCCCTCCCACCACCTCACGCTCTTTGGCTCGTGTTGGTTCGAACAGACGGCATGGCTGCTGCAACTGCCCTGGCACGGTCCTTGCCCCTTCTAGCAATGCTGTGGAGTTAGGGCTCTGCTTGGGAAGCAGGAGAGCTGGAGGGGAGGGGGGGTTGGAGGAAGGAGTTAAGGCAGGCGGTTGGACCAAGGCAGGTGTTGAAAGGTGTCTCTCGCAGTGCAACAGCCGACCACCCTGTATGTAGACGCTGCGGTGTCTCAAGTATCGTGCAGAACAAGTCGTCGCAGTGCTCTCTGCAGGTTAGCAGCCGTGCTTGGTTTGGGTGTGTATGGTGATATGAACCACCTCGATTCGTGCTTTGTCTATTGTGCTTCCAAGCTGAGAGCATGCTGAGCCGAAAGCCACTGTAGGCAGTGAGGTGAAAGCTCAATGACACGAGTCATTGAGGTGAGGCGAAAAGCTGCCCTGAGCAGAGAACGTGCTTAGATTGATTTTGTTATGTACCAACCAATGCAGATCAAATCACGCCAGCCTTGTTCGTCCATGTCACAGCACTGTGTTTCAAGTTTCTAGAGCTTGCCAAAGCTTGGAGCTTCAAGCTGTGCCAAGCAAGCCTGAAAAGAACTGCCTTAAAAGCGACAGTGCGCTCCACCTCGGCACGTTTCGAGACGTCTCAAAACGAGAATACTAACACTTAGCTTGGACTTCTCAAGCAGCATCCACCTGCCGTGCTCCACCATGCACGCCACAGCCCATGTAGCTGAGATGAAAGTACTGCGGGAGAGGGAGTGCAACCCAGCTGCCGGCTGCTGCAACCAACCCAGGATCCTGGATTGGGCAGCGCAATGGGGGAGGGAGGGGAAGGGGGAGAGGGGCGGAGCAATGGGCAAGGGGAGAGAGGGGGAGAGGGGCAGAGCAATGGGGGAGGGGCGAGCGGGGGCACAGAGTAATGGTGGAGGGAGGGGGGAAGGTGAGAAAGGGAGAAGCGCGTCAGAGGAATGAGGATGGGGGGGAGAGGGGCAGAGCAGTGGTGAAGGGGGGGGAAGGGGGAAGGGGGAAGGGGGGAAGGGGGGGGAAGGGGGAAGTGGGGGACAGCAGAGGGGAGAGGGGAGGGAGGGGGGCAGAGGAGTGAACTGCAAGAGAAACAGGACGCCCCTCCTAAGATTGCCTCACTCAAGCTAATGCTCTCCCCTCAAGTACCGAGCAGGGCACAGTGTGCCTGCGCCCTCCCCTCACCTGCGCCCTCCCCTCACCTGCGCCCTCCCCTCACCTGCGCCCTCCCCCCACCTGCGCCCTCCCCCCACCTGTGCCATGTGTGGGCGGCGCGCAAGGAAGGGAATCGGACCCCAAACGTGGCCACAGTGGGCTCCTGCGTGCCCCATGCACACATTCTTCACCACCACTTCTCCCCACCTTCCTACTCCAACTACTGCTCTTCTCCTCCCCTCTTTCCTTCCCCACCCTCCCCCACCCTCCCCCACCCTCCCCCACCCTCCCCCGCTATCCCGTGCCTCCACCCCCACAGCTCGTGTCTTCTGTCCCCTCCCTGGGCAGCATGACATTCGAATCGACTCTAGAGTCCCCTCCCCAGGCGGCAGGTGGGTGGCTGTTTGAGGCGCCTCGCCCCAAGACACACCCGCCTTCTCCCCCCTTAAAGCGTCACCCGCACCTCATCCCCTCACACCTGCCTCTGCCCGCATTGCCCCCTCGTATAACTCAAACCCCCCCACCCCCGCCCAACTGCCCCTTCACCGGCCCCATTATCTGCCCCTTCAGCTGCCCCACACCGCTCTCCGCCACCCCCACACAGATTCGCCCTCTCCTTTCTTGATAGCCCCCCTTTTCACCACAAGTGCATGCCTCGTTATAAGCCGCCTCACTACAGCATCATCTTCCCCCCATCCCTCTCCGCCAACCTCCATCTGCGCCGCTCTTAAACATCCCCCTAGACGACAGCTGGATGCCGACCAGCACTAGGATGCAGACAACGCATGCCGCCCCCACGATGGCGAGCGCGAGCGCGGCGGGGTGCGCCCCCGGCGCGCCGAGGATGGCGGCGAAGAGCGACCCGCGGGTGGCGGGCTTGCGCCCATGAGGGGAGAGATGCGCGGCTGCTGGGGGCACGGCTGATGGGGAACGGGGCGCATAATTATGGGGTCTGCGCTTGGTCACGCGGTTGGGTGCAGAGCGGTGCACGCGGATGTGAAGCGGTGATGTGGTTGACATGATGGGGCCCAAGGGGGGTTGGGTATCGGCGGGTGCGCTGTGCTTGGCTGCGGAAGTCTGCGCACCCATCGCACCCGTCTAAGTCACACCCGGCGCACCCGTGTAGGGTATTAGGCACGCTAACGCCTGAGACAGGCGATGCGATGCGAACGTGTAGGTGCTAGGCGGGCAGGCAGGCTAGTCTTGAGGCGTTGGCAAGCTATCGACAGAGACGGCTGATGTAATGCGACGCGACGCAACGAACCCGAAGCCACGAGAACGCGCTTCAAGGAGAGCCGCTTTCAAGGATTGCGAAAGAATAACCTTTTCCTAACAGATTCGTGAAAGCGATGTGCCCTACTCTTGGAAGACGAGGATGGCGAGGCGTGCGACGTGTGCGGCGTGTCGGCGACGCGAAGTAGCTGACTTGGATGCGAGAAGTGGCGGTGAGCGAGTGAAGATGCGGGCTGGGCTGGGCTTCATGGATTGGCGGGTGGCGTTGGTCACCCTGGAGTACTGCTGCACGAGATCTGAGGGCGTGTCCAGCGCGTTCGTTTACTATTCAATTTGCATATCAGGTACGAAATTTCGACATGGTAACCCGAAATTTCGTGTCCATTCGGACACGCACGATTAATTGACGGTTTTGGCAGACACCCTCCAAACGTGCCCACAGACGTGGGCCGCACGTTTTCGAACCGAATGAAAATCGTGCCCAAATTATATACACGGCAGAAACGTCCAAATCCTGGCTGGCGAAAAAAGAAACGCTTACATTCGCCAGGCTTTCGTGACGCTTGCGAAGAACGGCGAAAAAGCGGAAGAAGAATTGGAATTTGTCCTGTGTTTGTGTGTTTTTTTCCTATGGCGAGGGGGAAATTGAGCCCTCCATTTTTCCCCCCCTGGGTGGAGTCGTGGCTCGTAATGCGTGTTCGCGAAAGCGGGCGGGGCCTCTTTCCCGGGGCGAAATCCGGTTACCCTAATTTTTTCTCGTGTCAGTCTGTTATGTGCGCGCTGCGCACCCACTCATTTGTCGAGACACGGGCGGGGCTCGTGTCTGCGCGTTTTGCTGCTGATACTGTAGGTGTACCTTAACACATTCACACTTGGCGAATCAATATTTCGGCGTGTTAAAAAAACGTCAAAAACTCGAGTTGGGGCGAAATGAACGCGCTGGACACGCCCTGAAACATGCACGCAACACAGGCGTGAGGCGAAACGCCGAGTTGCAATTGGCGTGTTATTTTCACTGCCCGTCCCTCCGGCTCTTTCTGAAGCTGCTCAGGCAACTCCGAGTCGCAATCGGCTGCCTGCACGCACAGTGGGTGAGGCACGACGCAGCCGCTTAGGTGACTTCCGAGTCACGACCCGCTGAGTCACGACTGGCAGTCGTAATAGATAGACGCGTGCACAGCTGGTGAAGCACGACGCGCCGCAGTCGTAGAGCGTGACTGAGTTGTCTCAACTACGACTCGTAATAGATGCCACAGCGACTCGTAATAGATGCCACAGCGACTCGTAAGCATGTCTGACCTGTCGTCGCTAATCGCTCGTCCCTTGCAACCCTACGCATGACTGCCACGTGGCGATCGCTTTGTCGTGTGAATCCACGCAGACGTTCGGGTCGCGCGTGCGCGCCTTGGGTTGCGCGCCGTCCATCTTCGTCCTGACCGTCGACCCAAACCCTAAAAGCGATCATCCTTTATTAAGTCTGCTTTTCATTCGCCTCAAAAGGGACGCCTTCTGGTGCGCGCCGTCACTCTTACCGAGCCGTCCTCCCGGTGATCCCGGCGATATTTGCTTTTCCAGCCTGGAGTCGCCATCGTCCGCGTTAATGGCGTCCGCCGCTACCGCGTACAAGCACGACAAGGCCCTCCAAGCGGCGCACCAGCGCGAGCTCAAGGCGCTCCTCCGCGCGCCGGGCAACGAGACCTGCGCCGACTGCGGCGGCCGCTTCCCGCGCTTCGCGTCGGTGTCGCTGGGCGTGTTCCTGTGCAACCGTTGCTACGGCATTCACAGAGGCATCGGCGTGCACGTCACGCGCACCAAGTGCGTCGAGCTCGACGCGTGGAGCGCGGGGGAGATCGCCGCAATGAGAGCCATGGGGAACAAACGAGCGGCTGCGATCTGGCAGGGTAAGTTATGAGGGCGCGCTTCAGGGGAGCACAGGGGCGCGCGCGTGGGCACGACATGCGTCGAGCTGGACGCATGGAGCGCGGGGGAGATTGCCGCGATGACAGCCATTGGTAACGGACGAGCGGCTGAGATCTGGCAGGGTGAGCTACGAGGTCAAGGTGGCAAACGATGAGGTCAAGATGCTGCAGTATCTCGATTCTAGTGGCTCGCCACGGGCCACGGGCCACGGGCCACGAGATGAAAAGCTGCTGAGAGACTGCCGGCAACAGCAGCAGCACTCTCGGGTGCTCACCGCTCGCCCGCCACTCTATCCTTCTGCCTTGGCCTCGCGATCTTGGGGGTCTCCATCCGTCAGTCAGTCGCAAATGCTGGCGAGGTGGGAAGGTGCACCAGAGGCATGTATGAGCAGAGCCGCTACCCTGTCCAATGCCAACCCGCCCTCTGTATTCTCTCTTTACACCTGCCCTTCCGCCACCCCTCCCTCTCCCCAGGCAACGTCCCTTCCAGTGTGAGAGCACCCTCATCAGCCTCACCAGATGCAGAGGTGGAGCGGTGGATCCGAGACAAATATGAACGCCACCTCTACCACAACCCCGCTGCTGCTGCTGCTGCTGCTGCTGCTGCTGCTGCTGCTGCTGCTGCTGCTGCTGCTGCTGCTGCTGCTGCTGCTTCTGTCCCTACTCCTGCTTCTGCCCCGGTTGCTGCCTCCCCTCCCCCCGCCACCTGTTCCTCCTCCTGGCCCAATTCAACGCCCCTACCGCCGCCAGCAGGCGTTGCCAGTGCAGCTGCTCAGCCTAGTGCCGCACATCCCAGCAGCATCAACAGCAGCATCAACGGCAGCATCAACGGCAGCATCAACGGCAGCATCAACGGCAGCATCAACAGCAGCATCAACAGCAGCATCAACGGCAGCATCAACAGCAGCATCAACGGCAGCATCAACAGCAGCATCAACGGCAGCATCAACGGCAGCATCAACGCAGCATCAACGCACATCAACGCAGCATCAACGGCAGCATCAACGCAGCATCAACGCAGCATCAACGGCAGCATCAACGGCACGCAGCATCAACGCAGCATCAACGGCAGCATCAACAGCAGCATCAACGGCAGCATCAACACACATCAACGCAGCATCAACAGCAGCATCAACGGCAGCATCAACGGCAGCATCAACGGCAGCATCAACGGCAGCATCAACAGCAGCATCAACAGCAGCATCAACGGCAGCATCAACAGCAGCATCAACAGCAGCATCAACGGCAGCATCAACGGCAGCATCAACGGCAGCATCAACGGCAGCATCAACGGCAGCATCAACGGCAGCATCAACGGCAGCATCAACGGCAGCATCAACGGCAGCATCAACGGCAGCATCAACGGCAGCATCAACGGCAGCATCAACGGCAGCATCAACGGCAGCATCAACGGCAGCATCAACAGCAGCATCAACGGCAGCATCAACGGCAGCATCAACGGCAGCACAGCAAGCAGGGTCCACACCCATCCCCCCACCACCACCGCCCATGAAACTTATCAACCCAGCCATGCAGCTGCTGCTGGCATCTCTCTAAGTCATACATGGAACGCTGGTGTTCTAGGCGCTGGAAGCAGCAGTAACAGCGATGTTATATCCAATTCGGTTCCCAGTGCAAGCAGCAGCAGCACACTGAACTCCGACCGAAGTAAGCAACCAGCTGCTGCGCCTAAAGATCTGATTGATTTCTCACAGTGGTGACTTCTGGGCTTTATTACGAAGCAATGGTCAGTCTGTTTCTCACAAGACGAGAGTTGGGGGGGAGTGATATACGCATGTGTTTTTGTAGGGCTAATATGGCGAACGTGTTGTGCCAGGAAGGATAGTAGACCCGAAGGAAATTATTACCATTTTCTTTGTGCCTGCCATGTGTTGGAAATGATGAAAGGCATTTCCGGAGTCTCGTGTGAGTGTACGAATACGCGAAGACTGCAACAACGGGGATTATCAAGTCAACACTGCTACAGTACTACAAACAGTTGACGTGGGTTGACGGTGTCAAACATATATTGTATGTTTCTGTAGACTATATAGGGTTGTGCCTTAGGGAGTACAACCCATTAGGTTATATTCCCATGTATGCCTTGTTCTAGTCATTCTTTCACTTGAACATGGTATCATGAGTAGGTAGGTCCCCCCCCCTCCCCTAGCGCTTCTGCCCTAGGTCCTAGCCGCCTCGTCGCCCCGCGGCTCGTCACCTCGCGGCCCCGCGGCCCCGCGGCCCCGTCCCCTAGCGGCCCCGCGGCCCCGTCACCTAACGGCTCCGCGACCCCGTCCCCTAGCGGCCCCGCGGCCCCTCACCTCGCAGCCCCGCGGCCCCGTCACCTCGCGGCCTCGCGGCCCCGTCACCTCGCGGCCCCGTTACCTAGCGGCCCCGCGGCCCCATTCCCTAGCGGCCCCGCGGCCCCGTCCCCTAGCGGCCCCGCGACCTCGGCACCTAGCGGCCCCGTTACCCCGTCCCCTCGCGGCCCCGCGGCCCCGTCCCCTAGCGGCCCCGCGGCCCCGTCACCCCGCGGCCCTGTCACCTAGCGGCCCCGTCACCTCGCGGCCCTGCGGCCCCGTCACCTAGCGGCCTCGCGGCCCCGTCACCTAGCGGCTCCGCGGCCCCGTCACCTAGCTGGCCTCGTCGCCTAGCCGGCCCCTGTCTCCCTGCCGGCCCCGCCTCTTTGCCGGCCCCGTCGCCTTGCCGCCCGCGGCCCCGTCTTCTAGATGCCTCGCCGCTGTCCTCGGCTCCTCTGCACTGAGCTGCAGTGCCCGCCACTGCTCTGCACTGCACTGCACCGCACGGCACCGCACGGCACCGCACTGCACCGCCCTACACCGCACTGCATCGCACTGCACTGCACCCTACCGTACTTCACCTCCCTCCACCGCACAGTACCACTCTGCACCGCACATCACCGCTTTCCGCCGTGCTCTCCTGCCCAGTACAGTCTTTCTCCTGCTGCTGCAACCATGATGGCGGGCTCAGTCCTGCGCTTTGATGCTGAGGGGCAGCCGATTGAGTTTGACTCATGGCTCGTCGACCTCCAGCGACACCTGACTGTTCAGCGGCAGGACGGCCACTCCCTGGCCGTCCACATCGATGGTACGCTCCCCTGTCCGGACCCCCTTGCTGCCCTCCCCGCCCCACCTCTGCTGACCGTGAGTCCGTTGCAGCTGCTGCCCTTGCCCGTGCTGTCTAGTTCTCGCGTGACGTTGTCGCACAGCTTGCGATTAGGCATGCCCTTCCTGACCTTGCGTCTTTCCCCACTGTCGCTGACCTAGCCGCCCACCTGCGCACGCTAGACATGACCTGGCGCGCTGCCTGCACTGAGGCTCAGCTTCGGGTGTTTCAGCCCCCCATTTGCTCTACCCACTACCTGCTTGCCACCCGCCTCCTTGACCGTCTTGCCACCGCCCACAATCACTTCCTTAGTCTCCACCCCGCTGACCTCACCCTCACTGACTTTGTCGACACCCTGTCTGCCATAGAGACCCGTCAGCGCTCTATCGCCCAGTCTAGCGGTACCGTGCCAGTCTCTATCTTTCAGGGCTGTGCCCCTACTCAGTGCTCTTACTCCGACGGCTCTACTGCGGTTGCTGAGACAGCTGCGGCTGTGGAGACAGCCGCCGCAGTGCAGTTTCATCCAGGTCAGGGTCGCCGCCCCAAGGCTGGGTGCGGCGGAGGTAGCGGAGGAGAGAGTGGTGCCGGTGGTGGAGGTGGCTCGCCCGCTGTTAGTACTAACCAGGGGGCTGGGGATGGTGCCCCGGAGCAGCCGCCCCAGCAGCAGCAGGAGGCTCCGCAGCTGGACCAGCAGCAGCAGGAGGCTCCGCAGTTGGACCAGCAGCAGCAGCAGCCGGAGAAGCAGCAGCAGCAGCGGAGGGTCGGCCATCTCCCCCACGGGTGGCCTGGAGCTGGAGGTGACGTTGGTCGCAGTGGTCGCTCGCGCGGCGTGCCGTCAGGTGGTAGTCAGAGTGACGGGCGCTACGAGTGCCAGCTCCAGACCGGTCCTCGCCGCAGCCTCGTGTGCGGTAAGATCGGTCATACCCCCGCTCGTTGCTAGACGACCTGTTTCGTCTCCGCTTCGGTCCGTCGCCTGACCTCCTCGACTGGCACAGTCTGCTCCATCGTTGTGTTCATGGATGAGATTAGCTCTGCTTTGTATGCGCTGCATGTTGATGACTCTTGTGTGACTGGTTCGTATTACCCTGTGTTGCCTAACGTAGGTGTGCCCACTGTGCCTAGTTCAGGCTCCCCTGCTGCATCAGGCGTAGGATCCCCTGCCTTGTTTAACCTAGGGTTCTCCCTCACTCCTCCGACCTCTGTCGCCGCTGCCGCGCTCTCCTTCACCCTTGACTCCGTCGCTTCCCGGTGTTTCTTTAGCGACTCCACGATGCTTACGCCACTTGCCGCTCCTGCTGCAGTTGCTCTTGCAGACCGTTCCTCCGGTCCTGTAGTTGCACGTAGCTCCACTACTCTCCCCTATCCAGCGGTTCCCTCAGGCTCCCTTACAGGCCTGCACATCCCCTCATTCTCTAGGAACCTAGTTGGTGTCGGCTGCCTCCAGGACCTTGGCGTCACCACTATGTTCCCTGGGCACGAACGGTACACTGTCTGTACTAAGGCCGCCACTGGTGCCCCCCTCACCACTTTCCCCCGGGACCAGGTGTTCGACCTGTTCACGCTAGACACCGCTTCCCCACCGGTTGGGATGCCTCCCCAGGTACCTGCGTCTTCCCAGGTTGCTGCGGCGTGCTCGTGTCGATCGCTTACTCACCCCTCACTTCTGTGGCACCACCGTCTAGGTCACCCTGCCCTCACCCTTCTCCGTCACATGTCCCAGCACCGTCTTGTCCTAGGCCTCCAGAGTCATTCCCTACGCTCCCCTCCTCACCCGCTCCTCCGTGCACGCCCAGTGTCGAGGGTCGGCTCCGCCGAGCCCCTCACTCCTCCTCGTTCCCCCCTACCTCCGCACCGCTGCAGACCCTGCACATGGACGTCCGGGGCCCCGCCCCCGTCCATGGGCCGCATCGTGAGCGCTACTTCCTAGTGCTTGTCGAGGACTACACCCACTACACCACCATCTTCCCCCGGGAGCGGAAGGCCGTCTTGCCTGACATTCTTCTCCCGTGGCTTGTCTCTGCGCGTGTTCACCGAGGTCTCCCTGTCTTGCGTCTTCACTCCGACCATGGTGGCAAGTTTGCCTCTGGCTGCCTTGGTCGCTTCTGTTGTGCGGAGGGCATCACCCAGACGTTCACATTGCCGGACTCCCCGCAGCAGAATGGGGTCGCTGAGCGACGCATCGGTTTGGTCATGGAGGTGGCTCCTACCTCGATGATCCCTGCCGGTGCACCCCATTTTATGTGGCCGTTCGTCGTTCGCTTCACCGCTCACCAGCTTAACCTCTGGCCGCACCCTCAGCGGCCGCATGTTTCGCCGACCCTCCTCTGGACCGGGTCCCCTGGTGATGCATCTTCGTTCCACGTCTAGGGCTGCCTTGCACACGTTCGTGCCTCTGGCACGGACAAGCTCACTGCCCGCACTGTCCCCTGTGTCTTCCTAGGTTTCCCCCTTGACTCGTCGGACTAGCAGTTCTACCACCCGCCTTCTCACCGGTTCTTTCAGTCTCGTGACGTCATTTTTGACGAGTCCGTCTCCTTCTACCACCGCTTTCCCCACCGTGGTCCCCCAATCACCCCCCCCCAGTTCCTGGTGCCCCCCCCTCCCTCGGTCGACCCTGTCCACCCCCCTCCCCGCCCTACCCCGTCTGGTGTGTCTCACGTCACCCCCCTCCTGTCGAGTGTCCCTGCTGAGGAGTCCGCTGACTCTCGTGGCTCGGCGGAGTCTCTTCCCCCGCCTGTCCCTGCCCTGGTCTTGCCTCCCATGTTGCCGCCGTGCTGTCCCCGCCGCTGCCGCCTCGGCCACTGCCGCCGCTGCCGCAGTTGCTGTCGTCACCACCGCTGGGGTTCGTGCATTCTGGGGGTGCTGGGGAGCCGACAGGGGCTGGTTCTGGAGCGGGCTCTGGGGGTGCTGGCGTGGGGCTTCTCAGAGGGAGCCGTGCTGTCGCTGGAGGTTCTGGTGTTGGAGTCGGGGAGCAGTCGCAGCTGTTGCCGCCGGTGTTCGCTCTTCGCCTCTTCGGTCTCCCTTCCCCTGACTGCTCGTCACTGCCTCCCCCGCTGCCGCCGCCTCCTTCTTTGCCAGTCCACGGCCCCCTGTTTCCTCCCCCGAACTCCTCTCCGGCTCGTTCCCCTTCCCGTTGTCCTCCTGTGTCTCCTCCCCTCTCTCTTGACCCAACTCCTCCATCTCACGTCCGGTCTCGTTGTCCGTCTCGTGCTCGTCCTACCTCCCCTGTTCCGCGTTCTCACCCTATGTTGCTGCGCTCTCACGCATCTCGTGCTCCTCCTCTCCTCCTGTCTCCTCCTCCGTCGTCGCTTGCTGTGGCCCCGCCTCCGTTCTCGGACTTCCTCCGTGCTGCACGTCCCCTTGTTCCTTGTATCCTTGCCTCTCTCGTTACCGACCCGTCCGTTCCTGTCTCGAGTCTGTCGGCTCTTGTCACTGCTGTCATTGACTTCGCCACTACCCGCTACCTGGAACTGACTTCGCCGCTACCCGCTGCCTGTCACTGACTTCGCCCCCGACCGCTCTGGTCTCTGACCCTGCCTGCCCTCCGGCCGTCGAGGGTGTGGCTACTCTTGGCAGTGACGTCCTAGAAGACAAGCAGTTCGAGCTCGCTTTCCTGTCTGAGGCCGCCCCCCATCTCTGTTCCATGCTACTAGTCCCTGAGGGTGACCCAGACACCCTCGACATCCCGACCCCTCGGACCTACGCTGAGGTTACCTCGGGACCCTGAGCCTCTTCGTGGATAGCTGCCATGGAGCAGGAGATGGCATCTTGGAGATCCATCGGTACCTACGTCGACGCAGTTCCCCCACCTGGGGTGAACGTAGTCGATGGCCGGTGGCTCTTCAAGGTGAAGCGCCCTCCTGGAGAGCCGCCTGTCTTCAAGGCGCGCTACATAGCTCGAGGCTTCAGTCAGCGTAGTGGACTTCTTTCAGACCTTCGCCCCGACCCTGAAGATGACCACTCTTCGGGCATTGCTACACGTAGCAGCACAGTGTGACTACGAGCTGCACTCCCTCGAATTCTCCACAGCTTTCCTCTAGGGCAGTCTACACGAGCAGGTCTAACCGCGCCGCCCCCAGGACTTCTCCGGTACCTTCCCCCCTGGCACCGAGTGGCTCCTCCGGCGCCGCGTCTACAACTTGCGACAAGTGCCCCATGAGTGGCACGATACGCTGCGTGCTACACTTGCTGACTTGCAGTTCTTCCCTTCGTCTGCAGACCCCTCGCTCTTTGTCCATTCCGGCCAGACTCCGTTCTACATCCTTGTCTACATAGACGATCTGGTCTTTGCTACTACAGACAGAGACGCACTGGCCGCCGTGAAGGCTGAGCTGCTGAGGAGACACATCTGCACTGACCTAGGAGAGCTGCGCCGCTACCTTGGCTTGCAGATCTCCAGGGACAGAGCAGCTCGCACCATCACTCTCTCACAATCACACTGGTGCGCCAAGTCCTTCAGAGGTTCGGCCTTCAGTTCTCTTCCGCACAGCCCACCCCTCTGTAAGTAGACCACAGACTCTCTGCCCCAATCCCTAAGGAGGCTGTAGAGCCTAGTGGTCCCTACGTAGAGCTGGTGGGTTGCCTCATGTACCTGATGACTTGCACTCGTCCAGATCTCGCATACCCTCTCAACATCCTGGCTCGCTTTGTTGCCCCATGCAGACACCGACCAGAGCACTGGTCGGCAGCTAAGAGGGTTTTGCGATATCTAGCAAGTACATCGGGCATGGGGCTAGTGCTAGGAGGACGGAGACCAGTGGTCCTTACCGGCCACACAGAAGCTTCTTGGGCAGACGACACAGAGACTCTCAGGTCCTCGTAGGGCCACTCCTTTAGCCTTGGTGCAGGTGCCATCTCGTGGAGGTCCACCCGTTCCTCGTCTTTTGCCCAGTCTAGCTGTGAGGTTGAGATCTACACAGGTGCCATGGTGGCACAGGAGCTTCACTGGCTGACCTTCTTGCTCACCGACTTTGGTGATTGGCCTAGCTCTGCCCCGGTTCTGTATGCTGACAACAGGGCCAAGATCCTCCTGTGTCAGGAGCCACGACTTGAGGGCAGAGCGATGCACATCCAGCTGCGGTACTTCCTCCTGCGGGAGCTGCAGCAGCGTCGCCAGGCTCGTGTAGTACACTTGGCCTCAAGTGCCAACACAGCTGATATTTTACTAAGGCGCTTGCGCCTAAAGATCATTAGCGGCACTGTGTACAGCTAGGTCTTGTTCCTTTAGCCTCTCACTTGCTAGGACCTTGATTGTGTACAGACCTTTATATATATTACCTTGACTGGCCTTGTGGCCTCTTCCCAGTGGTTGGACTAGTAGTGTCACCCTGGTCTTGCTCTTGCGTAGTCTGTACTTGTTTGACTGGTCTTTAGACCCCTGCCTCAGAGGCTGGACTAGTAGTGCCACCCTGAGCTATTTCTCTTTCATTGGGCACTGCCCCTATCCAGTCTAGGGGGTGTGTCAAACATATATTGTATGTTTTTGTAGACTATATAGGGTTGTGCCTTAGGGAGTACAACCCATTAGGTGATATTCCCTTGTATGCCTTGTTCTAGTAATTCTTTCACTTGAACAGACGGCACTCCGCAGTGGGGTTACGAAAGGGCAACGGTCGCAGAATATTGACCGTACAAACAACCCAACAGTCAGAATCGGAAGAGTCAAAGGTCAGAACGACAGCAAGGACAAATATCCGTCCCGACTGATATTACAGTACGGGTGGTTACCTGAGTCGCCTTATCGAGTCGTAAATGGGAATGCACCCCTAGAAAGTTAGACTCTTCATATTCTCTTGTACTATTATATAAACCTTGTATCCCTTTGCTATAATCAATCGCTCATTCTCACATTACCAGTACAAGGGTTCAACTCAAGACTTCCACTGTGCTATCACGCACTCTGTTACAAGGGCTTAGCATTCTGAAAAGATCCTAGGGCTATTCTCAGCCCAACACCACGCAAGGGTTAACAATATTCGTGATTGTTACGAGGTAGTTTACTATTCACTGTGTCAAACATATTTGTTTATGTCTTATAGGCTAGATAGGTGAGTAAGCTTAGATGGTACAAACACTTAGACAAAACCAACCTGCTTGCATCTTTCTAGTCATTCATTCTCATTCTGACATGGTATCACGCTAGGTTAGGTCCCCCCCCGTCCACCCGTGCTTCCGCCGTAGGCCTAGTCCTAGCCGCCCCGTTAGCGCCACGCTGGCCCCTTAGCGCCCCGCTGGCCCCGTACGCCCCGCTGGCCCCGTTAGCGCCCTGCTAGCTCCGTTCGCGCCCCGCTAGCCCCGTCGAGCCCCGCTAGCCCCGTGTGCCCCGCTGGCCCCGTGCACCCCGCCGGCCCCGTACGCCTCGCTGGCCCCGTACACCCCGCTGGCCCCGTTCGCCCCGCTGGCTCCGTTAGCACCCTGCTGGCCCTGTGCGCCTCGCTGGCCCTGTACGCCCCACTGGCCCCTTAACGCCCCGCTAGCTCCGTTCGCGCCCCGCTAACCCCATCGAGCCCTGCTAGCCCCGTGCACCTCACCGGCCCCGTACGCCTCGCTGGCCCCGTTAACCCCGCTGGCCCCGTTAGCGTCCCGCTGACCCCGTCGAGCCCCGCTAGCCCCGTGTGCCCCGCTGGCCCCGTTCGCCCCGCTGGCCCCGTTAGCGCCCTACTGGCCCCGTCGGGCCCCGCTAGCCCCGTGCGCCCCGCCGGCCCTCTTCGCGCCCCGCTGGCCCCGTTCGCGCCCTGCTAGCCCCGTCGCGCCCCTTTAGCCCCTGCGCCACACTGGCCCCGTACGCGCCACTGGCCCCGTGCGCCCTGCTAGCCCCGTGCGCCCCGCTGGTCTAGTGCGCCCTGCTAGCCCTGTGCGCCCCGCCGCCCCCCAGCTAGCCGGCCCCTCCCCCGTCAGCCCCCAGCGCCACCGTCCCCTACTCCGCCGGCCAAAGCCCACACCGGCCTTGCGCCGTCCAGCCACCGCGCCGCAGTGCCACCGAGCTGCCGTGTAGCTATGCCGCCGTGTCGCTGCACCGCCGCGACGCTTTGCCGCCCCCGACCTACTGGCCTTTTTGTCCTTTCTGCGCCGGCACATCTGCCGGCTGTCTCCACAAACTCTCCACCGCACTCCACCACACTCCACCGCACTCCACCGTACTCCACCGCACTGCACCACTCTCCACTACTCTCCATCACTCTCGGCCGCCTTCCTTCGCCTTTCCTCCTCTCTCTGTCAGCGGCACTCAGCTGCAGCAGCCGTGATGATGGCGGACTCACTGCTCCGCCTAGACCCAGAGGGTCGGGCGATTGACTTTGAGGCATGGCTTGTCGACCTCCGCCGTCACCTTACAGGTCAGCGCCAGGACGGTCACTCCCTGGCTGTTCATGTCGATGGCCTGCTTCCCCGCCCCAGTGCACCAGTTGCCGTCCCTGCCGCTCCCACCATTGCTGAGCATGAGGCCTTTTCCACTGTTGCGCTTGCTCGTGCTGTCTGGGACTTGCGGGACTCCGTCGCGCAGCTTGCTATTAGTTAAGCGCTTCCTCTGTCTGAGCGTCCCCGCTTTACCACTGTAGCGAACGTCCAGACATTCTTAGATGCAGTCATTGCGCACTATTCCACCCCCGCCTCCGCCTCTGCTGGCCGCCTAATCCTCCCCATGCTGTTCCACAATCTTGCGTCCTTCCCCACTGTCGCCGACCTTGCCACTCACTTTCGCTCGCTTGAGACTAGCTACCGCTTTGCTAGCACTGAGGCTCAGCTCACTGCCTTTCTGCCGCCGCTCTGCGCTACCCTTTACCTCCTTGCCACGCGCCTCCCCGACCGCCTAGCCACAGCTCGCGACCATTTCCTTAGCCCGTGACCTCACCCTCCCCGCCTTTGTCACCGCCCTGTCTGCGATAGAGACCCGCCAGCGCACTATCGCTTAGTCTAGCGGTACTGCGCCGGTCCCTATCCTTCAGGGCTGTTCTCCCTCTCAGTGCTCTTACTCTGACGTCTCAGCTGCTGTTGCTGAAACCGCCGCTGCGGCCTCAGTGCAGCCACGTCCGGGTAAGGGCCGCCGCCCCAAGGGGGGGCGTGGCGGAGGTGGGGGCGGGGACAGTGGTTCTGACAAGGGGACAGGGGCTGGTGCCCCGGAGCAGCAGCAGCAGCACCAACAGACTCCGCAGCAGCAGCAGCAGCCGAAGCAGCAGTCACCGTGGGGACCCCCGCCACCGTGGTGGACTCGCGACACTAGTGGTGGTGGTCGTATTGGTGGCTGGTGCAGCTCGGGGTCGGGTGGCGGCTCCATTGCGGTCACCTGCCAGTACCAGCTTCAGACCGGCCCCTGCCGCGGCACCGTCTGGGACCGTCCCGGCCACACCGCCCTCCAGTGCTACCACCGCCTGGACGACTTTTTCCGTCACCGCTTCAGTCCCATGTCGGACCCTCCTGACTGGTACGCCCTGGCTCGCCGCCGTGTGCCTGTCTTTGAGCTTGACATGGATCAGATTAGGACTGCTATATCTGTCATATATGCTGATGATAGTAGTGTGATTGGACCCAGCTGTAGTTTGGTGCCGAATTGGTCCCACAGGTGGTGCCAGAAATTCGATGTGAATTTCGGGTCTCGGTCTGAAATAATGGCGGTAGGCAGTCCGTGCAGTCGAATGACGTTGGCGATGAACAGTTGAGCAGTTTGCTCAGCTGTAATTTTCTGTTGGCAGGCAATGAAGTGCGCCATTTTCGTGAGTCGGTCAACGACCACGAGGATGGCGTTGTTTCTGCTGGGACCAGCCGGCAGTCCTGACATGTAGTCCATCGTGAAGTGTTGCCAGGGTCGCTCGGGCGGATCCAACGGCTGTAGTAGTCCGGCTGCTCGCTGATGGGATTATTTCATGATCTGGCAGGCGGTGCAGGAGGACACGTACTTGCGCACGTCGTCGGCCATGTTCGGCCAATTATAATTGCGTTACAACGTCTTCATGGTTTTGTCGAATCCAAAATGCCCGGAGGTAGGGTTGTCATGGGATTCCTGTATTAGAAGGGTACGAAGTAAATCGTAGCCGGGCACCTAGATGCGGAAAGTGTCGCGCTTATTAAAATAGTGTCCGGTGGCGGTGGTATGCTGTTGATGAATAGCAGAGCGGAAGAAGGGGTCGATTTTGTAGCCGTTGGTAAATAGTCCGGTAAACAGTGGGCTGGTCTGGGCGACTAGTATGGCGGCTGTATGGGCAGTGGGTCGAGTCAGGGCATCAGTGATATTGTTGGCGCCCCGTTTGTGGGTGATGGTGTAGTGGAAATTCAACTCGAGGAAATCGAGCCATCGGATCTGTCGCGGGTTGAGATTCGTTTGGGCTCGCAGGTACTGGAGGGATTTGTGGTCGGTCCGCACAATGACGTCAGCGCCTGTCAGGTAGCACCGCCAGGTCTTGAACGCGTGGACGATCGCCAGCATTTCCTTGTCGTGTACCGTATAATTTTTTTCCGCGCCCTGCAGCTTCCGTGATTCGTAGGCGACCGGCTGTAATCCGTCGCCGAAATCCGGTAGGAGAACTGCACCGATGGCGATGTCGCTGGCGTCAGTGATGACTTCGTATGGACGGTCAGGATCGGAGATGCGAAGGACGAGCGGCGATGTGAGGGCGATCTTCAGTTGGTCGAATGCAATTTGCTGCTTCTCTCCCCACCAAAAACAATCATGATCCTTGAGTCGGTCAGTTAGCGGGGCAGATAACCCAGCCATGTTGGGTATAAACCGGCGAACGTAATTGACAAAACCCAAAAAACTCTGCAGCTCCTTGATGTTGCTTGGCGGCTTCCACTCCTGTATGGTCTTGATTTTCTTGGGGTTGATTTTCACTCCTTCAGTAGAAACGATGTGGCCCAAAAACTCCAGCTCCTACTTAAGAAAGTCGCACTTAGACCCTTTTGTGATGAGGCGATTCTTGTGCAGCAGTGTGAAGACTGCATCAAGATCCTGTAAGTGCTGCTCCCTGCTGCAGCTGTAGATTAGTATGTCGTCGAGGTAGATAATGACGCATTTGTCCAAGAGTTCCCTGAAAATTCCGTTCATGGTCATATGGAAAGTCGAGGGCGCGTTCGTGAGGCCAAAAGGCATCAACAAGTACTCGTAGCTGCCGTAGTGGGTTCGAAATGCCGTCTTGTGAAAATCCTTGGCTGCGACGCGAATCTGATGGTAACCCCCTCGCAAGTCGATTTTTTAGAAGAACTTGGCGCCGCGAAGTTGGTCGAGGAGTTCGTCAGCTCTCGGGATCGAGTAACGCGACTTGATGGTGATTTGGTTGAGCGCGCGGTAGTTGATGTACATTCTGAATCCTCCATCCTTCTTTGGCGTGAACAGTATCGCGGCGATGTATGGGGACGTGCTGGGCTGGATAAATCCCTTCGTCTGAAGGTTTTCCAGCTGCTGCTGCAATTCTTCCAGTTCTGGTTGGCTGAGCCGAAATTGTCACTGTACCGTCGGTTGGGCGCCTGGTTCCAGCTTAATGCGATGGTCTTCTGGCTCGACTAAGTCGGTTGTCGACTCGACGGAAGTCCAGCTGGCAGGTTGTCCGGGAAAATCTCAGGGTATTTCCGAATCAGGTCCGCTAAATCCGGAGGAATGGCTTCGCACAGCTTCGCGATATCTTCGGCTATTGTCGTCGACATCACCTCGCGAAGATCAACGGCGAATGCTGCAGCTCCCGCTTTTATCGCGCGTTTGAAAGTGAAAACACTGACTTGGGTGCTTTGCATGTAGCGCTTGCTGACCCCTCCTCAGGTCTGGTAGTAGCCTGTAGCTCCACTACCCTCCCCTGTCCGACGGTTCCCTCGGGCTCTCTTACATGCCTGCACATCCCCTCGTTCTCTAGGAACCTAGTCGGTGTCGGCGGTCTTCAGGACCTTAACATCACCACTACGTTCCTTTGACACGAGCGGTACGCAGTCTGTACCGAGGCCGCCACTGGTTCCCCTCTGACTACATTCCCCCGGGACCTTGTATCAGGCCTGTTTACGCTTGACACTACGTCCCCCGCGGTGAGGACGTCCCCCCAGGTGCCTGCGGCGACCCAGGCTGCCGCGGCTTCCTCGTGTCGGTCGCTCACTCACCTTTCACTACTGTGGCACCACCGCCTAGGTCACCCCCCACTCTCGCAACTACGTCACATGTCCCATCACGGTCTTGTCTTCGGTCTCCCTGCGTCGCTCCCTTCCCTTCCCCCCTTGTCTGCGCCGATGTGTACACCTTAAGACGAGGGTCGGCTGCACCGTGCTCCTCACTCCACCTCGTTCACCCCTACCACTGTGCAACTCCAAACCCTGCACTTGGACGTTTGGGGCCCAGCCCCCGTCCTTGGGCCCCATTGAGAGCACTACTTTCCAGTGCTTGTCGACGATTACACGCGCTACACCACGGTGTTTCCCCTGGAGCGGAAGACTAACGGACCTGACGTTCTTATCTCGTGGGTCGTAGCTGCGCGAATCCACCACGGCCTCCCACTGCTTCGTCTCCACTCCAACCGTGGCGGCGGGTTTGCCTCTGGTCGGCTTGGCCATTTTTGTCGTGCGGAGGGTATCACCCAGTCGCACACCCTGCCAAACTCCCCGCAGCAGAATGGGGTCACTGAGCGACGCATCGGTTTGGTCATAAAGGACGCTCGTACCTCGATGATCGATCCGGTGCACCCCATTTTCAGTTTACGTTCGCTGTTCGCTACGCCACTCACCTGCTTAACCTGTGGCCGCACTCCCAGTGGCCGCAGGTTTCGCCGACCCTCCTCTGGACCAGGTTCCCTGGTGATGCGACTGCGTTCCACGTCTGGGGCTACCTTGCTCACGTTCGTGCCTCTGGCACAAACAAGCTCACTACCCGCACTGTCCCCTGTGTCTTCCTTGGTTTCCCCCTTGACGCGTCTCACTGGTACTTTTACCACCCTCCTTCTCACTGCTTCCTTCACTTGCGTGATGTCACTTCTGACGATTCTGTCTCCTTTTACCACCGCTTTCCCCACCGAGGTCTCCCAGTTTCCCCGCCCCTGTTTCTGGTTCTCACTCCCCGGTAGCCCTTGCTCCTCTCCCTCCCCGTTCTGCCCCGTCTGGTGTGTCTCACGTCACTCCCCTCCCGTCGCTTGTCCCGGTTGAGGAATCGCTGATACCGGGGACCCCACGGCTTTGGTTTTGCTGCCTGTCTCTACCCCGGTGTCCCTTCCTCCGACGCCGCCGCCGCCGCAGCAGCAGCAAAAGTCACCGCCGTCGCAGCCGCAGCCACAGCAGCTGCCGGGTTCCGCGAGTTTTGGGGGTGCGAGTGTTGGGGAGGGTGCTAGTCCTAGGGTGACTCTCGTGGCTTGTCCCGGCAGTCTCGAGGGTGGCACAAGTGCTGGAGAGGGTTCTCGTTCTGGGGATGTTGGCGTGGAGTGTCTTGGAGGTAGCCATGGTGCAGCTCGTGGTTCTGGTGTTGGCGTTGAGCAACAACAGCAGAAGCCACAGTCACCGCCGGTGTCCGCCCTTCGCCTCCTCGGCCTTCCCTCCCCTTTCCACCCGCCATCGCCTCCCCTGCCTGTCCACGGCTATGTCTTTCCTCCGCCGGACTCGTCTCCGGCTCGTCTCCCCCCTTGTTCTCCTCCTGTGACTCCTCCCTTATCTCCTAACCCTACGCCTCCGTCTCACGTATGGTCTTGCCATCCCTCCCGTGCTCGTCCTGTCTCCCCTGCTCAGCGCTCCCACCCTATGTTGCTTTGTTCCCACGTGTCTCGTCCTCCCCTCCTCCCGTCGCCTCCTCCGTCCTCGCTCGCTGTCACTCCGCCTCCTCTGTCTAACTACCTACGTGCTGCTAGTCCTCCTGTTTCTTGGGTCCATGCTTCCCTCGTTACCGACCCGTCCGAACCTGTCTCCAGTCTTGAAGCGCTTGTCGCTGCTGACGCTGATTTCGCCTCTACACGCTGCCTAGACTACGCCACCACTCTGGTCTCTGACCTTGCGTGTCCTCCGTCCGTCAGGGGTGCTCCTGCCCTTGGCAGTGACGTCCTAGAGGACTGGCAGTACCAGCTCGCTTTCCTGTCCGAGGCTACGCCTCATCTCTGCTCCATGCCGCTAGTCCCTGAGGGTGACCTAGACTCCTTTGACATCCCGACCCCTCGCACTTACACTGAGGCGACCTCGGGGCTCTGGGCCTCTCAGTGGATAGCTGCCATGGACGCAGAGATGGCATCTTGGAGATCCACCGGCACCTACGTCGACGCACTTCCCCCACCTGAGTTGAACGTAGTTGATGGCTGGTGACTCTTCACGGTGAAGCGGCCTCCTGGAGAGCCGTTGGTGTTCAAGGCGTGCTATGTAGCTAGAGGCTTCAGTCAGGGCGAGGGTGTTGACTTCTTTCATACCTTCATCCCGACCCCGAAGATCACCACTCTTCAGGCACTTCTACAGGTAGCAGCAGAGCGTAACTATGAACTGCACTCTCTCGACTTCTCGACAACACGAGCAGGTCTACTTGCGTCGCCTTCCAGTCTTCACCGGCACCTTCGCCCTGGGGACTCAGTGACTCCTCCAGTACCTGGTTTACGGCCCGCGGAAGGTGCCGCGCGAATGGCACAACCTGCTCCATGCTACGCTAGTTGACTTGCAGTTCTTCCCGTCGTTTGCAGACCCTTCGCTCTTCGTTCGTGCTGGCCAGACCCCATTCTACATCCTTGTCTACGTAGATGACCTGGTATTTGCTACAGCAGACAGAAACGCACTGCCCTCCGTAAAGGCTCAGCTGCTGAGGAGACACACCTGCACTGATCTAGGAGAGCTGCACCGCTACCTTGGCCTGCTGATCTCCAGGGATAGAGTAGCGCGCACCATCACTCTCACATAGTCACACTTGGTGCGCCAGGTCCTTCAGAGGTTCTGCCTTCAAATCTCCTCTACACAGCCCACACCTCTGCCGGTAGATCACAGGCTCTCGACTCCAGTCTCTGAGGAGCCTGTTGAGCCTAGTGGTCCTTACGCAGAGCTGGTGGGTTGCCTAATGTACCTCATGACTTGCACTCGTCCAGATCTCGCATACCCTCTCAGCATCCTGGCCCGCTTTGTGGCCACAGGCAGACACCGGCCGCAACATTGGTCGGCCACTATGAGGGTTTTGCGTTATCTAGCAAGTACATTGGGCATGGGGCTAGTGCTAGGAGAACACATGCCAGTGGTCCTTACAGGACACACAGACGCTTCGTGGGCAGACGATGCTGAGACACTCAGGTCCTCCCAGGGCTACTGCTTTAGCCTTGGTGCAGGCGCCGTCTCGTAGCGGTCCACTCGTTTGTCGTCTGTTACCCTGTCTAGCTGTGAGGCTGAGATCTATGATGGTGTCATGGCGGCACAGGAGCTCCACTGGCTGACCTTCTTGCTCACAAGCTTAGGTGAGCGGCCTAGCTCTGCGCCGGTCCTGTACGCTGACAACAGAGCCATGATCCTCCTGTGTCAGGAGCTTTGACTGGAGGGCAGAGCAAAGCACATCCAGCTGCGGTACTTCCTCCTGCGCGAGCTTCAGCAGCACCGCCAGACCTGCGTAGTACACTTGGCCTCAGGTGCCAACACAGCTGATAACTTTACAAAGGCGCTTGCGCCTAAAAATCATCAGCGGCACTGTGTACAGCTTGGTCTAGTTCCTGTAGCTTCTCACTTGCTAGGACCTTGATTGTGTACTACTTTTATATTATCTTGATTAGCCTTGTGGCTCTTGTCCCAATGGCTGGACTAGTAGTACCGCCCTAGATTGCTTTTGTTTAGTTTGTATTCTTGCTGACTGGTCTTTGGACCCCTGACTCAGAGGTTGGACTAGTAGTGCCACCCTGAGCTGTGTGTCTCTTGCCAGGCACTGCCCCTCATCTAGCCTAGGGGGGGTGTCAAACATTTTTGTATATGTCATATAGGCTAGATAGGTGAGTACTCTTAGAGGGTACAACCATTTAGACAAAACCAACATGCTTGCATCTTTCTAGTAATTCATTCTCATTCTGAGCACGGGAACACAGTAGATCCATACTTTACGCCACAGCTGCCCATAGGAGGAGAGGTGCAGGATAGTGTCTACATTCGGAAGGGTACCTTACGGATTTGGTTTCTCGCCTACTGCCCTCTTCGCCCAACTCCTACTCTCAGAGGCGCATGATGCAGTTAGTGCAGGTAATTTCGGGCCAGATAAGACAGTCAAGACGCTTAGTCGCACGTATTTCTGGCCAGGGCTTGTAGGCAACGTAGTGGACTACATTCGCTTGTGTGGCACGTGTCAGCGCACCAAGTCTTCTCGCTAGCGTAAAGTCGAATTTCCGAGCGGATTCCATCACCAGACCATCCTTTGTAGGTAGTTACGATGGACTTCATTGTGGTCCTGCCGCGGACAGTTAGCGGTCACGATGCCGTCTTCATCGTTATGGATAAGTTCTCTAGAGCAGCGCACTTCATCCCCATGCATGGCAAGGACACAGCAGAGGAAGTCGCGACACTGTTCGTAGATAACGTAGTCCGACTACACGGAGTTCCCGATTCCATCATCTTCGACCGCGATCCACGCTTGTTCTTAGGTTTTGGAATCAACTCTTTGCTCTCTTTGGGACTCGATTAGCCATGTCATCGGCTTACCACCAAGAGACAGATGGGCAGACAAAGCGTGTCAACCAGACCTTGAAGCGGATCCTTTGCAACATCACCATGCACAATGCAGCAGCTTGGGACAAGGAGCTGAGCATGGCCGAGTTTGTCTACAACAACACTCATCACTCGTCCACAGGCATGTCACCGTTCTTCGCACTATAAGGTCAGCATCCCAATGTCCCCACTCGTGTCGACATCACACCCACAGTCCCACGTGCAGACAACTTCCATCAGCATCTCACCTTCATTCATGATCACTTGAGAAAGCACCTAGAGCTCTCTAATGCACGCATGGCACGCACCATCAATTGTAGTCATCGAGACGTGCCATTTTCCATCGAAGATCTAGTGCTTCTTGATAGCCAGAACCTTCGTTTTCCGCAAGACAGCAAGCTCCGTCCTCGTTTCATTGGGCCATTCATCATCGAGCGTATCATAGGTCCAATTGCATGTCGCCTTCGCCTTCCTGCACACTTTCGCATGCATCCCACCTTTCATGTGTCACTCCTTCGTCCTTACACTGACCCCAACACCGCCTTCTCGGATCGTGATCGCCTTCCACTGCCGGTAGCCGTTGACACCAACGAGCCCGACTATCAGATCCAGCGCATACTCCATCGTCGTCGCCGTCTTCAGGGGGGTGTCTCCTTCCTCGACTTCTTGGTCCGTTGGCGTGGGTACAACGCTGCCGACGACAGCTGGGTTCCTTTGGCTTCGTTATCTCCTAACAACTCGTGCATCCAGATGTATCTTCAAGCTGCAGGCGCCACGGATGTTGCCTCCTTGGGAAGGGGGTAGTGTTACTGGGTAGTTTACTGTTCACTGGGTATTTACCCGGATAGCACTGTTGCACCCATCCCAACCTTATCTCTTCACAATCCAACTCCGATTTCCAGTTGCCACGTGGCTCTCTAGTTTCGCCGCGTAATCCCATTCTGTCCCTCAACAATTTCCCCACAACCTTTCTTGCATGCTAAATAAACCTTGCTTGTATTCGCCAATATCATCAATCATTTACCCCGTTACTTCTTCGCATACTTCGCCAACAACTTTTTCGTCAAAGTCTTTCGCCGCGCTTTTTCCTTGATTTAACCAACTCCGCTATTCTCCTAGCAGATATAGGCCAAACAGCCTAACTGTGATGATGCCTTGGTTGTAGAACTGACGCTTCGTGGTAAGCAGCCATGTCAACCAGATTCCAGCCCGCTGAACCCCCCTCCACCGTGCGGAATCTTCTTCCGTCACAATCAGCCCACTACCCAGCCAATTCCACAACCGATTCTCCCCTGCATCCCCCCGGTTCCCGTGGAAAGCGGATGCCCCTAGAAAACACCGAGCTCAGCCCATTTCCCGCCATTCTGTCCGACTCACGATCGATTATAGACTCTCACCGCGCCACCCTTCAAATTCAGTGCCGGCCCCACTCTTCAGGGTAGTGAAGAGGGTCAAGGGTAAATTCCGGAGCGAGTGTCAGACCTGAGGTCCACCTGCGGCCGAAGGAGCCGTGGGTTGTCACAACCTAACTGCAGGTTTTATATTCCTGACGGTGTAGCGGCTGCACAGTTGTGACCTGTCGCAAGGGGAGGGTTGCGATTATATTGGCCAAACTTTGCGAGTCCACCAGAAATTTGCGAGTGTATGATTGGTGGAAGTTCATTTGCACGACATTGTTAGTTGTTCGGTTTGACAGCTGTATGGCTGGAGCTGTCAGCTTTTCGCAAGACCTGATACAATTTTTTCCATCCTTGAATCTTCGAGCTAAACCCTCGGGTCTAACCTCGCCGCGGAATTTACCCTAAGCCGAACCGTTTTGGATGCTTCAGGGTTCGTTGACAGGAGAAACACAGAGCTTATAAACCCCTAGCACCTTTTCAAGTCAGGATGAAATCATAAGAATACACTGAGTCCTAAGGGTGCCCCAAAACCGATTCCTGTCCATGCCCCCACCCCTTCGTTCAGCCCCATTTGTGCTGCTGCAGTATGCCCTCCCCAAGTTATTCCACCAAGCTGGAGCCAGCAAGAGCGGCACTTGTACTACACGGTATGTATGATGCCAGAGGGGCCTACTTTTGAGGCTCCTAAAAAATAAAATCCGGTGGCTGCGTGGATTTTAAGTCAACTCAGAATCCACCTGGAGCCAGCAGGAGCGGCACTTGTACCACATGGAACGGTGCGGGAGGGGCGTCCGTCTGTCTGTCGGACCCAGTACGAGCCACCAGCACCGTGTGGTGTGGGAGCCGTACAGTCGGAACACCTGACGGTGATGAGTTGTACAGTCGGAAGGAGCCTGCCATAGCGCCTAGGAGAGGCTTAGATTTCTTGCAGCCCGTCGCCGCACCTGATCCTCCCCCATCAGTCGCCCCAACCGCAGTCGACAAACCACCGTGCGTCGAGCCACCGTTGCCATATAGTCCTGCCTCCGCTCCCTACATTCTCCCACCAGCTGTAGCATCTTCTAGCAGAGGGCCTGTAAAGGATCGTGTCGACTGCGCCATCGCATCAACCGTTTGGTACAGTGTTCCGTGCGCATCTACTGTGTCTTCGGCGAAGAAACAGCGCACAACGAAGTACATGTAGCAGCGGATTAACCTTGGTGGCCAGATTCGCCCCCATTCACCACTGCGCTCACCTCCCCCTATTACCCGCCCTGATGAACCACCGCCACCAGAGCTAAGTACAAAGGAGATAATCGAGCAGAAGTAAATGATCGCTGAAGCTAAGTACAAGAATGATTGGCTTCGCTACTTCCCGTTGCTGATACTTACCCGTACTAAGGATGGGTACACCGCCCTTAAGTGCAGTGTTTGCCGAGCTTTCGGCAAGGAGACGACGAAGTACTCGAGCCCAGGCGAAGGCGGGCAAGATCTATAGACCCAGACGATGCGCATCCACGAACACTCTATGGTCCATGAAGACGCGATTCGCCGGCAGTTGGAGATACAACAAGACATCGACAACAAGCAGCAGAAGATAACGAGTTTCGCCACCGAAGATGTCAAGGGTCATCGCGTCATCCGTCTCTTGCGGTGCATAGAATTTCTTTGCAAGAGCGATGCTCCTGTCACCATGTTTCTGTGGCTGCTCCGTTTCATGGCAGAGCAAGACACGCCTGACATTCCTCTATAGTTGTACGGAGTGAATCTGACCAGGTGAGTTTAGGATGTTATCGCTCAACGTCTGTTGAATTCTGTTGTTTCCTATATGTTGATGTCATATAATGAAACGTATTCTAATGAGTGACTGTCCGTCATCATGCCTCTGCAGGTATGGGTTCCAACAGATGGTCAACTGTCTGTCAACACATCTGGTGGCAACTCATATGGAGCACATCAAGAGCTCACCCTACCTTGGCATCTCATACAATGAGAGCACCGACTGCACGCGAGGGAAGCACCAGATTGTCTACGTCACCTTCATGCGTCAGCGTCGAGTTATTACGGAATTCCTCACTCTGGTAACCATGGATAAGTGCGATGCAGCTTCTCTGATGTCCATTCTCCTACTACACCTAGAGTCGTCTGGCATCGATCTTCAACACATCGTCGGCATCAGCACTGATGGAGTGTCAGTGATGGTTGGTCCTGACAACGGCCTTGTCGTGCGCCTGCGTGACATGATTCCACACCTCGTTTCCTCCCACTGCATCACCCACAAGTTTATGGTACTATTGTGCACAGCTTCGTTCTCGGGATTTGTGTCCGTGCGCTAACCAACGTCCTTGTGTATACCTGCAGGGAAGCCCTGGCTGTGAGGGATGCTGCCGCCTCATGTCCAGACCTCGACATGGTTGATAAGGTTGCTCACATCCTTGTGGACCTTCTCGGCCGGTCGAGCGTCTGGAGCGGACGCTTCAAGTACCTCCAGCCCACGATTCACAACACGAACTTGGAGGTGCAAGGCATCCATCAAGTTTGATGGTTGTCTAGGGGTGAGGCCATCCGACGCCTGTGTAAGGTGTTGGGTGCTGCAATTGTGCTGCTGTATGAGTACGAGCATCCCCTGTATGAAGTTGTGACCTCGTATAAGTTTCAGTTGTGCCTCTTTTACCTGGTCGACATGCTCGCAGTCATGAACGACCTCAACCTCAAGTTCCAGAAACGTGAGGTGAGCTGCTCAAGGCTGTAATGGTGGTGTTCTCCTCCTCTATTTGTATTAATATCTTCTTTGCTTCTCTGTCACCGTGTGTCCCCCACCCCAAACTGCAGGTCGACTTGACCGAGGTGTCAACGGACATCGATGAGATGCTGGGGGATCTGCGGCACCGTTATGTCGAGTGCTGGGAGGTTTTCGGTGCCAGCGCCGAAAACACTTGGCTGTCGGCGTTCCTAACAGTGTACGGGTGCGGGGGGTCGAAGCGTGTGAAGGTGCACGGCGTCGACAAGGAGGGGAACTCGGTCACCCACACGTACAAGATGCACGAGCGGCATCTCGACAAGCACCAATATGAGAGCAGCTATTTGGAGTGCGCCCTGCTGTGCCAGAAACACGCAAAGGAGACCATGAGCAACGTACAACATCGTATGCACGATCTGCGGAAGATGTCGCCGACGAAGCTGTGAGTGGCGGCGAAGTGGCCGAGACAGCGTGCGAAGCGCGAGAAGAAAACCAGAGATTATCTGCTCGGCTGCTGTGGCATCTTCGACCACAGGCTGCCCGGATTCGACCTGAAGGCTGCGGAGATGGAGCTGGTGACATGGGCGCCGATCATGCAGAACCATCACGAGGTGGAGGGCTTCCACCAGGGCCTGGCAAACTACCTTACGAAGACAGACTCGAGCAAGTAAGTCCATGGTTCTCATGTTTAGGCTTCACTGCCTTCCGCTCTACTTGTATTTTCTGAGCTATGCTGCCTTCCCCTCTAGTTGTGATTCTGAGCTTTGCTCCCTTTGTCGACCACCTTATAAACCCTGTACGTAATCTGCCTAAACACATCGCAATCCCTTCTGTGCCTTTCGCGCACCGATGTTTTCATCCCGTCATAGGCGCTGGCCGAATCTGATGCGCCTATGGTAGGCTTGCGCCGTGCTGCCTCTGTCAACAATCGAGTGCGAGAGGGGCTTCTCTAGGCAGAACGTTATTAAGTCCTGGATCCGTGGCACCCTTTGCAATGCGCGCCTCTCCGAGCTCATGGCCATCTCGCTTCTGCTGTATGACATCAATTGGAGTAAAGCCCTAACGACCTGGCGTCTGAAGCTGAGACGCCCTGCACGAACTGTTGTCTTCTCATCTGCGGAATGCAAGCGCAAGGGGACGGAGCTAGAGGTTAAGGGGGAGGCGGCCGAGACGACTGGGGAAGAAAAGGGGGAGGGGGAGGTGCCAGAGTATGAAGGAAGGGGTGGGCTGAGGAGGACGGGGGTGGTGATGATGCGGAGGATGATGCTCCAAGGATGGTCGACAATCCATTCCAGTCTGACAACGAGGGAGCTGATGATGATATTGTTATAGATGCGCCAAAATTCTAGGTGGCTCTTAGTGAGTGGTTGGTTCCTTGGTTTGTATGGTAGTAGTAGAAGTAGTGTAGGCTCATGCCAAGAGTAGCACAATGTTCGTTTACATGAGACTAGTTAAGAACATGCGACTCTTATTGTAATTTATGGACCCTGAGAAAAATAGACTAGTCACTTTGTGGACTTTGCCATTTCAGAGTGCCAAAATTTTGGCTGAAGGCCCTTCAGAGTAATTTTTTTTTGTAGAAGGTTGGCTCAGAGTGCTTTTTTTTAAACATCAGCCCTGCCCCCAACACCCCGAACAACCCACAAGTTTTGGCTAAGGCATAATTTACTGAATTCTTCTTGTACAGATGTATTCCCCCCCAACCCCCCCCCCCCCCCCCCTCCCCCTCCCCAACACGCCCCACAACAGCTAAGTCTTCCACTGTAGTAATATTTTGTCCCACCCACAGCAACCTAAACCCGGCTGAAATTTCCAAAACCAGTTACTGTACCGCGTCCAGCTGGTTGCTGTCCAGGTCGCCTTCAGCCCCCTGCGTTTGGTTAAGTGCTGCTGAAGTTCCCTCGTATCAGCTTCTAGCACCTGATTTCTGGGGGCGCGCCACGTCAACGAGGCGAAATTTGAAGGATGGCGACAATTGTACTTGCCTAGGCGAAAATATCGAGAGGCGTCATCCAACCAAAACAGGACACTGCGCTGGGAAAAAAAATAAGGAATTCGTCGAGCGATAACCCGTGAAATGTGTTTGCCCTTCTTTCCAGGTCTTAATCACATTCATTTTCATTTTGCAGGACACGGCAAAGCCTGTCTTTACAGACTTTTCGCCTTCAGGCGGTATTTGGCGTGGAACATGTAAAAATCTCAAGTTCCCTTGCTTGTACTCAGTGTGAAAGCTCTAATATTGGCACGGGGGCAGAGGGGGAGGGGGGAGGGGGGGTGGTGCTAACCCTGGTTCCTCAATTATGGTAGCGACCCAGTTCCCGTATGTGACTCTGGTTGTACGTGCTGAACCCTGAGAACATCATACTCGCTTAAGACTATCAAAATTCTGGCTGAAGGCCCTTCAGACTAATTTTTTTGGGGGGGAGGTTGGCTCATAGTGCCTTTTTTTGAAACGTCAGGCCTGCCCCCACGGCAGGTGCGCTCGCCCCCCCCATCCCCGCGGCAGGTGCGCTCGCCCCCCCCCATCCCCGCGGCAGGTGCGCTCGCCCCCTCATCCCCACCCTCCCCACTCCCCTAGCTGCGCCGTCTTTCTTGGACCTCTGGTGTCCCAGGGACCAGCGGGTGCCTCGCTACGGGCCGGACAGGAAACCTTGCCGCTACATCGTGATTCATGACCTCAGCAGAGGTGCGTGGTGCATGGCAGAGGTGCGTGGTGCATGGCAGAGGTGCGTGGTGCATGGCAGAGGTGCGTGGTGCATGGCAGAGGTGCGTGGTGCATGGCAGAGGTGCGTGGTGCATGGCAGAGGTGCGTGCTGCATGGCAGAGGTGCGTGCTGCATGGCAGAGGTGCGTGCTGCATGGCAGAGGTGCGTGCTGCATGCCAGAGGTGCGTGCTGCATGGCAGAGGTGCGTGGTGCATGGCAGAGGTGCGTGGTGCATGGCAGAGGTGCGTGGTGCATGGCAGAGGTGCGTGGTGCATGGCAGAGGTGCGTGGTGCATGGCAGAGGTGCGTGCTGCATGGCAGAGGTGCGTGGTGCATGGCAGAGGTGCGTGCTGCATGGCAGAGGTGCGTGGTGCATGGCAGAGGTGCGTGCTGCATGGCAGAGGTGCGTGGTGCATGGCAGAGGTGCGTGGTGCATGGCAGAGGTGCGTGCTGCATGGCAGAGGTGCGTGCTGCATGGCAGAGGTGCGTGCTGCATGGCAGAGGTGTGTGGTGCATGGCAGAGGTGCGTGGTGCATGGCAGAGGTGCGTGCTGCATGGCAGAGGTGCGTGGTGCATGGCAGAGGTGCGTGCTGCATGGCAGAGGTGCGTGGTGCATGGCAGAGGTGCGTGCTGCATGGCAGAGGTGCGTGCTGCATGGCAGAGGTGCGTGCTGCATGGCAGAGGTGCGTGCTGCATGGCAGAGGTGCGTGCTGCATGCCAGAGGTGCGTGCTGCATGGCAGAGGTGCGTGCTGCATGGCAGAGGTGCGTGCTGCATGGCAGAGGTGCGTGCTGCATGGCAGAGGTGCGTGGTGCATGGCAGAGGTGCGTGGTGCATGGCAGAGGTGCGTGGTGCATGGCAGAGGTGTGTGGTGCATGGCAGAGGTGCGTGCTGCATGGCAGAGGTGCGTGCTGCATGGCAGAGGTGCGTGGTGCATGGCAGAGGTGCGTGCTGCATGGCAGAGGTGCGTGCTGCATGGCAGAGGTGCGTGCTGCATGGCAGAGGTGCGTGCTGCATGGCAGAGGTGCGTGCTGCATGGCAGAGGTGCTTGCTGCATGGCAGAGGTGCGTGGTGCATGGCAGAGGTGCGTGGTGCATGGCAGAGGTGCGTGGTGCATGGCAGAGGTGCGTGGTGCATGGCAGAGGTGCGTGCTGCATGGCAGAGGTGCGTGCTGCATGGCAGAGGTGCGTGGTGCATGGCAGAGGTGCGTGGTGCATGGCAGAGGTGCGTGGTGCATGGCAGAGGTGCGTGCTGCATGGCAGAGGTGCGTGCTGCATGGCAGAGGTGCGTGGTGCATGGCAGAGGTGCGTGGTGCATGGCAGAGGTGCGTGCTGCATGGCAGAGGTGCGTGGTGCATGGCAGAGGTGCGTGCTGCATGGCAGAGGTGCGTGCTGCATGGCAGAGGTGCGTGCTGAATTGTGATTTGCTCAGCAGTTAGATTGAGCTGGCCCTCAAAGGTATATAGCAGGTCAAAGTCTCCCTCTATAGATGTGCACTAGCTGTAATCTGCCTTGCCCACCACCTAAGTTGGAATAGACGCATTTGCCTGCCATTGTGCTCGGCCTGCTCACCAACCAATCTGCCGAGCCTAACCACCACCCACACACCCCTCACCCTCCGGAGTGGGTAATCGCATTGTGGCGTACGCCATCTCCTTTGTGCTCGGGCTGCTCACCAATCGCGCCATCATCGCTCCTCCCAAGGCCTTCCTCACCCGCAGTAATAAGAATCTTGCACCTGAGCCAGGCCACCGACAACCATCACAAGCACCCCAGCCCTCCGCATGCCCGTCGATTCCCTCCGCATGGCCCTCAATTCCCTCCGGATGCCCCTCAATTCCCTCTGCATGCCGCTCAATTCCCTCTACATGCCCCTTAACTCCCTCAGAATGCTCGTCAATTCCCTCCGCATGCCCCTTGATTCCCTCTGCATGCCCCTCGATTCCCTCTGCATGCCCCTCAATTTTCTCCGCATGCCCCTCAATTCCCTCTGCATGCCCCTCAATTCCCCCAATCCCCATTGCAGCCTGGTGCTGGCAACAACAGCACCAGAGGCACCGTTTCAGTTGTTGGAAATGGCCCCGCAGATGAGCGAGGTGGGGGAGAAGGGGCAGGTGGACGCGAGGAGGGCTCAGCTGGAGAGGGAGGTTCTGGGGAAGGGGTTGGTGTGGGTCGACATGCACCACAGGTGAGCAGGTCGCTGTGGGTCGACATGCACCACACGTGAGCAGGAAGGTGTGGATCGACATGCACCACAGGTGAGCAGGACGGTGTGGGTCGACATGCACTACAGGTGGGCTGATGGCACGGCCTTGGCTTTTCACATTACACTTGGGAGCCTATACGCATTCTTGGTTTTTATGTGCTGGTGGAGAGGGACGTTGGGTGGGACGGACGTGATGAAGGGGTCAGCACGAATTGATAAAAAAGATTTTGGATCCTCTTAAAGTACTGAAATTTGATCGTTTTTTTTGCATGCAGCACTGATGGGTTGATTCGGTAGGCTTTCTTGCATTTTAGGTGCAGCAGGTGTTTTCATTTTTTGTGTGAAGGGTAAGATAGGTGATCAGGTTGACTTCCATGGGGTCTATCTGCAATGCACTAGCAGGCAGGCTGGCCTCTTGAGTTTCCATTTTAGGCATTCGCTCTCGCACTTCACAGTAAGCAGGTGAGTCCACGTTGCGTGCAGTGCAGCACGTGTAAACACGTAGATTGTCAGGTTCCCTTGCGACTCTTTTGACATCTTCCAGTGAGCGTAATGATTAGAGTCGGTTTAAACAAGCAGGAAATTCAACTTTAAAACAAATGGGCTTGTGTAACTGAGATTTGTGGAAAACTGGGACTCTTCTCTTAACAACGAAAGAAACACGGGTCTTTTGCAACAGGACTTTTGGCACCAGCAAGCTGGTTGGCCACTCTTGTTCCCATTTTCCCTACCTCTATTGCTTTGCTTCCACTGATGCTTGTACCTCCCTTGATGCTTGTATCTCCCTCGACGCCTCTACTGCCTGCCTCGTGTTGCTTCCCTCGTCTCTCTCTCTCTCTCTCTCTCTCTCTCTCTCTCTCTCTCTCTCTCTCTCTCTCTCTCTCTCTCTATCTCACTCTCTCTCTCTCTCTCTCTCTCTCTTGCTCTCTCTCGTCTTGACTGCCCGTTGCCAGGACCCTCAACGAGTTTTGCGACCTCGTGTGGCTGGCACAGACCTCACCCCCTCTGGCTCACCAGCTTCGATGTCTACTTCCTCCCCAGCCTCTACTTCGTCCCACCCTTTGCTATAAGCATGGACCAACCTTTGTTATAAGTATGCACTATTGCACTTCGCATAAGCATCGAAATTCGTCACGTATCCACCCAAATGACCAGCATCCTCTTTGCACGCCGAAAACCACCTGTGGGCCAAGATCAGCCACGCCTACAGCACGCACCCATCATGCTTCCATCTGTCCATGTGAACATCCCTATCGCAGGCCCGCCTACACTAGCTGTTCCCTGACTGCCGCGTGTTCACCCATATAACTCGCGCCCATGGGCCAAGTTTACATACACCTGCCGCACGCACCAATCAGCACGCACCAATCAACATGCACCAACTAGCACGCACCAATCAGCACACACCAATCAGCACGCACCTTCATCACTCGCCCCTCCATGCACCCCCGTCCCGTCATACAGGATCGCCTGCACGGGCTATTTCGAGACCGACGGGTGTTCACCCGTGTGACTCGCTTCCTCCTGCACCCCGATAACTGCCTGTGGGTCGAGACCATCCGCACCTTCCTTGCAAACCTCGCCCACTTCCTGCACTGCCTGGGGCTAGAGGTAACCTACAGTATTTGTCCACTCTGGTGCCATGAGATGACTTTTGAGTCGACGCAAAGTCAGCCCATTTCCCCCACCGTCTGGGGCTGCAGGTAACCTTCTGTTCATCCCCTTAAGCTCGTTTTTTTTTTTTTTTTTTTTTTTTTTTTTTTTTTCTAGAACCGCGGCCTCTGTACGGATTCATTGGTCTCGCCCATTTCCCCCACCACCTGGGCCCGCAAGTACCCTGTTTGGCTATATCTTGGCTGCTCTAGTGTTTTGTTTAGGATGTATAAATAGACATGGTCATATCGCATCGCATCACGCGATATAATATCGCATATATTGAAAAATGCAATAGCGATATGTCATTTTCCAGAATTATATTGCAGCAATGCGATGCGATGCGTATCGCACGATATAATTGTATCACATCTTTATCCCTGGGTTTTTTATGGGATATAATGTGATATGCGAAATAAAAATATCGCAGGTGATAGTGTTGCGGAATTTCGCCAGCAAGGGGGTTGGAACATGGGCGCGGGCTCTGAACTTTGCGAAATCAGATGCGATAAGCTAAAGTCTAGGTATAGGTTGCTGAAATGGCATGCGGAAATGCCACGTGCCGGTTTGGAGTTGGCGTTTTAAAGCCCAGATCCCAAATTAGTTCACGCACGTCAACGGGCAGAATTTGGGGTGGGCGGGTGGAAAAAATAATTGTGTTATTGGGTGTGAAACAACGTGATTCTGTTACTTCGCGCAGGATTTCGTATGCAAGCTGGGCCCGGTGTCATTTGGGGAGTTCAAGTTGGGCCAAACGCGGATCTGACAGCTGAGACACAGGGACACATGAAGTCCCAATGTGTAAGCACAATTACAGCCGTTGATTGGAAAGCTAGCGAGAGCAGGGTTTGATGGGAGTTGGGTTTGGCAAGCCCAATCCAATTTCAGAAACTGCACGAATGAAACTGGGTCCAGTTTCCAAACTTGATTTCCACCATAGATAACCTCGACTTTGCCCCTCACTTTGGCGAAGGGGTAGTTGGCTCTGATTTTTGTGGGGTAGTTTGCGAGCATGGTCAGCATCAAACCAGGCCCAATTTGATGCCTGCCTAACTAATTTGGGACCTGAGCTTTAATCGGGGAGGTGTTTGTGTGAGGAGCTTGGAGTACACTAGAGGAAGGGTTGGAAATTCTAGATGGGAATGAGTGCAATGCGGTTGAGGGTTCAAAGTAGACATGGGCGGTGAGCGGTGGATGAGTGGATTATATGGATGGGATGTGGTGGTGTGCGGTTGAAGGGATTCAGGGGGTTGGATTGAAATTTCGACCCCCCAAGTCTATTGGTTGGAACTCCAACCAATTTCCACCAAACTCCCCTGCATCTACAGAATCCAACCCCCGCTCCTCAAACACACTCTACATGAAAGAGGGACCCCGAAATCCCCATCTCCCATCAAATTTCACTTACATAATTACACACGCACCTAGGAAAGCCGCCATGTGGTGTGGGGAAACCCTTTTCTAGGGAGGGAAATCCGTTTTAACCACTGGCCCCTAAATGCGATGCGATACTATATCGCATCGCACGATATAACGTTTTTTTTTTTCGATATATTTTCATACCGCACCCTAAAAGCGATATGCGATGTTCGTTTTTGAAGAAGAATATATCGCAGTGATGCGATATTATACCGTACGATACAAATCTCGATAGCAGCAAGTGTGATGCAATATTATATCGCATCGCGTTTTAACCATGTCTAAGTATTATCCAAAGTTGGTTGCCACCCAAAGTTGATTGGTTGGTTGGCCCAACTTCATTAGTTGGCTAGCCCAAATTTCTACACATCAGGTATTTTCCCGTCATGCCTTCCTTGACTGCTTGGGCTCGCTTGCTGTCTTGAGACTGTCAACAATTTCCCTCGCAAAAGTTTCCAGCCCCTCTACGAGCTGTTTCAACCCCAGTTACTTGACAAAGTCTCTCCTTTGCCTGCAGGTTGGACAGTGTTTAATGAACCGTGGACCCTGTGCCACTGCTGGTGCCACTGTTTGTGCCACTGCTTGTGCCACTACATGTGCCACTGCTTGGGCCCCTGCTTGCGACGCTGGCTGGGCCACCGCTTGTGCCATCGCTTGTGCCAATGCTTGCGCCACTGCTTGGGCTAGTGCTTGCACCATTGTTTGTGCCACTGCTTGCGCCACTGCTTGAGCCGCTGCTTGTGCCGCTGCTTGCGTCGCTGCTTGTGCCACTGCTTGTGCCACTGCTTGGGCCACTGCTTGGGCCACCGCTTGGGCCACTGCTTGGGCCACTGCTTGGGCCACTGCTTGGGCCACTGCTTGGGCCATTGCTAGTGCCACTGCTTTTGCCACTGCTTCTACCATTGCTTCTGCCACTGCTTCTGCCACTGCTTGTGCCACTGCTTGTGCCACGGTTTGTGCCTCTACTTGTGCCTCTTCATGTGTCGCTGCTTGCTACCCCGTGTGTTGTTTCTCAGCGACATCCCGTGCGCTCGTCTCCTCTCATCTCAACGACACACCGGGCTACACACTCCTATTTGAGATTTTACATGATCCATGCATCTCCCTTCCTAACTTTGCACATACCAATCCCCTCTCTCACTCACCTCTCTCACTCGCTTCTCTCACTTGCCTCTCTCGCTTCCCTCTCTCACTCTCCTCTCTCACCCTCCTTTCTCACTCCCCTCTTCTCGCTTATTTGCTTCCTCCTCTCAATTCGCCTCCTCCTCATTCCCTTCCCGCTGTGACTCCTCTTCCCCAATGCACAATACTCCATGCCCACAAGACTGGTTTTCTCAAAAGCCAATGCCCCATGCAGAACTATAAAAGCCCAATTCGCTGAGTCGACTCAAAATGGCCACTTGTTCCCCCAAGGCCCCGTGCATCGCCACCTCCCCAGATCCGCTCTCCAGAGCATCGACCTGCCTTTGGCGGGGCGAGTTCTCCGATGTGGCGTGAACGTCTGCTATCTGCCGCCCACGCGCCCCTACCCTGCCAACCCCTCCATACCTCTGCCAGTTCTTAGTGGTGCTGGTAGTGATGCCGATGGCAGCAACGGGGATGGCAGTGGTAGCTTGTACCTCCATTCGTTTTGCACGATGGGTGTGTTTGTGTCGGCGCAGAAGAGCCAGCACCTGCTGGACCTTGAGACACACTACGTACAGCTTAGTGACCGTAGTGGCAGAAGCAGTGGCAGAAGTATCACGAGGACCGTACTACTATTGACGTGTCACAAGGTATCACGATGTATCACGACTGTGTGACGTATCGCGATGGCCGCAGTAGCTGACTGTGGGCAGCACCTTGGTCAGCTTCTGATCGTGAGTGCCGATGGGGTGCCATCATGACTGCATGGGTGCGGTGTGTCTCGGCATCGAGATGGGCACAGCACTTGGCCACGGGCGGCACCTTGGTCAGCTTCTGATCGTGAGTGCCGATGGGGTGCCATCATGACTGCATGGGTGCGGTGTGTCTGGGGCATTGAGACGGGCACAGCACTTGGCCGCGGGTGGCACCTTGGTCAGCTTCTGATCGTGAGTGCCGATGGGGTGCCATCATGACTGCATGGCTGCGGTGTGTCTGGGGCATCAAGTCGGATAGGTGAGTGCGAGGCAAGTCAGACAAGCGAGCATGAGGCAAGTCAGACAGGTGAGTGTGAGGCAAGTCAGACAGGGTAGTGTAAGGCAAGTCAGACAGGTGAGTGTGAGGCAAGTCAGACAGGTGATTATGAGGCAAGTCAGAGAAGTGAGTGTGAGGTAAATGAGACAGCTGAGTGTAAAGTAAGTGAGACAGGTGAGTGTGAGGTGACTTTCGAGTTGACTCAAAAGTCGCCCTTTCACAATGTCTCACGATGTGGGCCCATCTGCGAGCGCGTGTCCTCCGAGCCCTGCAACGCCATGGAGAATGCAATCAGGCAGGTGAGTGTGAGGCAAGTCCGACAGGTGAGTGTGAGGCAAGTCAGACAGGTGAGTGTGAGGCAAGTTAGGCAAGTGTGTGTCATGTTACCACGTCAGACGGGTGTGTGTTATTCAAGTGCGACAGGAGAGTGCTAGGCAAGTGAGGGGGGTACCATACGTGCTATGCACTTAGTAAAGGGGAAACATCTCATTTGAGTCAGTTCAAAAGTAGTGCCCTTAACACCAATCGCGCCAGTTGCTCACAGCAGCAGTGCGTGCTCAAAGCACCAATGCCTGCTCGCAGCAGCAGTGCCTGCTCGCAGCAGCAGTGCCCGCTCGCAGCAGCAGTACCTGTTCGCAGCAGCAGTGCCCGCTCGCAGCAGCAGTGCCCGCTCGCAACAGCAGTGCCCGCTCACAGCAGCAGTGCTGCTCACAGCAACAGTGTCCGAGCATTTGAAGGCTCCTAATTGCACTAGGTAACCGATTACCGTGTAGCGTATACCTGTCAGAGTCATTTCATTTCCACTCCCCAAACAATCTAGGGTTTCAGTATTCTTGCGACACTTTCTTTCCTCCCAGCTATTCAGGGTACTGATGTTCCAGTGTCCCTTTCCCCCTTCGTGTGCAGAGCGGGTGCTGGTGGGACTTCAATCGCAGCAGATTAACACATAGGCAGCACATACACATACCACCAGGATTTGGCTTTTGCATGGGAATGCGGTTGGCCTACAAGAACAGTACCCGCTTCAGAATCTCACATAACGTCATACCGCACCGTTTGTACAACCATTTATGCATAAAAATTTACAGTTGCCAAAGATAATCAGCATTTACAAGCGAAAAAAACATTCTTTACATCATATTTGGAACTTGGCTCCTTGATTTCAACAAGTAAACTTGACGGTGGATGGGGCATGGACGCTCTAGAGTAAAATTGAAGAGCCTGTATTATCTGAGTGAGGTTATGCAGTACATACTATACTCAGAAACGAGTATACGTTACGCCGTGCCACCCATGATCGCGCAGCTGTGTTCCTTCGCGAAGGGCGGACAAGTCGTGGCGGGCACGGTGGGGTGTTGTTTGTACGCCAACTGGGCATTTCCCCAGGTTTCTCACGGTGGTTCCGCCAATTCTCCGCGCACCGCGCGAGTCAAAATCTGTCAAGGCTGTGGCTCGCAGTTCCGCTCCCCTCCATTCGGACCTCGAGGGCAGGTTACACTCGCCAATCTCGAGGGTGGAAGGCTCACCACTGCTGCATCCACTATATACGCTCTGTTTCTCACTGAACCACATCCAACCCAGTTTGACGAGCGTTTTGTTCAGCTTACAACACACCTCGAGAGAACCCCGTTCCCCTCCACCTCAGCCACGGCAATTCCCCAGTTACACCTTGAAAACTCCAGCTGGTTTCAGAACTTCGATTAGAGCTAGTAAATGCTTAGGGCGCGGGACCTCCAATTCGTTGGCTACTACTAACTCGTTTAGTGCGGCAAATTTCTGCTAGCGTACAGCACGTCTGGTAGACGGCTTAGCATTAGACTCGCCATTGATTAGCGAAGGTTCGAGCTAAGCTCTTCGGGAAAGATGTTATTGCAGGCTCCGTTCGACTCGTTTAAGTTATTTGGTCGCTGTACCCGACGACTCCATTAGTAATAGGCTCGTCCCGGAGCAACGTGCATATATTGTGTATTACAAACGCTTTAGGTTAGAATACAGTTCTTTAAGTTTATCTGTTGCAACGATATATCGCACGGTAAGCTAACACGCGATCAATTCTACGACTTGGCCTCTCGTCTTTCCCCGTTTCTTTACTCCACTCTCGCCTTTTCTTGCCCATGGCCATCGCCTTCATTCCTTTCGCCCTTGCATCATTCGGCCATCATAAGTCGCCTATCCGCAAGTTCCCCGTCTCACTCCACCCTACACTCCCATAACCCTACTCTCACCCGTTCATCCCCACATCCTTCCGCCTTTCTCCCTCCGTCCTTCCCCGCAGCCCCCCCGCTCCCCTCGCTCTGCCCTCGTGCGTCATGGGAAACTGCTTCTCCTCGCCCCCCCCGTCGCCCAGGAAACCTCCGCCGCGTCCGCAGCCGCCGCCGCCGCAGCCGAGAGGCCCTCCTCCCCCTGCCCGCCCAATTCCCAACGGCCACCCGCCTCCCGCACCGTCGCCCGCACCGCCGCACGCGGCGCAGCCCGCACCACCGAGACAACCAGGTGCTGGTCCCTCCCCACTCGCGTTATCTGGTCCCATCCCCCCGGACCTAGTACGGGCACCTTCTTTTTGAAGCATCTGCGCCTTTGGTCTGCCGCACCCAGTCCCGCCTGAAACCAGCCTCACGCCAAACCAGCCTCGCGCCAAACCAGCCTCACGCCAAACCAGCCTCTCGCCGCACTGCCTCACGCCGCCAACTACCAGGAGGTGCCGGCCGCCACCAGCTCGTTTGCCACTGATGTGACTGCTGAGGCGCCTCAACCTTCTCTCCCCCCCTTCCCCCCTCCCGTTCCCCACTCCCGTTCCCCCCTCCCGTTCCCCCTCCCCCCCGCGCTGCTTTCTTGCAGTAGCGCCCCCGCCCCTCCATGCGGGCGGATACTCACTGCGCACGTCGATAGCAGCAGGAGTGGTGTCGCAGTGTAACTACCAGGAGGTGCCGGCCACCACCAACTCGTTTGCCACTGGAAAGATTTCTCATGGGCCTCAAACCTCCCCACTCCCATCCCATCCCTCCCTCCTTTCCCCTTTCTTGCAGCAGCGCCCCCGCTCCACCAGGCAGGGGGGTATCCAATGCGCGTGTGAGTAGCAGGCGGCATGGTGCCGCCATGCAACTTCCAGGCCGTGCAGGCCGCCACCAACTCGTCTCAGGCGCATCAACCCTCTCCCTTCTCCTCTCCCCCCGCGCTGCCTCCGTGCTACAGCGCCCCCTCCCCCTCCAGCCCATGGGGGCGGGTATCCGACACGCAAGTCGATAGCAGCGGGCGTGGTGTCGCAGTACAACTACCAGGAGGTGCAGGCAGCCACCAACTCGTTTGCCACGGAGATCGGGCGGGGGGGCTTTGGAGTGGTGTTCCATGGGCGGCTGGCGGACCCCGGGGGAGGCAGGCCATACGAGGTGGCTGTTAAGCTAATGGCTGAAGACCACATCACGAATGGCATCGACAGCTTCATTGTGAGACAGAGAGAAGAGCAGGCATGCACATGCACACACACATGCTCACGATAACATGCACGTGAGCCGGGGGGAAGGGAGGCCGTACGAGGTGGCTGTTAAGCTGATGGTTGAAGACCACTTCACGAATGGCATCGACAGCTTCATTGTGAGACGAGAGAGTGGGCATGCATGCATGGTTACGACACATGCACACATGCACACATGCCAACATGCACACATGCACACATGCCAACATGCACACATGCACACATGCCAACATGCACACATGCACACATGCCAACATGCACACATGCACACATGCCAACATGCACACATGCACACATGCCAACATGCACACATGCACACATGCCAACATGCACACATGCACACATGCCAACATGCACACATGCACACATGCCAACATGCACACATGCCAACATGCACACATGCCAACATGCACACATGCACACATGCCAACATGCACACATGCACACATGCCAACATGCACACATGCACACATGCCAACATGCACACATGCACACATGCACACATGCCAACATGCACACATGCACACATGCCAACATGCACACATGCACACATGCCAACATGCACACATGCGCACATGCCAACATGCACACATGCACACATGCCAACATGCACACATGCCAACATGCACACATGCCAACATGCACACATGCACACATGCCAACATGCATGCTTGCACATACGCACAGCGCGTGCACAACAAGGGCTGGAAGCAGGAGTGGATGTGAAAATAGCTAAGAAACTTCCAACTTACCAGACGCAGCAATCTGTGCCTGGATGAATCTGAGCCGTTGGAAGGAGGATGGCTTCCCCCTCCCATGCGATGATGAACGGTTCAGATTGCCAGCCTGCTGCTGCGTGCTGATCAGACGCCATGTGTGTGCGTGTGTGTCACATGCCAATAAGGCATGCTGTGTGTGTCACATGCCAATAAGGCATGCTGTGTGTGTCACATGCCAATAAGGCATGCTGTGTGTGTCACATGCCAATAAGGCATGCTGTGTGTGTCACATGCCAATAAGGCATGCTGTGTGTGTCACATGCCAATAAGGCATGCTGTGTGTCTCACATGCCAATAAGGCATGCTGTGTGTGTCACCTGCCAATAAGGCATGCTGTGTGTGTCATATGCCAATAAGGCATGCTGTGTGTCTCACATGCCAATAAGGCATGCTGTGTGTGTCACATGCCAATAAGGCAAGCTGCCATTAAGGCATGCTGTGTGTGTCATATGCCAATAAGGCATGCTGTGTGTGTCACATGCCAATAAGGCATGCTGTGTGTGTCACATGCCAATAAGGCATGCTGTGTGTGTCACATGCCAATAAGTCATGCTGTGTGTCTCACATGCCAATAAGGCATGCTGTGTGTCTCACATGCCAATAAGGCATGCTGTGTGTGTCACATGCCAATAAGGCAAGCTGCCATTAAGGCATGCTGTGTGTGTCATATGCCAATAAGGCATGCTGTGTGTGTCACATGCCAATAAGGCATGCTGTGTGTCACATGCCAATAGGCATGCTGCATGTCGCATGCTGATCGCCATTTCCGTTCCCCGTGTCCGGCATCATTCCCATCCCTCCCCCATACCCTTGGCCGCATGCTGTATGTGCTGTATCTCATTAAATGACTGCTACTTCCTTGGTGGCATGGCATGGCGGCATGGCATGGCGGCATGGCAGACGGAGGTGGGTGTGATGGCGCGGGTGCATCACCCCAACATCCTGCGCCTGGAGGGCTATGTGGTGGGCGCCACGCCCATCCTCATCTACGAATACGTGCCCATGGGGGACACCGGCAGCTACCTCGCCAAAGGTACGCCTCATGTCATGCGAGCGAAAAGAATGGTATGCTGCCCCGGGCCAAAGGTGTGCCCTGCGCCAGAGGTATGCCCTCCCCCCCCCCCCCCCGTGCTGAAGGTATGCCCCGGGTGCATCATCCGAACATCCTTCGCTTGGCTTGGAGGGCTATGTGGTGGGCGCCACGCCCATCCTCATCTACGAACACGTGCCCATGGGGGACACCGGCAGCTACCTCGCCAAAGGTATGCCCCCCACCCCCCTCCCCATGCCAAATGTATGCCTTGTGCCCAAAGGTATGCCCCGTGCCACGGCCTCTAGGCACTGAACGGTGCTCCTGTGCGATGCAGGATGGGGTGTCGCTGTGAGTGGTTCTGGGGTCGATGGGAGCGGATGTGAGATCCTAGTGTGCTTGGTTCGTTTTTCACGACAGCTTATCCCCGTACGCGTTTTACACCTACTCATCCCGTGCATCACCTGCCATCACCAACTTCACCTTCTCCTCACCCCCCCTCCCTTCCCCTCGCTCGCTGCCACCCTCGGTTCTCCTCTCTGTGCGCTTTCTCCGTCTTCTACCCATCACTGCACCCCGTTCCTCTCCCTTTCCTTCCCACCGCCTCTCGTCTCCCTTGCTCGCTCCGCTCCTCCTGCCTCCTTCGTGGCACCCTGCTCTTCCACCCTCCCCTCCGCGCCCCACCTGCTCTCCTTCTGCCCTGCTCTCCCTCTGCCCTGCTCTCCCTGTGCCCTGCTCTACCTCTGCCCTGCTCTCCCTCTGCCCTGCTCTCCCGCTGCCCTGCTCTACCTCTGCCCTGCTCTCCCTCTGCCCTGCTCTCCCGCTGCCCTGCTCTACCTCTGCCCTGCTCTCCCTCTGCCCTTGTCTCCTTGAGCTATCAGCTACGAGGGGCGAGGCGCCCTTCCCTTGGAAGCAGCACGTGCGCTGGGATGAGACGATTTTTGAGGCGCCTAATAAAATCCCTGCTCTACCGCCCTCCGGCCCCACCTTGCCCCCTCCTGTGCTCTCACCTGCGAAAGGAGAGGTGTCCTTTCCCTGGGAGCAGCGTCTGCGGCGGCGCTGGGCTGGGCTGACACGATTTCTGAGGCGCCTAAACAACACCCTGCTATACAGCCCCCAACTCCTCGCCCCCCACCCCCCCCACCCCATCCTCCCCCACCTGTGGTCTCAGCTGCCAAGGGCGAGGTGTCGTTCCCCTGGAAGCAGCGGCTGCAGGTGGCGCTGGGGTGTGCGGAGGCCCTTACGACCATCCATGCCAACAACTTTGTGCACCGCGACTTCAAGGCGACCAACGTGCTACTCAGAGAGGTGGGGGGATGGGGGAGGTGAGGGGAGGGGAGAGGTGAGGGGAGAGGAGCCACGTATGTGGTGGTTAGAGCGAGAGGTGCTGCTGAGAGGGGTGAGGGGAGGAGAGAGTCAGGTGTGCAGAGGCCCCGACGAGCATCCATGGCAACAACTTCGTGCTGCTGAGAGAGGAGCAGCCAGGAAACCCAGGTGTGGAGATTGAGGTGTCTGGGGGTTCGCAGAAAATGTGAACGGAGCGTGGAGCAGAGTGGCGAGCGGAGGGAGTGACAGTGCATCACGTTGAAGGTTGTTCCAAGACTCATGCGTGCATTCCCTTGCATGCATTCCCTTGCGTGCATTCCCTTGCGTGCATTCCCTTGTGTGCATTCCCTTGCATGCATTCCCTTGCATGCATTCCCTTGCATGCATTCCCTTGCATGCATTCCCTTGCGTGCATTCCCTTGCATGCATTCCCGTGCATGCATTCCCGTGCATGCATTCCCGTGCATGCATTCCCTTGCGTGCATTCCCTTGCATGCATTCCCATGCATGCATTCCCTTGCGTGCATTCCCTTGCATGCGTTCCCGTGCATGCATTCCCTTGCGTGCATTCCCTTGTGTGCATTCCCTTGTGTGCATTCCCTTGCATGCATTCCCTTGCATGCATTCCCTTGCATGCATTCCCTTGCATGCATTCCCTTGCGTGCATTCCCTTGCATGCATTCCCTTGCATGCATTCCCTTGCATGCATTCCCGTGCATGCATTCCCTTGCGTGCATTCCCTTGCGTGCATTCCCTTGCATGCATTCCCGTGCATGCATTCCCTTGCGTGCATTCCCTTGCATGCATTCCCGTGCATGCATTCCCTTGCGTGCATTCCCTTGCGTGCATTCCCTTGCATGCATTCCCGTGCATGCATTCCCTTGCGTGCATTCCCTTGCGTGCATTCCCTTGCGTGCATTCCCTTGCATGCATTCCCGTGCATGCATTCCCTTGCATGCATTCCCTTGCGTGAATTCCCTTGCATGCATTCCCTTGCATGCATTCCCTTGCATGCATTCCCTTGCATGCATTCCCTTGCATGCATTCCCTTGCATGCATTCCCTTGCATGCATTCCCTTGCATGCATTCCCTTGCATGCATTCCCTTGCATGCATTCCCGTGCATGCATTCCCGTGCATGCATTCCCGTGCATGCATTCCCGTGCATGCATTCCCGTGCAGGCATTCCCTTGCACGCATTTCCTTGCGTGCATTCCCGTGCATGCATTCCCTTGCGTGCATTCCCTTGCGTGCATTCCCTTGCGTGCATTCCGTTGCATGCATTCCCTTGCATGCATTCCCGTGCATGCATTCCCTTGCGTGCATTCCCTTGCATGCATTCCCTTGCATGCATTCCCGTGCATGCATTCCCTTGCGTGCATTCCCTTGCGTGCATTCCCTTGCATGCATTCCCTTGCATGCATTCCCTTGCATGCATTCCCGTGCATGCATTCCCTTGCATGCATTCCCTTGCATGCATTCCCTTGCGTGCATTCCCTTGCGTGCATTCCCTTGCATGCATTCCCGTGCATGCATTCCCTTGCGTGCATTCCCTTGCGTGCATTCCCTTGCATGCATTCCCGCGCATGCATTCCCTTGCGTGCATTCCCTTGCGTGCATTCCCTTGCATGCATTCCCGTGCATGCATTCCCTTGCATGCATTCCCTTGCGTGCATTCCCTTGCATGCATTCCCTTGCATGCATTCCCTTGCATGCATTCCCTTGCATGCATTCCCTTGCATGCATTCCCTTGCATGCATTCCCTTGCATGCATTCCCTTGCATGCATTCCCTTGCATGCATTCCCTTGCATGCATTCCCGTGCATGCATTCCCTTGCATGCATTCCCTTGCATGCATTCCCGTGCATGCATTCCCTTGCGTGCATTCCCTTGCATGCATTCCCATGCATGCATTCCCTTGCGTGCATTCCCTTGCATGCATTCCCATGCATGCATTCCCTTGCATGCATTCCCATGCATGCATTCCCTTGCATGCATTCCCTTGCATGCATTCCCTTGCGTGCATTCCCTTGCGTGCATTCCCTTGCGTGCATTCCCTTGTGTGCATTCCCTTGCATGCATTCCCTTGCATGCATTCCCTTGCATGCATTCCCTTGCATGCATTCCCTTGCGTGCATTCCCTTGCATGCATTCCCTTGCATGCATTCCCTTGCATGCATTCCCGTGCATGCATTCCCTTGCGTGCATTCCCTTGCGTGCATTCCCTTGCATGCATTCCCGTGCATGCATTCCCTTGCGTGCATTCCCTTGCATGCATTCCCTTGCATGCATTCCCGTGCATGCATTCCCTTGCGTGCATTCCCTTGCGTGCATTCCCTTGCATGCATTCCCTTGCATGCATTCCCTTGCATGCATTCCCTTGCATGCATTCCCTTGCATGCATTCCCTTGCATGCATTCCCGTGCATGCATTCCCTTGCGTGCATTCCCTTGCGTGCATTCCCTTGCATGCATTCCCGTGCATGCATTCCCTTGCGTGCATTCCCTTGCGTGCATTCCCTTGCATGCATTCCCTTGCGTGCATTCCCTTGCATGCATTCCCGTGCATGCATTCCCTTTCTCCAATAGTGTGGTTGACGGGATCCATGCCGTCTCACCACCTTACCGAAGCTTCAGCTTTTGACTTGATTCTCCTCACTTGTGCCGCCCGTCCTCTCGCCCTTGTGCTGCAGGACCTAACTCCCGTGGTGGCTGATTTCGGGTTGGCTCGAGCGGTGGACGACTGGAAGACGCACGTGCAGACGCGGGTGATGGGGTCGGTGGGGTACATCGACCCCATCTACTTCGACTCAGGTCAGACAGACTCAGCTCCTCGTCCCCTCCTCTGCCCGTGCCGCCTTTCTTGCCCACTCAGCTTTCCTCTCCTCTCCCTAACGCGTGCCTCCTCTCTCTCATGGAAAAGCTGCTCTACCCTGAGCCCCCGCCAGGCATGTTGAGCCGCAAGTCCAGCACACATGCGTTTGACATGTGTCTGATGGAGATCATCCCGGGCTGCTCTGAGCTGACTTTTGAGACGACTCCAAGATCAAACTCTCCTCTCCTCCCCCTACCCCGTGCCCCCCCCCCCCCCTCCCCCTCCCCCCCCACACACACCAGGCATGTTGAGTCGCAAGTCGGACACGTATGCATTCGGCATCTTTCTGCTCGAGCTCGTATCGGGGTGCTCCGCCCTGGACGCTCGGTTCAAGCACCTGCGCAAGCTGGTCACCACCAAGGACTTCCCCGACCCCAACCTCGTGGTCGATGGGCAGTTGCGTCTATAAACAGGCGCTCACGGCCCCTCTTCTTGCCCACCCCCTCAACACTCCTCTCCTCGCTCTACCCAATGCCCCCCCTCCCCCCCCCTTCTCCCTGACCAGGCATGTTGAGTCGCAAGTCCGACACCTATGCCTTCGGCATCTTTCTTCTCGAGCTGGTGTCCGGGTGCTCCGCCCTGGACGCGCGGTTCAAGGACCTGCGCAAGCTGGTCACCGCGAAGGACTTCCCCGACCCCAACCTCGTGGTGGACCCCCAGCTGCACGGCCAGTGGCAGCTCAAGCAGGTGCTCGTGGCGTTCACACTGGTTAAGTTTGCCATCTTCTTCGACTGGGAGCACCGGCCGGGCATGGATGTGCTTCGTGATAAGCTGAAGAACCTCATCAGTGACATGCCATAACGCACACGGGCAGTGGCAGCTGCACAGCCAGGGGCAGCTGAAGCAGGGGCTCGTGGCGTTCACACTGGTCACGTTTGCGGCGGTCTTTGAGTGGGAGGACTGGCCAGGCATGGATGTGCTGAGAGACAAGCTGAGGAACCTTATCAATGGCATGCTGTGGCACTTAAGGATCTAGGTTCAGAGTGTTGAGGCGCCTCTAAGGGAGCACCGACCGGGCATGCATGGGCGTGCTTCACGATGAGTTTTGAAGGACCCGACTAGCGACATGCCATTGCCGTGAGACACGGAAGTTGCGGAGGAGGGCTGTGCTTTCATTAAGTGATGGAGCTGCCGGTTGGTTAGCTGCATGCTGCTGCCAGAAGGCAGAAATGCAGTCATGGTCTCCGCACGGCTGTGTAGGGAGGTGTGGCTACTGCAGGAACAAAGGTGTAACACCCGTGTTGATTTTCCTGAATGTATGTGTAGGAAGGACTAGAGGGTAGTCGGAAGGCATCCCACTTATGGCAAGGGCAATTCACCCCGGCTTTTTTCCAAGTGTGCAGCGAAATGGACCTGCAACCGCACTGTTGGGCTGAGAAAAGCCTTAGGATCTTTTGCAGAGACTAAGTCCCAGCTTGTAGAGACTTGAGACTTGGAGTAGTGCAGCGGAAGTTGAGGCAGTTGAACCCTTGTACTAGTATGTGAGAACAAGTGATTGATTAAAGAAACAAGCATACAGCAATATATAGTAGATAAGAAAGCAGTTGTAGAATACAGTTACAGGAACGGTTTATCGAGTCGCACAGCGACTCGATTGCCGCTTCGGTTACCATCCGTGATGTTGTAACGGTCAGTCGCAACCTCCAGTTGCGACCTTTCGAGTCCTTTCGCATTCTTTGTCCGCCCCCTCGTGTAACCTCCGTTGACTCGCGTGCTCCCCTGTAGTCTTCCTCGAGTACAGTGTTACACTTCAGAAACGCTTAAGTCCTTGAGATATTTCCAACACTCCCCTTCGTTTCTGGAGTGCTGGAGTGTTCAGATCTGGTGGCGTTTGTTTGCCCGGTTAGGAGCATGCAGTAGTCGAATTTTGCTTTCGCCAATTTCTTCGTCAGATAATCTGCGGCCATTTCTGTCGTCGGGCAGTAACTGAGTTGAAGTCTCCCCTTCGCGATTTCATCCTTGACGAAGAAGTACCGCAGGGCGATGTGCTTGGTTCGATTGGCGAAGCCGTCCTTGTTCGCGATTTTGATCGCAGATTGGTTGTCGCAGAGGAGTGAGAAGGCGGGCAGGGTCGCGATCTTCGCTTCTTCGAGTAACTCTCGTAGGTAGAGTCCTTCCTTGGTCGCAGTACAAAGGGCGATATACTCTGCTTCAGCCGAGGATAGTGCGATTAACTCCTGCTTGCTCGACTGCCAGGAGATAGTTCCGATAGGTTCTAGTCGGTAGATGTAGCCCGTCCTAGACCGTCGATTTTCGCTGTCTCCCGCGTGGTCGGCGTCGACGTATCCGAGTAGTCGTACGGACGGTGTTGTTGCCTTGCTGTAGGTAAGCCCGATCGTCGGCGTGGAGACGAAGTAGAGTAGCGCTCGATTGAGTTCTTCGAGATCTTCCTGTTGCGGATGCTTCAGATGTGTCGCCAGCTGACTCGCACTATAGGATAGGTCGGGTCGGCAGGTTACTGCTGCGAATAGTAGGCAGCCGAGCTTCTGTTGATACTCCTGGATTTGTTTCGCGGGGAGTTTTGTAGAGGCGCTGCCGTTGTTCCCGTAGCGGTAGGGAGTTGGGACCGCAGTCGGTGTTAGAGCGAATTTCTTCGCGACGGTGCTTGAGTACTTTCCAGCGTGTAGGTAGAACGCCGTGTCGTCTTCGACGACGTTCAGTCCTAGGTACTGCGTAACTTCGTCGGACACCGTGAGAGTTAAATCTTCTTTCAGCTCCCCTTCGAACCAGGTGGCGATGTCGGTAGTTGAGCCGATGTAGAGCAGGTCGTCGACGTAGACGATGAGCAGAACATACTCTCTTCCCTTCTGCAGTCGGTACATCCCTTGGTCATGCGGCAGCTGTAGGAAGCCGATTTTTACGAGACGGCTGTGAAGATGCTGCTGCCAGAGCCGCGGGGCTTGCTTGATCCCGTATAGGGATTTTGTCAGTCGGCATATTTTCGTGGGGTCGTCGATGAATCCGTGGGGTTGTTCGACGAAGATCTCAGCGTCCACAGGTGCGTATAGGAACGCATTCGCGACATCGATTTGGCGTAGTGGTAGTGTTTTTGTGGCCGCGACGGCGAGTAGGATGCGTAATGAGGTGTGACGGGAGACTGGGGCGAAGGTTTCTGTGTAGTCGGTTCCGTATCGTTGATCGAAGCCTCGTACGACCCATCGAGCTTTGAATCGTTCGATGGAGCCGTCTGAGTTGGTCTTGATGCGGTACACCCATTTCCCCGAGAGAACGTTCTTCCCGTTGATGCTCGTTGCAGGTACCAGTTTCCATGTTTCTCGGTCTTGCAGAGCTTTTAACTCCTTTTCCATCGCTTCTTTCCATTTTGCCTTATGTTCCCCCCCCAGAGCCTGCGACAAGGTTGAAGGCTCACGCGTAGAAGGCGGCGGCGGATGCTGGACGGAGACCCAGAGGCCTAGAATCTGGAGTCCCGTGGGTGTGTGTCGAGGGGAATTGTCATTCCCCGAATAAGCTGCTTCGTCACCGTCTTCGGGGTCAGGTAAGAAATTGGGGCCGATGCGTTCCGAAATATTCGTGTCGACGGGGTGCGGTGTAGCGTAACCTTGGTCGGCGAAGTGGTAAAAGGTGTCGAGGTTGTTGCTATCGAGGGGATTATCTTCATCGAGTGGAACAGGTATGGAACAGAATGGGAGTGGCCCGGCAGCTTCCGAGGCTCCAGGTACGTCTTCTTCTGCTGCGTCAGCCTCGGCAGCATGGTCAGCGAAGGAGCGAAGGCCCGCGAAGCCGTCGGTGGGGTCGTCTGAGTTGGCAATGTTGTCCAGGTAATGCTGCAGCGTCAGTCGCTCGTAGAAGATAACATCACGTGATGCCACCGTATTTTTGTCTTGTATGTCGAGGATCTTCCACGCGTGAAAATGTTTGGCGATGCCGAGGTGTAGTCCCCACCGAGCTCGTTGAGTGAAGCGTCCTGCTCGAGCTGTGTGGGGTCTGTATTGTACCATGCAGCCGAAAACTCGAAGTAATTTTGTGCTGCCCCTTTTTCCCGTCCACAGCAGGTGTGGTGATGCGTTGTTGGGGAGCGATGACGAGGACAACAGGTTGTGCAGGTGGACTGCATGTGTCATCGCGTCTGGCCACAGTGCGTTGGGCAGCCTCATCCCCAGAAGCAGTTTTCGCATCGTCGTCTGCAAGGTCCGGTTCATGCGTTCTGCTACCCCCTGCTGCTGGTGAGCATAGGGCAGAGACACCAGGCGTCGGATTCCCCTTTCCGCGAGATAGGTCCTGAAGCGTTGTGACTGGTATTCCAGTGCACCGTCTGACTGGAAACTCTTGAGTTTGGTTCCTGACTCTCGTTCGGCGATTGGAAGCCATGTGGTGAATGCCTCGAAGGCTTGATCGCGCGTTTTGAGATTGAAGTGCCAGACGTATCTGGTTGCGGCGTCGATGAACGTGATGACGTAGTTGAAGTCGGCTTCGGTGTCGTCTCGAGGCATGTTTAGAATATCGCTGTAGACCTTTTCCATCGGAGCGTAAGTGGGTGCGCTTGGATTGTGATGGGCTGGGAAAGGTTGATGAGGAAGATCTGCTTCGGGGCATGTGAAACACCGTGCGCGTGGTCGTCGGAGTTCCTGGCCGCTCGTCGTCAGAAGGGCGTTGCGTTCTAACACTTCTGCTTGGATTGTTTGAAGTATCGTGCTGTTTGCAGGATGTCCGAGACGTTGGTGCCAGATGTCGTCGGGAGCGCGGTGACCGGGCGAGCGGTGGTAGATGTCGGCGTTGGAGAAGAACGCGACGACCGAGGCGGGACTTCGACAAGCTTCTCGTGTGGCGGGCATAAGTTGGTCTGCTTCGGTTGGCTGTCCTCGTATCGCTGGTGGTGGTACTCGGCTGGGTCCTGCTGCCGATACTGCAGGTGATGGTTTTGTTGGGACACATGCGGGTACTTGTCTTTCTTGTCTGATAACTGCTAATGCTCGTGTTCTTTCTGCTGCAGGTATGGTGTTGGAGTGCCAGAAGCCGTCGCTGTCGAAGTCGGGATCAAGATCTGGCGGATGAGTCCAGGCGGCGAAGGATACGATACCGTCGCTGTCGGCAGTTCCGCGGTCGGGGACGAAGTCCAACACGAAGACACCGGACTTCAGGAGGGCACGACCGATGAAGAGACCGCCCTTCCCGTGGTAAAGTCGGAACTCGTTGGAGAAGGAGTCGCACTCCAGGTGAATCCCCTTAGCCATTAGTTGGCTTACGCTTAATAGGTTGTATCCCAGATTGTCGACGATGAGGACCTTGTTGAGCTGAAGAATAACGTTTGTCTCCATTGATTGTAACTGAACCACGCCTTGTCTATTTGTTTTCAGGTTTTCGTTGTTGGCGACGGTGATGACGACGTCACGGTTGAGGCGTCGCTCGTGTTGTACGAAGCGTCCGGAGGAGCACATGTGCTGACCGCAGCAACTGTCCAAGAACCAGGTGTTCCGCCCGGTGGGTTCGGCGTTAGCGACTGCAGCGTATGTCGGGTTGACCTGAAGTCCTTGCGAGCGCGGCGGCGGGAATTCCTCTTCGTCTGGTGCGTAAGTGGGTGGTGAAGCGGGTGCGCAGTTGTCGATGTGTACCATGCAGTTGATGATGTTGGGTGTTTGTTGTGCAGATGTTGAAGAGCGCCTTGGAGGACTTGCTTGAGTGGAAGCGACTTGTGGGTCTGCTGCACGGTAAACGCGAGGGCGGTTGCAGTTGACCTTGGAGTGCCCGGAAGTCTGACAGTTGTGGCAGAACGGCGGCACGATGGTGAGTCCTCGGTTGTCACGTTGATCTTGCTTGCTGCGTCGGTTGTAGTTGTTGTCATTTCTTCTTTGAGTGTAGAAGACTAACTGCTGTTGCTTCCTTGGTTGTCTTTCCTCGAACAGATCCATCTCCTGTTGTTCAGCGTGAAGCTCGGCGCAGAGGTGCATCTCCGAAATTCTTCCGTGGGCTCGAAGAAGTGATCGTGTGGTTCTCCATTCTGGCCCGAGCCCGGCGAGGACAAGTGTCACGAAGCTTTCTTCAGTGATCGTTCCTCCGCACCAAAGCAGGCGGTCGCGGAGGGTCTGGCAGCGACTCATATACTGCATCGCCTTTTCCCCGGTCTTCATCTGTATTGTTGTCAGCTGTTGCATGAGTCTGCTTTGTGTCACGCTGTCGTTTGCTTGGTAAAGGCATTTGAGGTGGTGCCATGCGAGCTCCGCGGAGTTTCCATAACTCCGATACGTTCTGATGCTCTGCTGCTCTTGTGGTGACAGGTTTCTCAGGAGTACCGTGTACGCCAGCAGCGACTGATACGTGAAGATCTCTTGTTCCTTCCCAGTGCCGTTGCTTGGGAATGGCAGGGACCCGTTGAAGTATCCCAGAAGATGCGCGGCCTCCATCAGCAGCTCGAACTCGAAGCTCCAGGTAAAGAAGTCGTGTCCGTTGAACGGTGAGGATGTCTGAAGTTTGATCACGTGTGAGAACTGCGCCTGTAAACTTAAGATTTCATTCGGTGTTTGTTGTGAAGCAGCTGCTGTTGGCTGGGCACGGGGCGGCATGAATTCGAACGTCCCCGGCGAAGAATGATAAGGCGCAAAGGTAGGCGCTTGATTGTGTCGCCCGAAGGATGAGTTGTCGAGGCTCATCGGCGCTAATCCCATATTCCCTCCATTGCTCTGTGTTGAGTGCGCAGGTGTCCTTGTCTGCTGCTGCTGATCGAAGTGTGACATGAAGCTGAAGAATCTCTCCATGAGATTCGGGTCCACACTTGAAGAGGGAGACGGGGTCACCATCTCTGGTACTCTTCCCGTTGTTTCTTGAGCAGTCCCGGTCTCTGTCTGCAGTCCTGAGGTGTGCAGACCAGAGTTGCCGTGTTGAGTTTCTTGGGCGCTGGGTGAGCCCGTAGAGACTTTCTTGCCCTTGTTGTCCATGTCTTGTAATCAATGAAGTCGTTGAATTGAGTTGAGTTGCAGGTTGTTGATAGGACGTAGTTGCTGGGAGTTTGGTCTCTGACCAGCTCTCATACCATGTTGGGCTGAGAAAAGCCTTAGGATCTTTTGCAGAGACTAAGTCCCAGCTTGTAGAGACTTGAGACTTGGAGTAGTGCAGCGGAAGTTGAGGCAGTTGAACCCTTGTACTAGTATGTGAGAACAAGTGATTGATTAAAGAAACAAGCATACAGCAATATATAGTAGATAAGAAAGCAGTTGTAGAATACAGTTACAGGAACGGTTTATCGAGTCGCACAGCGACTCGATTGCCGCTTCGGTTACCATCCGTGATGTTGTAACGGTCAGTCGCAACCTCCAGTTGCGACCTTTCGAGTCCTTTCGCATTCTTTGTCCGCCCCCTCGTGTAACCTCCGTTGACTCGCGTGCTCCCCTGTAGTCTTCCTCGAGTACAGTGTTACACTTCAGAAACGCTTAAGTCCTTGAGATATTTCCAACACGCACATTATTGAAGCTCTGCTGGTATGAGAATATGCAATGGGTGTGTTCCCTCCCTTCTTGCATAGCTAAAGCTTGACACGTCAGCTATAGAACCCAAAACTATGTCTAAAAGGAATATGGAGTCCTACACTGTATGTGTACTCCTTTCATTTCCCCTTAGCTACACTTTCAGCCTCCTCCGGCTTAGAGCCGTGTCGTGGCCCACCCACACGCTTGGTAGAGTCAAGCCCCTAACCCGACCGAGCCGAGCCGCGCATCTTGGCGGCGGCTCTGATGCCTGGCTGCCCCTTCTCAGTGTCCACCTCCCACACCTCGTTGCCAGACCACGTCCAACCCCTCTGCCCCCCTCCCCCTCACTTCCCCTTAGCTCTACTCTCAGCCTCCTTAGGCTTAGAAGAACCATGCCTTGCCCTGGCCACAGGCTTGGCCGAGCCTCGCACTCCTGCCGAGCCTCGCATCTTGGCGGCGGCTCTGATCCTCTCCTGCCACTTGTCGGTGTCCAGCTCCCACCGCTCGTTGCGGAACACAAGGGGCGGCAGCCCGCCCTCCCCTGACGTGTAGTCATAGGTCACCGCATGTGCTGCTTCTGGAGTCGTGTCCCGCGGACCAGCTGAGAGAAGGGAGACGGGTAATGAGAAAGAGGGTGAACGGGTGAGACATGCAACTCGCGGGGCGGGAGGGCCGCCCCCCCTGACGTGTAGCCGCACGTCACTGCATGGGCCGCTTCAGGACTCGTGTCCCGCGGACCAGCTGAGAGGAGGAGAGGTGGGAGGAGAAGGTGAAGGGGAGAGGGCGGGCATATGTTTGGCGCTGAACACAGCACAAGAGGTGGGAGTCAGCGCTCCCCTGATGTGTAGTCATAGATCACTGCATGCGCTGCCTCTGGACTCGTGCCCCGCAGGCCAGCTGACAGCAGGGGAGGGAGAGGGGAGAGCGGGGGACAGGGGAGGAGGGGATTGGTGGGAAGGGCGACACATTGGGCAGCAGCCCGCCCTCGTGTGACTGACGTGTAGTCGAACGTCACTGCATGAGCCGCCTTGGCACTCGTATCATGGGGAGCGGCTGGGAGAAGGGGAGAGAGAGAGGGAGTGGCGAAGGATGACGTCACACCCCACGCACTCCCACCAGTGGGCAGCAGTGTGCACCTGTGCTTGAGAATGTCTGGCGGGAGGATGACGTCGCACCCCACGCACTCCCACCAGTCAGTGGGGCATGCAAGGGACAGGAGAGAGCAAAAGAGCCAACCCACCACAGGTGAGCAAGCTAGAGGCTCACCTTCAGTGGGCAGCGGCGTGCGCCGGTGCTTGAGAATGTCTGGCCGGGGAATGACGGCGCCAGACGCACTCCTGCCTGCCGCCACCCTCACTTTGGCGCCCTCCTCTGTGTAGCGGAAAGCGACGCGGCACGGCGCACTGCGGGTTGGCGTGGGAGGGAGAATGGAGGTATTTGGCCCTAGCTCCTTGCATCTGGTACCCTACTGCCAGCTGCCACTGGCACCTTGGCGCCCTCCTCTATGTAGCGGAAAGCCATGCTGCACGGGGCACTGTGGGTTGGCGTGAAGGGTGGGGGGGGGTGTGTTGAGAGGAGATAGTTTGGTTGGACGCATGTGGTTTGGGAAAGAAGGTGCGCACATACGGTGCTGGCTGCTAGCTAACACCTGGCACCGAGCTGTCTGCCGCCACCCTCACTTTAGTGCTTGTGTAGTGGAAATCCACGCGGCACGGGGCACTGCGGGTTGGTGTGGAGGGAGGAGATTGGAGGGGGAGAGGAGAGGGCGCGTTGGGAAGAATGGAAGGTACTTGGCACGCGGCTGCCCACCGCCGGCCTCACCTTGGCGCCCTCCACTGAGCAGCGCAACGACATGCTGCACGGCGCAGTGCAGGGTTGGTGGTGAGGGGAAATGAGATAACAGCGAGAAAGAGAGGGCGTGTTGGGTGCTAAGGAAGGCATTTGTTATTGCCTCCGCGCACCTGTCACCTGGCTGCCTGCCGGCAACCTCACTTTGGCGCCCTCTGTGTAGCGGAAAGCCACGCGGCACGGCGCACTGTGGGTGGGTGGGGGATATTGCGAGCAGGTAGCGTGCAGGCATGTGGGATGGGAAAGAAGGTTGCACATGTGGTGCTGGCTCTTGAGGCGACTCAAAACATGTCGTGTGACATTGTAACCAGGTGTCATTTGAGTCGGCTGAGGAGATATTGTGAGGAGGTGGAATGCAGGCAGGGATGGCACGCGGGATGGGAAAGAAGAAGGTGTGTGCATGCAGTGCTGGATCCTCACATCTGCCACCTGCCTGCCTGCCTGCCTGCCTGCCTGCCTGCCTGCCTGCCTGCCTGCCTGCCTGCCTGCCTGCCTGCCTGCCTGCCACCCACCCAGGGGGGGCGAGAGCATAAACCTACCCGGTCTCAGGGTCCAGCAGCCAGCGGTTGGGGATGTGGTGGATGGGCGCGCTGATAGTGATCATGGCATGGGCTAGAGAGCGGTTGAAAAACATACCAAATCTCCAGGTTTAAAGACAAGAGGTGGATGGTGACACCTGTGTGAAAATAATATGGTTTTGAGGCTTCTCAACACACACCCAGTCTCAGGGTCCACTGTGGTAAGGAGAACCACACGCAGTTTCAAACACCGATACAGGGGCCGGGGGTTGGAGGGGGGGTTGTGGCAGGAAAACCAGGGGACACGAGTGCAGTGTAGAAACGTACCCAGTCTCGGGGTCCAGCAGGGAGAGGTTGGAGAGGTGGATGGGCGCCTCCACTGTGATGACTCCCCCTGGCGAGTCCGCTGACTTCTTCACATGCTTCTTCGCCTGGTGGGGAGAGGGGGGAATGGAAAGGAGCCGGAGGGAAGGAGGGGGATGGGGACGGGGTTTGGGAGGTGAGATGTGTGGTGGACTGTGGGAGGTGAGATGTGTGGTGGACTGTGGGAGGTGAGATGTGTGGTGGACTGTGGGAGGTGAGATGTGTGGTGGACTGTGGGAGGTGAGATGTGTGGTGCCAGGGCCAGGGCCAGGGCCAGGGCCAGGGCCAGGGCCAGGGCCAGGGCCAGCCCTGCCGCTGCCGCCCTGCCCGCCTGCCCTCACTCCTCGCTGCTGTGACTCACTCAACGCCCCTCCGCCTCACCGCTCCGCTACATGCCTTGCCTCCTCCTACGGTGGGGGCCCCACTGCCAGCTCACGAGGCTGAGTCCCTCCCCCACCACTCTGTTTCAGCCCCGGATCGCTGCCTGGATCGCTGCCTGGATCGCTGCCTGGATCGCTGCCTGGATCGCTGCCTGGATCGCTGCCTCCTCACTGCTGTCACCGCGCCTCTTCTCCCTCATCCCCTGCTGCCTCGCCTCACAACCACATGCCCTCCCCCACCACATTAAAGCCCACCAGCATCAGTCCCTCCACCACATTAAAGCCCACCAGCATCAGTTCCTCCAGCACAACTGAGTTCTTCTCGCCTCGCCATCACATGCCCTTGCTCCTGTTGCTCCTTGTTGCTACAACGCATTCCATCCACGAGCTACCCAACCTGTCTCCTCCCACCACCACTCGGTTCTTGCCTTTGATCACTGCTGTCACCGTGCCCGTCTGCCCTCCCTCCTCGCTGCCACGACCCACTCAATGCCCACCCTCCCCTATCTGACTCACCACCACTTGCCTTGCCCGGCCTTCCTCCACCACCTGCTCACCAGATTAAGCCCCTCCACCACCACTCGGTTCCACTCTTTGATCGCTGCCTGCCGTCACTGTGTCCGTCTGCCCTCACTCCTTGCTCTCACGCACTCCATTTCCTCGCTTCCCCCCCCACCTCCCCACCACCTCCCCACCACCTCATCCAACCAGCCACTCACGAGGTTGAGTCCCTCGACGACCACTCGGTTCTTGTCTTTGATGACGGCCGTCACCGTGCCCGTCTGCCCGCGGTCCTTGCCCGCCATCACCATCACCTGCGCCGTGCGGGGAAGGGTGGAGGGAGAGGGGAAGAGGAGGGTTGGAGGGTAGAAAGAAGGTGGCATTTGCCCACCACCACCAACACCTGGGGAGGGAAAAGGGAACATCGAAGGCAGGGTGGAGCGTAAGCGATTCTTATCCGTGCCTGCGATCCCCATCACCTGTGGCAGGAAGGGGACTCTGGCACACATGCACACTCCCTCCCTCACACCCAGATTCACTCTCTCTGTCTCTCACAAACATGCACACTCCTCCCAAACCGTCCGCTCTCCTCCACGCACCTCTCCCTCCCTCTCATACTTTCCCCATCCGCTGCCCTCCCATGCTCTCCCCCCTCCCATTCCCTCCTCGCACACCGCAACCCCTCCCTGTCACGCCCCATGCCCCCCTGGAACCCCACAAGTAGCTCGAGATATCTTCACTCAAAACAGCACCGCGTCTCCTTTCTTCTTGCTTCCACTGCAGCCTCCCATCTCCTCATCGCCCTCCTCATCGCCTTCCTCCTAAACCTTCTCCCCAACGAGTTACTCCAAACAGTCTTTTCCTCGTCACCGCTTCGCCCCCTCCTCCCAGCCAGACACGGAATCTCCTCTTCTTCTTTATCCGATTGCCCTAAGCACCTACTTATGTGCGTCACACTCCCCACATTATCCCCCGCATCGCACCACCCACCCGCCCATTTCACCCCGCATCACCGCTGCACCCCCTCGTCACTTCCTGTGTCGCTGCGCGCCACCCACGCGGATCGCCCCACATCAGCGCAACCCCGAATTCCTCGCCACTCACTTTATCGCCTCGCAGTATTTTCCACGCGCGAATCGCCGTTTGCGCCGGCTTCCACCCCATTGCTTCGTCGTTTCTCGCCTCGCCTCGAGCGTTCTAAACTCCCTTCGACAAACTTGGTGCACCGTCTGTGCGGCGGCAAGCCCTCAACTTCCAAGAGCCGGCCAGCGCACAGGACACCTCGAAGCGCACAAGCAGATTCGTTCCTGAGCCGAGCCGGCGAGAGCGGATATGAGAGCGATCGACCTGTAAGAAAGACTACACGAGCGGTCGAGCGGAGTGGCGTGGAGGAAAGCGGAGTGGAGATTATGTCGGACGGGTCGTGGCAGGCGGGGTGGTCCAACGGACGAGGCGATTCCAGATAGATGGAGTGAGTGGATTGAGGGGGGTGGGGAGCGGTGGGAAGGACACGGCGAGCGCAGCGATCAGCCTAACCTAGCCCAGACCAGAAGCTGCACCCGCGACCGCGAGCTATGTTACTGGGAAGTGAGATGCCAAGGGATCTATGGTGAGAACAACTTAGGGAGTGTTTAATGGTTGTTTGGATCGGAAGTGCTGGGTTCTCGGTGTGGGGTTTGGGTTTCTTGTCACATGTTGTCAAATTTGTGGGCAACCCTGCCCCGTAATTTGTAAGAAAGTACAACACTTTGCTTTGAAGTACAGCCCTTATAGAACTCGGATGTCATATTCTTCGAGTGTTTTGCATTTGAAGGAGAGGGGTTGCAGTAGAGCCAAAAGTCGCAACCGGTTTAATGGTTATTACTCAAACAGCATCACCGGGTAACTGGACCTCACGAGCAACCACTCACGAGATAAACCACGGCCCAAGGTCACAATGTTTAGGCTACGCAGGCAAGCGAGCTCAACCTAATGAGGCCCAGCTGATGGGCAAGACAAGGCGAACTCGTGACAAGGTGTTGACACCCTCTCGTGCCGCCCCTAGAGCTTCCAGCGTTCCGGAGTTGTCCGCGGCGCACGCTATGGCTTCCCGCATCTTCGCGGCTGTGGCTCGTCGCGGTCGATCGTGCGGCGCTTTGCTGAGTCAGCAGCAGCCTGGTAGATTGCTTCAGGAGCGCGGGATGGTGCTGGGTCCCGACCACACGAGCAAGTGGATGCAGGTGCGACGCTTACTCTTTTGTCCCACGTGCGACTCTCCTTCTATCGCACGTGCGACTACCCCCCCCCTCGTTACTTCGTCGCACGTGCGACTTTCCATCGTAAGCCGCGCGAGCGATTCCTATCCCGTTGCATGTGCGGCTCGCCCTTGCACGAGATCGCAAGCAATAAGCGATCACCGTGCGATTAATTTCTTTTCCGTCAAGCGATCATTTGCTTGTAGTCGCGACGTAATGCGACGGTGTCTGCTTCGTAGGCGCCTCAAGGCCGCTCATCCGACGATACGTCGCAGGCAGTAGTAACGACGTAGAGCGACGTGGAGCGACGTGGAGCGACAAAGTGCGACGGATTACAGGCGGCTTCATATCGCCCATGGCGTTTTGAAATCTACGGCTCAGATTCACGGCTGAGATGCTGCCTTCACGGCTGAGATGCCGCCTTCACGGCTGAGATGCCGCCTTCACGGCTGAGATGCCGCCTTCTTTTTGGTGCGAGCGTGCGCGCGGGAGCGTGCATGTGGGCGGTGTCATCCCCCAACCATCCATCCCCTCATTCTCCGCACACCGTCCTTCCCCCCTACCGTCCCTTACCCTCTCATACCCTCTCCTACCCTCTCCTACCCTTCCCTACCCTCCTCTACCCACCCCTACCCTTACCTACCCTGCCCTATCCCCCCCTAACCTACCCTGCCCTGCGGTGCGGGCGGCCTACTCGGCAATATTCAGGTGTTTTCTGCTCTATGGTGCTCGGATCCGCCCTTCCCTCCCCTGCTTTTGAGTCGACTCAAAAGCAGACCCCGCCCTTCTGTGCCGGCCTTAAAGCCGCCTAATCCTTAACTAAATGGTCGTCGGATGCCGTCCCCCTTGAATGGCTTCCCTGGTCCTTGCGTTCGCGCCACAGTCCCAAGGACCAAGGACCAAGGACCAAGGACCAAGGACCAAGGACCAAGGACCAAGGACCAAGGACCAAGGACCAAGGACCAAGGACCAAGGACCAAGGACCCTTCAACCGTCAGCCCCACAAATGAACGCCGTGCGGATCCTGGGTTCCTTCTTCCTTCCTCCTCTCTCCCCCCACCCCCCCCTCCCCACCCACCCCCCGTCTTCTTCCCGCTCCCCTCCCCCCGTCTTCTTCCGTGTGACTGCAGAGGACGGAGAAGCCACTTCCCATGCCACTGATTGACGCCGTCCCGTGCATTACCGTGCAACCTCCCTTGGACATGACATTTGACTCGACTCTAAAGTCATCTTTCACCTCCTCTCCACACATTCCTTTCCTGTGCCTGCAGAGGGTAGAAAAGCCACTTCCCATAGAACTGATGAATGGATGTGCCTCAAATTACGAAGTAACCTGCAACCTGCCTTTGTGTCTCGCTCTCCTTCCCTCGTCCGGCCCCTCCCCTCCCTGCTCCCCTCCCTGCTCCCCTCCCTGCTCCCCTACTGTGTTGACTCAGAGGGTGGAGAAGCCGTCCCCCATGGAGCTCGTCAACGCCGTGCCGCCCATTATCGTGCACTCGCGCATCGTGGCCTGCAGGGGAGGTAAGGGAGGGGAGGTGGGGGGGAATCAGGGGAAAGAGGGGGGGGCAGGGCTTGTTTCGCCCATTATAGTGCACTTGAGCATCGTTGCCTGCATGGAAGGTGGGTGACAATTCAGGAGGTTGGGACTTTGCATGCACCGCCCTTTAAGGGCGTGTCCCTACGTGACACAATGTCACGATACTTCGTGTCAAAACTGTGTTGACGGGCAAGTTTTATGGGTAAAATCCCAAATGACACGAATGAGCCTGACATGGTGTCACGTAGGAACAGGCCCTAAGGTCACCACACTCGCTGCCTCTATTCGCTCCTACCCTCTCCCCTCTCCCCTCTCCCTTCTCCCCTCTCGCCCAACCTCAGCTGAACCCTCATCTTTTTAATACCTCCTCTTGTTATCACCTTGCTCTCTTCTCTTCCTTTTCAATCCTCCCCACGCGTCAGGTCCCAATCCCGCCCTGGGGCATTCAGTGGAGTGCATCAATATGGATGCACCTACCCCTCACCCTGTGAACCCAATCTCCTGCTATCACTATCCGCTCCATGGCCCCCCTTCAGGTCCCAACCCCGCCCTGGGCCATCCAGTGGAGTACATCAACGTGGACGCACCTGAGCCTGCTGTGTGCAAGTACTGCGGACTCAGATTCCTCCAGGAGCACGAGCACTGAGAGGAGCAGCGGCAATTTACTGCAGGAGAATGGGCACTGAAGAGCTTCGCGAGTTACTGCAAGAGCACAGGCATTGAGCATTGAGGTCTCTGGCACTGTGGTTACCACAGCAGCATCGGCACCGAGTGCTGGGTAGGTTCTGAACGGGATGCATGGTGCATTGATGCATGGAGCATTCGGAGGCATTGTGAAAGCTTGCTTAGGTCCTCTTGTAAAGGCAGCGTGCTTCATTTCATCTGGGAAACATACATGGTTCTCGTCCAACAAAGAACTACACACACAAGAGGATGGATGGGCGGGGAAATTGAACTAGAGAAACTATAAATGAAGAACGTGGGTGAGGCGGAATGGCCTCACGTCCCTCTTTTGTAGGCAAAAGAGAGTGAGTAGCGCTTCGTGTCAAACATACAAACATATATATTGTATGTTATAGTAGATTATATAGGGTTGTGCCTTAGGGAGTACAACCCATTAGGCTATATACCCCTGTATGTCCTGTTCTAGTTAACTTTTCTCACTTTAACATGGTATCATGAGTGGGTAGGTCTCCCCCCCCTCCCCCCCCCTAGCGCTTCCGCCCGAGGTCCTGGCTGCCCCGCTCGTGCTGGCCCGTTTCCTAGCCGCCCCGTCGCCTAGCTGGCCCCCCCGCGCCATCAGCCCCGTCGGCCCCGCCTCCTAGCTGACCCCGCCGCCTTGTCAGCCCCGTCGGCCCCGCCTCCTAGCTGACCCCGCCGCCCTATTGGCCCTGTCGGCCCCGCCTCCTAGCTGACCCCGCCGCCTAGTCGGCCCGGTCGGCCCCACCTCCTAGCTGGCCCCGCCGCCCTATTGGCCCTGTCGGCCCCGCCTCCTAGCTGACCCCGCTGCCTAGTCGGCCCCGTCGGCCCCGCCTCCTAGCTAGCCCCGCCGCGCCATCGGCCCCGTCGCCCCCCCCGCCCCATTGGCCCCATCGGCCCCGCCTCCTAGCCGACCCCGCCCCCTAGCTAGCCCTGCCGCCCAATCCGCCCAATCGGCCCCGTCGGCTCCGCCTCCTAGCTAGCCCCGCCATCCCATCGGCCCCGTCGGCCCCGCCCCCTAGCTGGCCCTGCCGCCCCATCTGCCCTGTCGGCCCGGCCTCCTAGCTGGCCCGGCCGCCTCATCGGCCCCGACGGCCCTGCCTCCTAGCTAGCCCTGCCACCCAATCGCCCTCTGCCTCCATAGGTCGCCTGATCCCGCCCATGCTGTTTCCTGACCTTGCGTCTCTCCCCACAGTCGCTGACCTAGCCGCCCACCTGCGCACGATAGACACGACCTGGCGCACTGCCTGCACTGAGGCCCAGCTTCGTGTGTTTAAGCCCCCCATCTGCTCTACCCTCTACCTGCTTGCCACCCGCCTCCCTGACCGCCTTGCCACCGCCCGCGAAGACTTCCTCAGTCTCCACCCCGCTGATCTCACCCTCACTGACTTTGTCGACACCTCGTCTACAATAGAGACCCGTTAGCGCTCTATCGCCCAGTCTAGCGATACCATGCCCGTCTCTATCTTTCAGGGTTGTGCCCCTGCTCAGTGCTCTTACTCCGACGGTTTTGCTGCGGTTGCTGAGACGGCTCCGGCAGTGGAGACCGCTGCCGCCGTGCAGTTTCGTCCGGGTAAGGGTCGCCGCCCCAAGGCTGGGCGCGGCGAAGGTAGCGGAGAAGGGGGTGGTGCCGGTGGTGGAGGTGGCCCGACTGCTGGTAGTCCTGACGAGGGGGCTGGGGTTGGTGTCTCGGCGCAGCAGCAGGCGCCGCAGCTGGACCAGCAGCAGCAGCAGGTGCAGCAGCAGCAGCCGCAGCAGCGGCGGCGTATCAGTTGTCTCCTGCCCGGGTGGCCTGGACCTGGAGGTGACAATGGTCACAGTGGTCGCTCGCGCGGTGTGCCGTCGGTGGTGGTCAGAGTGACGGGCGCTGCCAGTACCAGCTCCAGACCGGTCCTCGCCGCGACCTCGTGTGCGATAAGATCGGCCATACCCCCGCTCGTTGCTTTCGTCGCCTAGACGACCTGTTTTGTCTCCGCTTCGGCCCGTCGCTGGACCTCCCGGACTGGCACAGTCTGCTTTGTCGTCAGATTCAGATCTTTGATATGGACATGGATAAGATTAGCTCTGCTTTGTATACGATGTATGTTGATGACTCTAGTGTGACTGGTTCCTATTACCCTGTGTTGCCTAGCGTAGGTGTGCCCAGTGTGCCTAGTCCAGGCTCCCCTGCTGCGTCGGGTGTAGGATCCCCTGCCTTGTTAAACCTAGGGTCCACCCTCGCTCCTCTGACCTCTGTCGCCGCTGCCGTGATCACCTTCGCCCTGGACTCCGGCGCTTCCCTATATTTCTTTCGCAACTCCACTATGCTTACGCCACTTGCCACTCCGGCTGCAGTTGCTCAAACCCTTCCTCCGGTCCTGTAGTTGCCCGTAGCTCCACTACTCTCCCCTATCCAGCGGTTCCCTTAGGCTGCCTTACAAGCCTGCTCATCCCCTCGTTCTCTAGGAACCTAGTTGGTGTCGGCTGCCTCCAGGACCTTGGCATCACCACTACGTTCCCTGGGCACGAGCGGTACGCTGTCTGTACTAAGGCCGCCACTGGTGCCCCCCTCACCATGTTCCCCCGGGACCCAGTGTCTGGCCTATTCACGCTGGACACCGCGTCCCCCCCGGTTGGGACACCTCCCCAGTTACCTGCATCTTCCCAGGTTGCTGCGGTCTGCTCGTGTCGGTCGCTTTCTCACCCGTCACTTCTGTGGCACCACCGTCTAGGTCACCCTGACCTCACCAGTCTCCGTCACATGTCCTAGCACCGTTTTGTCCTAGGCCTCCCAGAGTCGTTCCCTACGCTCCCCTCCTCACCCGCGCCTTCGTGCACGCCCTGTGTCGAGGGCCGGCTCCGCCGAGCCCCTCACTCCTCCTCGTTCCCCCCTACCTCGGCACCGCTGCAGACCCTGCACATGGACGCCTGGGGCCCCGCCCCCGTCCATGGGCCGCGTCGCGAGCGCTACTTCCTAGTGCTTGTCGACGATTACACCCGCAACACCACCGTGTTTCCCCTGGAGCGGAAGGCCGACGTGCGTGACGTTCTTCTCCCGTGACTTGTCTCTGCGCGTGTTCACCGAGGTCTCCCTATCTTGCGTCTTCACTCCAACCGTGGTGGCGAGTTTGCCTCTAGCTACCTTGATCGCTTCTATCGTGCGGAGGGCATCACCCAGGTGTTCACCCTGCCGGACTCCCCGCAGCAGAATGGGGTCGCTGAGCGACGCATCGGTTTGGTCATGGAGGTTGCTCGTACCTCCATGATCCATGCCGGTGCACCCCATTTTCTGTGGTCGTTCGCCCTTCGCTACGCCGCTCACCAGCTTAACCTCTGGCCGCACCCTCAGCGGTCGCAGGTTTTGCCGACCCTCCTCTGGACCAAGTTCCCTGGTGGCACGTCTGCGTTCCACGTCTGGGGCTACCGTGCTCACGTTCGTGCCTCTGGCACGGACAGGCTCACTGCCCGCACTGTCCCCTGTGTCTTCCTAGGTTACCCCCTTGACTCGTCGGACGGCCAGTTCTACCACCCGCCTTCTCACTGGTTCTTTCAGTCTCGTGACGTCATTTTTGACGAGTCCGTTTCCTTCTACCACCGCTTTCCCCACCGTGGTCCCCAAGTCACTCCCCCCAAGTTCCTGGTACCCCCCCTCCCCCGGTCGACCCTGTCCACCCCCCTCCCCACCCTGCCCCGTCTGGTGTGTCTCATGTCACCCCCCTCCCGTCGGTTGTCCCTGCAGAGGAGTTCGCTGACTCTCACGGCTCGGCGGAGTCTCTTCCCCCACATGTCCCTGCCCCGGTCTGGCCTCCCCTATCGCCGCCGCTGCTGTCCCCACCGCAGCCGCCTCCGCCGTTGCCGCCGCAGCCGCAACCGCCGTCGTCACCGCCACTGGGGTTCGTGCATTCTGGGGGTGCTGAGGAGCAGGCTGGAGCTGGTTCTGGAGCGGGCTCTGGGGGTGCTGGAGTGGGGCTTCTCGGAGGGAGTCGTGTTGTCGCTGGAGGTTTTGGTGTTGGAGTCTAGTAGAAGTTGCAGCTGTCGTCGCCGGTGTCCGCTCTTCGCCTCCTCGGTCTCCCTTCCCCTGACCGCCCGTCGCTGCCTCCCCCGCTGCTGTCACCTCCTCCTCTACCGGTCCACGGCCCCGTCTTTCCTCCCCCGGACTCCTCTCCGACTCGTTTCCCTCCCCGTTCTCCTCCTGTGTCTCCTCCCCTCTCTCCTGACCCGACTCCTCTGTGTCACGTCTGGTCTCGTCGTCCGTCTCGTGCTCGTCCTACCTCCCCTGTTCCGCGTTCTCACCCTATGTTGCTTCGCTCTCACGCGTTTCGTGCTCCTCTCCTCCTGTCTCCTCCTCCGTCGTCGCTTGCTGTGGCCCCGCCTCTGTTCTCGGACTTCCTCCGTGCTACGCGTCCCCTTGTTCCTCGTGTCCTTGCCTCTCTCGTTACCAACCCGTCCGTTCCTGTCTCGAGTCTGTCGGCTGTTGTCGTTGCAGTCACTGACTTTGCTGCTACCCGCCGCCTAGACTACGCCACCGCTCTGGTCTCTGACCGTGCGTGCCCTCCGACTGTCGGGGGTGTAGAGGGCAGGCAGTACAAGCTCGCTTTCCTCTCTGAGGCCGCTCCCCATCTCTGTTCCATGATACTAGTCCCTGAGGGTGACCCAGACGCCCTCGACATCCCGACCCCTTGCACCTACGCTGAGGCCACCTCGGGACCCTGGGCCTCTCAGTGGATAGCTGCCATGGAGAAGGAGATGGCATCTTTGAGATCCACCGGTACCTTCGTCGACGCAGTTCCCCCACCTGGGGTGAACTCAGTTGATGGCCGATGGCTCTTCAAGGTGAAGCGCCCTCCTCGAGAGCCGCCTATCTTCAAGGTGCGCTACGTCGCTCGAGGCTTCAATCAGCGTGAGGGGGTAGACTTCTTTCAGACCTTCGCCCCGACCCCGAAGATGACCACTCTTCGGGCGCTGCTACACGTAGCAGCATAGCGTGACTACGAGCTCCACTCCCTTGACTTCTCCACAACTTTCCTCTAGGGCAGTCTACACGAGCAGGTCTACCTGCGCCGCCCCCAAGGCTACTCCGGTACCTTCCCCCCTGGCACCGAGTGGCTCCTCCGGCGCCCCGTCTACGGCTTGCGATAGGCGCCCCGTGAGTGGCACGACATGCTGCGTGCTACACTTGCTAACTTGCAGTTCTTCCCTTTATCTGCAGACCCCCCCCTCTTTGTTTGTTCTGGCTAGACTCCGTTCTACAGCGTTGTCTACGTAGACAATCTGGTCTGTGCTACTGCAGACAGAGACGCACTGGCCGCCGTGAAGGCCGAGCTGCTGAGGAGACACACCTGCACTGACCTAGGAGAGCTGCGCCGCTACCTTGGCTTGCAGATCTCTAGGGATAGAGCATTGTGCACCAACACTCTCTCACAGTCACACTTGGTGCGCTAGGTCCTTTAGAGGTTCGGTCTTCAGTTCTCTTCCGCACAGCCCACCCCTTTGTCAGTAGACCACAGACTCTCTGCCCCAGTCCCTGAGGAGGCTGTAGAGCCTAATGGTCCCTACGCAAAGCTGGTGGGTTGCCTCATGTACCTGATGACTTGCACTCGTCCAGATCTTGCATACCCTCTCAGCATCTTGGCTCACTTTGTGGCCCTAGCCAGACACCGACCACAGCACTAGTCGTCAGCTAAGAGGGTTTTGTGTTAACTAGCAAGTACATCGGGCATGGGGCTAGTGCTAGGAGGACGGAGACCAGTGGTCCTTATCGGGCACACAGATGCTTCTTGGGCAGACGACGCCGAGACTCTCAGGTCCTCACAAGGCTACTCCTTTAGCCTTGGTGGAGGTGCCATCTCGTGGAGGTCCACCCATTCCTCGTCTGTTGCCTAGTCTAGCTATGAGGCTGAGATCTACGCAGGTGCCATGGCAGCACAGGAGCTCCGCTGGCTGACCTTCTTGGTCACCGACTTGGGTGAGCGGCCAAGCTTTGCCCCAGTTCTTTTGGTTGGTCCCTAACCAAGCAGAACAGCATAACTTGTACACAGAAACATCTTGGCATGAATGCATGTGGGCATTAGGAATTCGCCCTTTCAACCAGAGTTCCAGAAGCCAAGGCATTCGACCAAGGTAATGAAGGACACGACAGGAGTGGGGGAGTCAGCATCAGACAAGATGACATATTCAGGCTCTAAGTTCCAGTCCTATTTGTCAAAGGTAGAGTCAGCCTAGGCTGTCTCATTGTGCTTGAGGATTTTTATACTCAGTGAGAATGGTGATGTCACCAGCTGAAGACGTGGTTTGGGTAGCCCTGGAAGGGAGAGGAGGGAGCAGGGATGCAACGACATGAGAGACAGGAGCTAGGGTGTGAATAACGGGAGCCAGGGATGCGAAATGGTTGGCAGGTGAGAGTGCCATTATGCTGAAAGAATCAGAGCTGTCGCAATTCATCTATCGTCCCTTCGCCCTATAATATTTCAGCCACTACATAGACCGGCCAACAGTGCAGTCCAGCAAAAATGCATGCAGTGGGGTAGCGGAAGAGGTGGGTGACACACACACACACACACATACACACACACACAAACACATACACACACACACACACACACACAAACACACACACACACACGTACACACACACACACACCCACCCACCCACACGTACCCACCCACGCATGCACGCACACGCGCGCACGCGCGCACACACACACACACACACTCACTCACACTCACATGCACGCAGCCCCCCCCCCCCCCCCCCCCCCGTCCCCTCAGACACACACCCCATGCAGGGAGACGATGTCGGAATCCAAACACAATCGCTCGTACACAATCGCTCGTACTCTGTCGCAAGCGCAGCTTGCAGGCCCCACATTTGCCAGCAGCAGTGCGAGCAACCAGTGCTGCCAATGGTGCTGCCATTGACATGTGGTCAAGAGAGCAGGCGGCAGTATGAAGTGGGTGACGTGGAGGGAATGCATGGAGCTGCCATTGGCGGTGTGGTCAGCAGCACTGCAGTCACCCTTGCCAAAGTGAAGGGGGCTGCATGGCTGAGGGCAGACCGGCGAGGGCACAGATTTTCTGGCGGCTTGCAACAAGGATGTTTTTTTTCTTTCTTTCTTTAAGGTTGTAACTGACTTGGCTTGCCTTAGGTAGGTCATCTAGTTGCTGCTAGTGCCAGGTCAGACCTCCAAGCCACTTGCTCCACGTTCATTGGCGAGCTTTCCTCCCCCCAACTTCCTTCCCCCAAGGCAGCACTAGGTCACTCCTTGGATCCGTGACAGTGAAATTCCACATGCCAGGGTCAGCCCCCTCTTGCCTGCGCTTCTCCATGGCACCCCACAGCTCCTTCTTCTGCCCCTCACTCAGCCAGCACCAGGGCTTCAGTCTCTCGTCCATCCCGTCGTGCACCTGCCACCAGCGCCGGTTTGCCGCCTCGTTGACAAACCTCTGCATGCACGGCAGCACGCGATTTTAGTCAAAGTCGCGGGAGCAGTACCATGGCTTGCGCCCCACATAGTGAATGGTGTCCAGCCGGGGGGGGATCAGCTGAGAAGAGCGCAGTCTGGGCGGCCACCTCGCGGTCCCGGCCGGGGTGTCCCTGCGGCGCCATGATGAGCTTGAGAGGAGCGGTGGAGTCGGGTAGGCGGTGTCACCACGTGAACATGCTGTTCAGATAGCCCTGGGAGGGAGGCACAGGGGAGGGACAGGGGAAGGACAGGGGAGGGACAGGGGAGGGACAAGGGAGGGACAGTGGAGGGACAGGGGAGGGACAGGGGAGGGTCAGGGGAGGGGCAGGGGAGGGACAGGGGAGGGACAGGGGAGGGTCAGGGGAGGGACAGGGGAGGGACAGGGGAGGGTCAAGGGAGGGACAGGGGAGGGACAGGGCAGGGACAAGGGAGGGACAGGGGAGGAACAGAGGAGGGGCAGGGGAGGAAGGGGAGAAGAGGGTAAGGGAAATGGCTAGAAAGAGAGGGCCTGCCGGTCCAGCCAAGTCCTCAGACCAGTCAATAAGATCCCGACACATTTTCCGGGCAAGCATTAACTCCGCGCAGGCATCCCTATCTAGCCACACAGTTTCCCATTTCTACAGCACCCATCATGCCACACAAGTGCGACGCATCGAGACGAGGGCGCTGGCCTCCGTGGCCATGAGTCCAGTTGGTGCGAATGTTGGCGAGGAGGAAGTTCAAGGTGCAGAGCGACGGTCCAATGACCATGAGGCCCAAATTAAAGCGGCACGACTATTGAGTTGACTCAAGAGTTAACCCAACGCACCTGGTCTCCCCCATCATAAGTCGTGATGGTGCGAATGTTTGCCAGGAGGAATTCCAAGGTGCAGAGGGACGGCTCTATGACCATGAGGCCCGAGTTGAAGTGGGAATCGTCCCTCAAACGCATGCCAGCCGACAGCTCGGGGTAGCGGAAGGGGTGCGTGAGTGGGCGCAGGGCGACAACGTCGCCATCCAAACTCACAATGCGCTCGTTCTCCGTTAACTGCCACAGCCACATCTTGCTGCCATGGGAGACTTGGAAGAGAGGGCGCAAGGCGTAAATATCACACACACACAATGTGCTCACAACTGCCACAGCTGCAGCTTGTTGCCGTGGCAGAGGGGAAGGGAGGGCGAGACATAGGCCGGTGGTGGAGCAGAAATGGGCCGGCGGTGCAGGCAGGGTAAGGTGGTGCAGGAGCACGGCCATAGCTTGCCCATGTGTGAGTGTGCCATCTGTGGGACCTTGGAGCACTGCCACACACCTGACTTTTGATTCAACTTAAAAACAACCACACATGACTTTTGAGTCGACTAACGGAAGACCTAACACACCTGTAGCTCCATTGGCAGTAGCTGCCCTTCTTGGCCCGCAGTTCCTCATCCTCTCGATGTCTACAATCCGCCATCACGCTGCTTGCAGCCCTTTCCGGCTCGCCGCCTCCACCTCCGCCGACACCAGCGCCACCAGCTCCACCTCGGCCGCCCATTACTTCCCCCCATACCCTCAACTCCCCCACTTCCTGCTTTTCTGCCATCACTGCCATTGGCGGAGAAGGAATTTCCGACTTCAACAGTGTGGCTATCGGAGGTGCTGGCGAAGAGGGCAGACGGTAGTGTGAGGCTGGTGGCGGAGGGAGTGCGCGAGCACGATGGCCCTGCAGACATAGTCACCCTTGCTGTGCAGCACCGTGGCGAACGCGAAGCGCAGCCGCCCCACTGAGGGGGGACGCGCGGCGGCTGGAGGGGAAGAGCGGAGGCCGGGGAAGGGAGTGTGAGAGGAAGAGTGGAGGTGGCTGACGACTTGATGAGAGTTGGGGGAGGAATAGAGGAACAAGAAGGTTGAGAGGTAGGTAGGGATTTCCAAGTGGCAGCGGCGCGACAGGACCACACTTGCTGCACAGGCAGTGGATTGCGCCAGGGCGAAGGAGCCCGGGGTTTGGATGCGCGCATGCATATCGCTCGCTGTCACGTTGTATAGCCACACGTCGCCCTCCGCTCCGTGGGCCGTGGGCTGCGCTTGCGCGAGGAAGCGACCGGGGAAGAGGTTGGGCGGCGGGCGGCAGGGGGAGACGATTACGACAGGTAGCCAGGGACGCCGGGACTGGGGGGAGCAGGGGAGGGGAGCAGCGGGGGGAAGGGTGGGATGGGGAGGGAGGGAGGGAGGGAGGGAGGGAGGGAGGGAGGGAGGGAGGGAGGGAGGGAGGGATTAAGGGAGGGAGGGATTGAGGGAGGGAGGGATTGAAGGAGGGAAGGAGGGAGGGAGGGAGCGAGGGAGTGAGGGAGGGAGCGAGGGAGGGAGGGAGGGAGGGAGGGAGAGAGGGAGGGAGGGAGGGAGGGAGGGAGGGAGGGAGGGAGGGAGGGAGGGAGGGAGGGAGGGAGGGAGGGAGGGAGGGAGGGAGGGACGGACGGACGGAGGGAGAAAAGGGGTGGGGAGAGGGAGGGCGAGGATACTGTGAGAAAGAGAATAGCCAGAGATGGGAAGGTGTGATGCCCACCCGCTCATACATCCCCCCGCACCGTCACAGTACGGTACTGCCCTGCATTCCCACCTACAGCCCTGCCTCCCCCCCCTCCTCTCCCCCGGTTCCCCCCGACCTGCCCTGCAGCATTCCCCGGCACCTTACTGTCCTGCACTTCCCCGCATCTTGCTAACGAACCGTGTGAGCGACAGCATCAGCTGCAACCATCGCACGTCCCTCGCGAGCGAGTCGTTCGCCGGGCGACACGGAACCACCGCGACCACCGCGTATGGCACTTCATGTTTCCCCTCGTTCTCCTCCCACGGCGCACGGAGCACAGCAGAGCAAGTGACTTTGGAGCGCTCGTAGTTAACCTCTGGGTAGTAGAGGTCGCCCCACGTCACGTTGCCTGTTTCAGCTGGCGCGGTGAAACGGTACGGCGCCGCCAAGCTAGGGACGGCTGGCCAGACCATCCGCGGCTGCGCCGTAGGGCAGAGGTGCGCAGCTGAAGTGAGGAGAGGTAGCTTATTCGACTAGACTGGAGACTAATTCCAAGAAGAGAGAAGTTACATGATTAAGAAACTAGAAAAAAAATACATACAAGGTAAGGAGAGATATATTTATACTAGGAAAGGAACGGTAGCAACTCGGGAGAATAGTCGTGTGTCCATCAAGCCTAGCATGGTGGCATAGCACCATGATGCTATGCTCTGCTGGACATATCCTTCCAGCAGCGATAGGAGAGAAGACACTAGGGTAGCAACTGTCTAGTTCGGATAGCTCTAGGCATCTCAATCTGAGAATCCCATGCATACCTAGCTATCCCTTTCGGGAATTCCCATGCATGTCTAGAAGCACATGCATGACAAATTCTGTCATGTTACATTACTCCATTCCCCAAGAAGCATCGTTCTCGATGCTGAAGGAAAACTAAAGCTAACCCTAAGTAAAACCAAAAAAAAAATCTAGAGAACCATAAGCATTTCTTGGCTTCAATCTTCAGGTGAGAGGTTGTCCAAGGCAGAAATAAGGTGAAGGGCCAGGGGAGAAGTCACAGTGGAAGGTAAGGGTCGAAGCAGAATACAGGTTCGTCGTCTTCTTCTTGCATGATGGGAAGAACATTGGAGAATCCAGAGTGGAGGTCGGCATACAGCTGCAGCCCATACTGCAGGCGTTTGCGGTCCCTTGCAGCCTCTAGTTAATGGGTGTAGGACTCAAAGTCCTTTCCAAGTGAACAGTCTCAACCAAGCCCATGCCTGCACAGCTATGGCGCTTTTACTGAACACAACCCATGTATAGCTGCCTTCACGCTGGTGCCTATAGCACGTCCAGCAATACCGTTATGTATGCCTCATAAAAAGGTGAGAAGCTAGTGCTACACAAAGCCATCTAGCCAAGTACCTTCGTAGGTCCACCATAAAAAATAACAGAGGAAGGCGCTTATGCTCTTTATGAATTTCAGAGCAATAGACTAGGCGTAGGGCATCATGTAGAAGTAAAGAAATTAAAGAGACAAGTACAGCATAATGACTGTGCTCTTTATTGCTCAATTAACCATACCAGGTTATAGAGCAGGAGGAAGTACACTTCAAGGAAAGTGTTCATCGTTCAGCTTTTAGGGAATCTCGAGGGTTGCAAGAAGAGAGGGCGAACTCCCATCAGCAGGAACGAATCAGATCAGGAAAACCAGTGAAAAACTTCCAGCAGAAAGATTTTTCAGCAGAAAGATTTTCAGCAGAAATGAACAGAAGTTTCGAAACGCTTTTGACCCAACTACACCTCAGTTCGTGGAATTTGCAGAAGTGTAGCAGTAGAATCTCCCATGAGCAGAAGGGTCACTTCCAAATTCGCCTCAGCCAGAGAAGCTGGCTGCCCGAGATTTGATTGTCTGAAATTCGTCATCCGTAGGTTCACAAACTTGTCAGCACGAACCACCATACTTCCACTTCAGCTTGGTGGAGGAATTGTCTCGTAATTAAAATGCTCCAAGGTGGGAATCTCGTAGAAGTCGAATTGAAGAAAAGACTAGACGAGTAGAATCCAGCCATGTCAAATCCTAGAAGAGATTAGGCTTAGTCTTAGTCGACAAGCACCTCCGGCTAGGCTACTTATCAATCTCCTTGATCTTACGATTCCAACGGTATGCTCAGAGTAGCTGAAAGTCGTCAATACGAGATGCAGCAATTTTCTGAATTCAATAATTTGGAATGAGATATAATGCACAAACTGAAACAACACATATATGCATTTCGGATTTCAGCTAAGCGCTTCGTAACACCACGTGCGTCTCGCTGTAACGCGTGCGCCTCGAGTCACCCAAGTCGCACTCCACCAAAACTGAACGCGCTCCGCGTTGGTGTGGCACCGAAACCGACACCGAGTTCGGTTCCACTGAACGCGCACCGAATGCGCTCCACTTCCAACTTCCAATTCCCCGCACAACACTTCGAGCAGCTGCTTTTGCCTCACGCAACCTTTCCAGCAGCCGCACACTCCATCCTTCCTCCTCATTTCCACCTCTCATCTTCTCCGCTTTCCTCAACCGCATTTCGCCCGTACTCCCACCGCATATTGCTGCATCACCATTCCTCCTCCGCACCTAGTGCCACCATCGTGCCACCGGATAAGGGTAGGTCCGCCGTTGGGTAGGGCAGCGCCGAACTATCTCCAACACTTAGTACCTAGGCTCTGCTACCAAAATGAAACGGTATGGCGCCGCCAAGCTAGGGACGGCTGGCCAGACCGTCCGCGGCTGCGCCGTAGGGCAGAGGTGCACAGCAGAAGAGAGGAGAGGTAGCTTATTCGACTAGACAGGAGACCAATTCCAAGAAGAGAGAAGATAGATGGGTAAGAAGATAGGAAAGATGATATATGCAAGGCAAGGAGCGAGATATTTATACTAGGAAAGGAACGGTAGTGACTTGGGAGAATAGTCGCGTGTCCATCAAGCATAGCATCTTGGCATAGCGCCTCGATGCTATGCTCTGCTGGACATATCCTTCCAGCACATCGCAAAAAATGTGTGCTCGCAAAACGATTGCGTAGCATTCGCGCAAATGCTTTGCAAACGTTTTGCGAACATATGGGTGAAAATACCTGGCGGACTTAGATTAGAACACTTGGCGAATGCTTTGACAACATTTCCCGAAACACTTTTTGGTTCACGACAGCGAATGCTTAGAGGTGTCTTTTCGGTAATCTCCGTGGTTCGTTTACAAATGCATGGCGGTGTTCTTTCTACAACTTCTGCAGTGAACATGTAAATGCATAGAGAAGTTTATGCTGACCATTTTTTGTATTCAACATGATTTGTTGCAAACATTTGACGGTGTTTTTCATGGATCCGTTTTTGCAGGCTGCAGTGCCCTTTAGGGCATGGTTCATTACAATTAGGGCATGCCTCGTTTGGATGTACTTAAAATGCAACAAGCAAATTATTTGATATACAAAAAAAACATCTACACCATAGTACAGAACCACTATGGCCCAACCGCCCTTGCCTCCCAGCACCCCTATGTGGGTCTCGCACTAACACAAAGAGAAACTGAGTGGCGGCACACCAGGTGCAGCAATTCTTGAAACTGGATTGCAATTCCTGCATGTTACGTTAAGAACTTGTTATCTCGAAATTAATCAAAGGTCGAAATCACCAACAATACGGACAATGCTTAGAACAACGAAGTAGCGCGACGCTGGATATTGAGTCCTGCACATTAGGTTCAAACATTGTAATCAAATTAGTTATATTCCATACGACAGCAATTACAAAAGCATGCTTACCGGAGGAAATAGCTCGTGGTAGGCTACAAATTTCTGCACGTCATACGGGACATTGTTGTGAAATTAGTACGACGATCAAATGACCAGTGAGACTTACAATTGGACTTACATGGGGAATTATCTCGATGTTGGACAGAGTTACATAGCTAGCTGCGATAAAGACAAGCATCGTGAGGACACATGCGAATCATAAGTTTGATTGATACGTCAAGTAACAAATGCCTTCAACCCCAATGGCGCATTAGTTCATGAACATGCAGATAAGAATGACATGGGTGAACAAGAATAGTCACCTATGAGCTGCTTGAAACGATAGACCGTCGTGAAACGAGATCCTCAGCATAGGGCACACTAAGAACGACCGTGGTAATCGAAGCCTGTGGGAGAGGAAGGAGCTGCTCACTAGGGGGCGCGAAGGCGAGAGGGGGAGCTGAAACTGATGCAGATAGAACTGCTGAGGGCTATTATTGTTAGTAACGTCTAGCTGGAAGGCATGAGAGGGTGCAAGGGGGCAAGTAAAGAAGGGATCAGAAGTGTGTGGTGGCTTGGAGTGCTGGCATGTGGGGTGCAGCGTGGTGGGCTGGGTGGTTGGGGCGAGCAGGTGGTTGAGCTGGATTAGCCGCTCTGGAACCGCTTGGCGGATTTTGATTGGTTGGACGAGGTGCAGGGGCTGAGTTGGATGAAAAAAATTTGTTGGGTTCGGTTGCAGGTTTGGTAGGGGCCGGGGTGTGTGATTGGTCAGCACGTCATTTTGTGAATAGGGGCGTGTTTCTACTGACCCGAATATCAAGCAAATAGGACCTGAAAATTTGGATCACAGAATTCGTGCGCTCTATAGCATGCTGTAATTTGCTTTTCAATTCGGTTCAGTTCGGTATTCAAAATTTTCATAAAGCCGTGTTTGGCACCGATTCCGTTGGACTACGCCCTTCTTGGTGGTTGGATGGAGGTGTTGTAACCAACACTTGTTACTATATATGCTAACACGTTTTCGATATATCTCAGTGTGTGTCTTGGATCTGTTTAGTAGATTAAATCGCTTTCTATGGGAACTTGACTTATGACTTCTCTTGTTGCCAAAATTGGTGCCAAGTTCATGTAGTCTTACAGAACGACCGACAAGCCGTTCATAACCTGAAAAGGTCGCATATATATGTGGTAGGAACAATCAAAACAAACTTGAGGGAGAGAAATTGAGACCCCAAAATTCAAGTTGGCTTTATGACCATGGACCAACTCAGTTACAAGGTGTCGTTCACATATGTAGGGTTACATAATTTCCATTTTCTGCAGCCATCGTAGATGATGCTAGAGAAGAGACATGGTTGCCAATAACGGCTGAATGTCTGAATGCGTGGCCGCACAGAGATCACCCACAGAATGTGGTTTGTTGAGAGATGCACGGGGGAGTGAGTGGATAGGTTTGGGGTGAAGTCTGGCTTTTAACGGTGAGGTTGTCCAAGGTGAGCTTGACTGGCAATCATGTGCCACCCGGTAGGCTGCGAGAGAGCGGGGAGGAGGGGAGGGGGGGAGGGGGGGAGAGAGAGATGGGGGCATACGTTAGTGGGGGGCAGGGGGGTTGAGAGGGGTTAGTTATAGAGTGTTTACTGCCTGTCCTGCCGGGATCCCGCTCACACTTACTGCCCTCTCCCCCTCCCCTGCTTCATGCCACTCCCCCTCCTCTATCCTCATGCCTCTCCCCCTCCCCTGCCCTCATGCATCTCCCTCTCCCCTGCCCTCATGCCTATCTGCCTCCCCTCTCCTCATGCCTCTTTCCCTCCCCATCTCCTCCAGCTGTCCCTGCCTCTCACGCCTACCCCCCGCTCCTCTGCTCTCACTCCTACCCCCCTACCCTCACTGCACTCCATCTTTCCCCAATCCCCTGCACTCACGCCACTCCCCCTCCCCTACCCTAACACCCTCTCCCCCTCCCATGCCCCTCACGCCTCTTCCTCCCCTGCCCTCACGCCTCTTCCCCTCCCCATCTCCTCCAGGCTGCACTCTCCCTTTCCCCACTCCCCTACTCGTACCCCTCTTTCCCTTCCCTTCTCTCACCTCTCGCTCCCTCCATGGCTCTTGCGCCTTCCCACATCCCCCCCTATCACGCACCTCATACCTCAATGCTCCCATCTCTCCCCCTCCCCTACTCTTACGCCTCTCCCCCTCCCCTGCACTCACGCCTGCTCTCATGCCTCACTCTCTCCCTGATCTCATGCCTCACTCCCTCCCTGCTCCCGTGCCTCACTCCCTCCTTGCTCTCATGCCTCACTCCCTCCCTGCTCTCACGCCTCCCCCCCTCCACTGCTCTCGTGCCCCTCTCCCTCCCCTCTCGCTTCTCCCCCTTGCTACTATCTGTTGTCTTCCCCATCCCTGCGGCCTCGCTTTCTTCCCTGCTGCTGCGCCTCGAACCTTTATCTGTTTTCATTCAATGAGAAGGCAGGGGATTGCGGCGCGCGAAAAAGAGGGTAACGCGTTACAACGTGGGAAAGCGGGAAGCGGTCCGCGAGGTGAAGCGGGAAGCGCTAGTCCCTACTGGGGGAAAGCGGGATGTGAAAAGGGGGGAATGGCAGAAACAGGAAGTGGGGGAAAGCGGCATGCCGGAAGCTAGGGGAAGCGGGTGGCAGGAAATAGGGGAGAGAGGCAGCGGCGGATTTGCGAGGGCAAGCGGGGTGAGGGACGCAAGGGAATGTGGGGAGCATGGGAATGCGGGAAGCATGTGAATGCAGGGAGCACAGGGAGCATGGGAATGCGGGGAGCATGGAATGAGGGGAGCATGGGAAAGGGGGGGCATGGGACAGCGGTGAGCATGGGAATGCGGGGAGCAAGAGAAAGCAGGATGCGGGGAGCAAGGAATGCGGGGAGCATGAGAATGTGGGGAGCCTGGGAATGCGGAGAGCATGGGAAAGAGGGATGCGGGGAGCAAGGGAATGCGGGGAACATGGGTATGCGGGGAGCAAGGGGATGTGGAAAGCATGGGAAAGCGGGATGCGGGGAGCAAGTTTATGCGGGGGGCAAGGGAATGCGGAGAGCATGGGAAAGCGGGATGCGGGGGGCAAGGGAATGCGGGAAACTTTGGGAATGCGGGGAGCAAGGGAATGTGGAAAGCATGGGAAAGCGGGATGCGGGGAGCAAGGGAATGCGGGGAGCATGGGAAAGCGGGAGCATAGGAATGCGGTGAGAATGGGAATGTGGGGAGCATGGGAAAGCGGGATGCGGGGAGAAAGGGAATGCACGGAGCATGCGAATGCGGGGAGCAAGGTAATGCGGGGAGCATGGGAAAGCGGGAGCATAGGAATGCGGCGAGCATGAGAAAGCAGAGAGCATGGGAAAGCGGGATGCGGGGAGCATGGGAATGCAAGGAGCATGGGAAAGCGGGATGCAGGGAGCAAAGGAATGCGGGGAAAATGGGAATACAGGAAGCGTGGGAATGCGAGGAGCATGGGAATGCGGGGAGCAAGGTAATGCGAGGAGCATGGGAAAGCGGGATTCGGGGAGCAAGCGATAGCGGGACGCGGGTGAAAGCGGGTGGAAGGAAGCGAGGGACAGCGAGATGCTGCAGCACATGAAGGTGAGATGCGGACGTGCTTTCGAAAGCGGGAAGCGGGGATTTGGGAAGCAAGGAAGCACGAGGACAGGGATAGCACGATGTGGGAAGCCACGGGTGGTATTTTCGTACGAGGCGGTCGAAGGCGGCGGGAAGCTATAGCGGCCCGCAACGGTGGGCCGTTAGCAGCGGGGGATTCGTCATTTGTTTCCTGCCCTTGTTTTCAAGCGCTGGTGATTTCGTCCAGGCTAGGCTACGCGCGCCAGGAACCTCAATTGATATCCGCGTTCACTAGCCTGACGTCGGTGTCGCCTCGATCCCATCTTATAAGTCGCTACCAACTCTGTAGCATGGCTATGCATGAGCATGGATCTAGGAGGAAACGAGGGCAAGTCGAGCAAATTACAAATCTCGAATTCGAGATCTGCTACCATCTTTCCCTTAGTCGTTTTTGCTGTCGAGGGAGCAGGCTGTGGGTTGGGCTTGCGATTGTTGTTGTTTGGCTTCGACCAAACGCATGGGCCCTTTTGATGCCCGAGGGGGTTGTTCAATTTCCTCACGGTGCATAGGGTTAGGACATGGTATCTGGGTTTCGCAACCCATTGGAGTTGCGTAACCCAGCCTGGTTACAGGGCTCGCCGAACCTCGAATGGCATGTGAGATATGGGTTGAGTTGGTTGGGGTTGGGTTGAGTTAGTTTTTTTTGCAAATTGCACATATTTTATCTATTATAATATTTCAGCTACTTATGCACAATTTTACGAAGTTTGTAGTTGTTTGTGTACAAACCCAATCATTTATGCAAATATAAGCCACCAGAACATGTTTATTATTCAGGTGTAACATTCGCAAAACAACTCATTCGCATAACATCTCATCCGCAGAAAACTCGCGAATCATTTACGTGCAAAGAAACGAGAAAAAAAACATTTGGCGAACACTTGGCGGACGATTTCCGACTTTATGCCCGAGCTCGAATGGTGAAAACGATCTGCGAACATTGCACTTTTTGCGATGCAGCGATAGGAGAGAAGACTCTAGGGTAGCAAGTGTCTATTTCGGATAGCTCTAGGCATCTCAATCTGAGAATCCCATGCATACCTAGCTATCCATTTCGGGAATTCCCATGCATGTCTAGAAGCTGTTGGTGGGGCACTGGGATCGTCCTACAGTTGAGAGTGGGAGGGCTACAGGTCCATCCTGGGGGGTAATGGGTGCGCTACCCACCACAACAACATGGCCTTATAACCCATCGGTAGCGAGCTGGGTCAACAGAAGCACATGCATGGTGAATCCCGTCATGTTAGACGCGGGAAGGATTACGACTCGGAATCGCGGGGCTGCTCGCAATCCCCACCCTTGCTCAGCAGGCTGCTGCTGCCTCAATTGGTAGAGGCGGATCACTGCTCGATCCACGTTAAACGCGGCCACACGAACCATCCGTGATTCGCGGCCATCATGCCGCTGATTCGGTGGGACCTGCTCTCGTCCCTGTTGCGAGAAGAATCTCATAAGTAGCAGCAGTTTCTGGAGTGTGCTCTACCAAGGTGCAAGCCCCAAGTTATTTGAGAGTTGTGTGGGAGTTTCCCCACCAATCAGAATGGACCGCCTTGTGTCGAGTGGTTTTGTGAACACTCAAGAACTATCTTGTTACACTACACTATTAGAAATTGCTTACACTAGAATTTTTTGCATGCTCTTCCAACCTCCAACCCTTGGGAGGCCTAGGACTAAATGCTCATTGTACTTGCTGTTTCGATCATTCTGAAAATTACAAAGCTTTCATACGAGCCCAACTTACACGCCTACACTCGAGCTCTAATAGCAATACTCTTGAGCTTTCTTACAAGCCCACTACGTTCTACTCCTGTGGTGTGGTGATCTTCCGCTGCCACTAAGTCTCTGAAAATTTTACATGCTATCAGAGCTTGTAAGTGGACTTCCCTGTGTTTTTTAAGCACCTAACTACTTCTGATTTTCCCATGGCCGCCTCCTCGTCGATCGTCGAATTCGCGAACGTCCCAATTTTCCATGGCGATGGCTATGCCAATTGGCGTTTCAAGTTCTAGATGTGGACCATGGATAAAGATTTGTGGGGCATCTTTAACGGCAGCAATGCGAAGCCCGCAGATGGAGACTCGGCAGCCGCGGTAGCTGATATTACGGCATGGAAGAAACGAGTTCAAAAGGCCTATATCCTTCTTGTTATGAAGTTGGGCGATTCTCAACTCCCTCTGGTTCAACCCTTCCTCAACCACGACAACCCCGCAAAAGCAGTGTGGGAGAAGCTGGAGTCCCCGCACCTCATCAAATCGCTCTCCAACAAGCTACGCCTACGCCACAAGTTCTACCCGACGAAGTTGCAAGAAGGTGAGAGCATTCAAGCGTACCTGAATCGCGCTCAAGAAACCGTTGAAGAGTTGTCCGGCATCGGCGCAGTTGTTGAAAAGGATGATCAGATTATGACCATCCTTGCCGGCCTTCCCGAAGATTGAGATACGGTCGCTGTTATGCTCGAAGACAAACAAGACTCTTGGACGGTGGATAGCGTTTCAACTCTCCTTCTTCACGAGGAATCTCGAAGGAAGCAAGCTGCCGGCGACTCATCGGGAGCAACTCTCTTCAGTGACGGGCAGCGTAGCAGCAAGGCACTGACCTTTCGAGCAAAAGGAGGCAGCCAGGACTACGGGGACAAGCGGAGCAGTTTTTATGGGTCAAACGACGACTCGTCTTCCCTTGCTCGCTTGTGTGGAGGAAGATGTTCTTCAGCTACTGCAAACGCAACGGCCATGATTGGGAGCATTGCCGAAAGCGGCAAGCAAAGTGGACACAAGCTCAAAAACAGCCCATGCGTCAAGCCGCTACCTCGAATGCCGTTCAAGCCGAGGACGAGGCCGCTGTTTTCACTGCAACATGCGCAACTGCTCTCGGAGCCAAGGAGTGGCTGATAGATTCTGGTGCAACTCACCATATGACGCCGAATCGGGACGTGTTGCTGCAGCCATCTTCTTCTTCCTACTCGCGCATCACGCTTGGAAACAATCTCGAGCTTCCGGTTGCAGCTGAAGGATCGGCGAGGCTTCACGTCGCATGCGGGCCGGTGGTGTTCACTCACACTCTTTGCGTACCTGATTTGAAAGTGATCCTACTCTCGGTTTCACAACTTGAAGCCAAAGGCCTTGCTGTCGAATTTTCAGCAGGCAAATGTGCCATCAAGCAGAGCAATGGCCAGCTCATCGCCACCGCCACACGGTGCAGATCTCTCTACAAGTTGGAGCTGCAGTCATCGCCCTCTTCTCCCTCCGCCTTAACTTCCTCACCAGCAGCTGCAACCACACTTGATCGATGGCACCAACGGCTTGGTCACTTTCACAAGAAGGGCATTCTCGACATGTCCTCAAACAACCTCATCTCTGAACTCGAGGTTACCCCTAACAGATCGTCAACTGAGGCATGCATCGGATGCCTCAAAGAGAAAATGGCTCAGAAGCCTTTCCCTAACTCTACCAGCCACGCCAAGACTCCTCTCCAGCTGGTGCACACTGATTTGTGTGGCCCCATGAAGCAAGCGTCAAAAGAAGGTGCCTACTACCTCCTCACGTTTCTTGATGACGCCACCCGGTATTGCTGGGTTCGTCTCTTGCAGCAGAAATTGGATGTCGATGGAGCTTTACGGCGTTGCTGGGTTCGCTCCAATGGTGGTGGTGAATTTACCAGCAAGAAGCTGATCTCTTGGCTTGTTGATCATGGGATTCGCCACGAGTATTCTGCCCCATACTCACCTCAACAAAATGGCACAGCTGAACATCTTAACCGGACCTTGGTGGAAGCGGCCCGGTGTATGCTCCAACACGCAGAGCTGGACACAAGCTGGTGGGGTGAAGCAGTTCATCAATCTGCGTTCATTCGCAACCGCTTCATCACTCGCCCACTACTCGACAAGACTCCATACGAAGCTTGGTTTGGCACTAAACCAGACCTCTTTGCTCTTCGTGTCTTCGGGTGCGTGTGCTTCTTTCATGTACCGGACCAGCGCCGATCCAAGCTTCACCCCAAGGCTCGGTTGGGCATTCATCTTGGGATCTCTCCAACTCACAAGGCTTGGCGGGTGTGGGATGTGGCTGCATCCAAAGTGGTGATAACTCGTGACGTGGAGTTCATTGAAGGTAAAAATCTTGGGGCATGGGAAGCACAACACGCACCTACTACTGCAGCTCCACCTGCAGCTTCCACTACTCCTACCATCATCATCCAATACACTCCAGCTTCACAATCCAGCACCATCACCCATGAACCTGCACCGGCAACTCCTCCATCACCCGATTCTGAATCCGAAGATGCCGCTGACCAACCTCTTCACGCGCCAACTACTCGCTCGGGTCGGATCTTCAAGAAGCGGCACATTGTGAGTCTCTTGACTCAGAAGGAGGGAGCTGATGATGCCGAAGACAACTTGACACCTCGCTGTTTTGTCTCACGCATCGTTGAGCCGACTACCTTCAAGCAAGCGCTTGCTGGACCTGATGAGGACAAATGGCAGCAAGCCATGCAAGAGGAGTACGCCTCTCTCCACTCAAACAACACTTGGGAGCTGGTCCCGCTACCCAAGGACCGCCACCTCGTTGGCTCCCGCTGGCTCTACAAAATCAAGTTGAATGGAGTCGGCAGCATTTCGTGCTTCAAGGCACGCCTCGTCGTGCAGGGATGTACCCAACACAAAGGTCTTCACTACGATGAGACTTTTGCACCCGTCGCCAAGAGTGCTAGCTTGGACCTCGAGATTCACCAACTTGACATCATAACGGCCTTCCTCTATGGTGCCCCTCCCCTCCCTCGTGCCACGTGCCCCTTCCTGCCAACCCTCTAAGTGGAGGCAGCGAAGCAGGGCAGTGCGTCAGTGGGGCTGCGCGGGGTAGGACAGTACCCCTAATTGCCTCCGCCCTCCTCGTCTCTTTCCCCAGCCACACACACATTCCAGGAGGGGCAATGGAGGGAGTGAAACAGGAAACGACAGGAGTGGGGCCACGCAGCACAAGGCAGGACCCATCTTCTCGTCCCTCTTACAAGAGGGGACAATCTCGTTAGGGAGAAATACACCATGCTAGCACAATAGTGTAGTGCAGTGCACTGCACTGCAGCACTTCTTCTCCTAAGGAAGGCAATGCAGCGGTGGAGGAGGCACTAGCAGTGGCACAGCACCACGATTTCGCCAGTGGAACAGCATAGCAGCACGTGAATGCTGAAGGTGAGGGATGGGGGGGAGATGGGGGACGGGTAGAAGAGTCTGCCATTGCAGCCCATCGTCACCTCGATGTGCAAGGTTGCATGAGCACCCAGCCCTGGGAAGTGTTTTTTGTGCTTGGGCACCGTCACTAAGCCAGCGCGATAACCCGGTCGGATAGATAGCAGTGGCTTGATCAGACCTGTGCGTTTTTGTCTCGACACGAAGGGTCAGGGCTCTACCAGTGGCGGGTGAAATTCTTGTCATCGGAGCACCCTGTGATGCGCTGGCACATGAAGGGCCATGTCAGACCACCTGACCTTCTCTCTGAGGCATCATGAGGCTCTACCCTGTTATAATCACAATAGGCTCAGATGTGCCTATAATTAGAGATAGAGAGCACGGTCGGATTTCCGTTAGACGGTTTCAAATATTGATAACGATCTGCTCGCTGACTTAAACGGCAATCTGTAAATTGGATCTGGAGCGCATTGCTGTCGCCTATCATCAGCAAGTTGAATCATGAAATTCCATGAAGATTTAACAACGCTATGGCGGTTTGACTGGCAAGAGGTATAGCAGCCACTATGTACAAACTTAGCAAGAAGAATTCGAGAGGGACATGGTTCCCAGCCTCTACATACCCCAAGAGCCGAGGTCCAGGTTGGTGGTACACCACCACAGAGTCCCCAACCACGAAGAGTCTCGAAACCAACCCTCCAAGGGGCTACACCATGTAAGGAATTAACATTCCTTACTGCGCTGAACTACAGCGCGTACACCTGAAGACCTCGAACTCGCAGGCTCGGCCATTATTGTCGGCCCAAACCTCCCCGAGTCGCGTTCCGACACCCTCGACACCCAACCAAACCATTCACGTCCCGAGGTCCTCGCCCTAGCTCGTCCTAGCACGTCCGTGTCCTATTTTAGCCAGTTCGCTCGTCACTTGTAGAGAGGATTGTTTTTCCGAGGTTCTATTCCCATTATTGAGTGGCTGTTCCATTCCCACTCATAACATCTGGTATTCAGAGCACTTTCTTAGGCTAGTCGCTTCCGCCTGCCCGAGATTTTTTTTCGGGGGGGGGGAAAGGAGGGATGGCTGGAGGGCCTGAGGTTGCACAGCGGTTGTCCAGGAGCTAGATATGATTAGCTCCTACAACTACGATAGCGTGTGCGCCTCTACGCCACTCGATCCCTTCCTTTGGATGACCTGGATTGGTCGTGCCCTGCCCTCCCCCCGGGAACGGACAGCTGTGTCTGTCGCGAGTTTTTGCCACGTAATTTTAGTGGCGTTCATTTCAACTGTTTGGAGCGGCAACTGGCGTCGTCGTTACGCAGCGAGGAATTTTTGAGACATCTCGCGCGGACTTCGTCAGCGGCTCGCGAAAATTGCGAGGCTCGCCTCGTGGGAAAACAACAGCTGTGGACCTTGCCAGGCGCACGAGGAATGTGCGTCAGGAATTATCCTGACGAGGAGAGACGACACGTGCCAGCTACCTGAATTATGCAGGAGTGGTGTGTTGTCCCGTCCGGACTGGAGAGGATTGCTGCCAGGTGGGCACGTCATCATAATTTCCGGCAGGAGCGACGCAGCGTGGGACGGCGTGTGCCGTTAACTTCCGAAAAGTTCGAGGTTGGCCACCTTCGTGCCAACTGTTTCTGCAGCATCGGCGGCAGCTGTTCCTGGCACCAGATAAAATCGGCACCGAAAATTGCGGATGTCGTGGAAAATCTTCACGCCAAGCCGATTTCCCAGAAAACGACAGTGGCGCCTGCGTTTTTCTAGGGAAACAGCCTTGGAGACAGGCCAGCGCCCCAGGAAACAACGTCTCTGGTGCATCGTTTAGTGCCCGCGATTTTCGGGGGTTTCTACCGGTAAAACGTACGGAGATGCGACAGACCGGGTTGGACGAGAGGGGAACTTCGACACTTCAGGAAGAGCAGGGCAGCGTAGCGGAAATCTCAAGCTGAGTGCCCCCGTGTTGGGCTAAGCGGCGGTAGCAGAATGGCCACCTACCGGCCGAGACTTTCCAACGGCTCACATCTTCCACACCAGGTTCCAAGTTCGGGTTTAATACTACTCCGACGGTCCTGGACGAATAACGTGGACAGAGCTGCGGTTAACCTGTACTGGTTAAAATGCGGGAGTACCGCAGGTTCGACAGTATGAAAAAAAAAAAAAAAAAAAAAAGGTGCGTTCGGCGCATGTGTGTTTCTGGGATGACCGACAAAAGCGGGGAGTTGGGTGAACGACGACCTGCCGACATTGTCGGGGCAGCTGCGACAACACTGTTCCAGCTGGAGTTCGACCCTGTTTCCGAAGTTTTCGGAGTGTGGCGGAGCTTTCGGGAGTCGTCCCTGGTTAATGGGGCTACTTGCCAAGGAAGGAAAGCCTAGGACCTGTTTTGGTGTTATGGCGGGTGCAATGACTGGTCAAAGTCGGCGCGCTGCTCAACGCCCGGTGCCAGACAGGGAATTCTTCGGGAACCAGCGGCGCAGCTGTTAAGCACTAGCAGTGTGGGAGTACCAGCGTAGCGGTTAAGCGGAGTTGTGAACGAAGCTAAGTTCAGGGGGCATGTCATGCAGTCTACCCGACGAACTGGGTCGCACTTCATCTTCCCCGCTTGGCATCGTCTCCGACGTTTACGGGTTTTACGATGCAGTGTTGTAGCTGGTTTCAGGGCAGCGGTCCCTGGGTTTCCGATAAAACTGCGTGGAGCAAATCTGAGTTGACAGCTGGAATGTACCCAATATCTTCCGGGGTAAGAACGACATCACCCGACATTCTCGGACTGCTTTGATTTCATGGAGGGAAACGAGCGTAGCAGCTATTCGGCCCTTGCCGAAAATTTCGGCGAGTAGGGACAACACAGTCGATGCAGCTGGCATCATTTGACCTTGGGGTCGGCTCGAGGTGTTCACCGGAGTGTTCTAATCCTGGTTCCATTCCATCGCCATCGTCGTCAACCTCTCGCCAACACCCGCTACCACCTCCACCCTCAATTCGCTTATTTTCGCTCGCCTGTGTCAAGACGACCGTCCGCGCCATCGCTATCCATCAAGAAACATATCGCATCGTGCAGATTTGGCAGAGTACTGTTGGAGCTGGGTTGGGGCCAGTTCGCCAGCAGTGTTTTGAGTCGTGCATAATATTTGCAGCTGATTGGAGTCTTCTAGAGCAGCTGTCGCTGATTTTTCGGACCTCAGAAGCGGTTGCCCTGCAGCAAAATTTTCCTTTGGCGCAGTTTGGACGTTCTACCGGTTGGAGTTTTCACATATCCTCGCAGCAGAGTTGCTGGATTTTTAAGCACCAGCGGGGGTTCACTTTGCCTACCATGGCGTTTTACTTGGCTCGTTGGGAGCTGTTTCTTCTTGGAGGGGGGGAGAAGTGCAGCTGTGCTGCAAACTTTTGATGACCCCTCCGGCGTGCTCTATTATCCATCTCCGCCCGCCATGCGTATCAGTTACGCTACCTCGCTGAAGTTCGTCTATTCGTTGATGGAGTTCGCTGACTTCCACAGCCACGAACGCGCGCGTGTGCTTGTATGTGTCACGAACGACCTCGCGACTTGATGAACGGTCCCTTCCAGTTCGACAAACCATCGGCCACGTCCTCCCTCATGTCATCATTACAATATTTCATCAGCCACGTGCCATTAACAACAGCTAGATTGACTGTTTGCAGTTGTCAAATAGAGTTTTCGCCAGTACCCGTTCGGTCAGCTGAAGAAATCGACAACCTTCGACGACCAAGATTAAAAGCGATCGTTTCGACGTTTTTTGGCCATCGATCATATTTCGAGTTGAAGACCTCATCAAGACGGCGTAATCATTACGCTCGTCATTGTGCTGAAGACCTACAGTCACATCGGGGATTACTTTTAATGATTCGACCTTCGATATACGGAAGGCCTTATCTAGAAGGTGGGAGAGTGTAAGGAATTAATATTCCTCACTGCGCTGAACTACAGCGCGTACACCCGAAGACCTCGAACTCGCAGGCTCGGCCATTATTGTCGGCCCAAACCTCCCCGAGTCGCGTTCCGACACCCTCGACACCCAACCAAACCATTCACGTTCCTCGCCCTAGCTCGTCCTAGCACGTCCGTGTCCTATTTTAGCCAGTTCGCTTGTCACTTGTAGAAAAACATTGTTTTTCCGAGGTTCTATTCCCATTATTGAGTGGCTGTTCCATTCCCACTCATTACACACCAAGTGAAATGTAACACTACACGAAGTAGCATTACTATTTTCACTATTTAATATTTATCCGCGTCCCTTGGGCTTGAAATCTTGAGCTTTTGGTCTTGGATCTGCAAGATAAATTCTTCTTGAGTTGATGGGGGCTTTCTGCACACACCTGCGATGCGATGGACACTTCACACTCGACAAAATAGAAAAAACACATGCGACACACAAACGACGACTTGACATGCCATGCACACACACAAACAAGGACGACAAGCCGAGTGCAAGCCTTGGGGTTGCACCAACAAACTCCCCCTCGGATTGTTGGCCTTAGAATCTGCTCCCCTTAGTTCAGAACCATCCCAGCAAGCTTGCAACACTTCCAATGCTGCTGCTCAACCAGCCTCTTGGTCATCATATCAGCAGGCTGCGCCGTCGTCTACACGTAGTGCAACTCCACTTCACCCGCGGTTACTATGCTCCTCACCCAATGGCACTTCACCTTCATGTGCTTGGTAAGGCCATGAAGAGCGGGGTTCTTAGCCAATGCAATAGCACCCTGGCTATCACAGTAGATTGGGGTAGGTCCTTGCTGCTCCTCCCCCAATTCAGCTAGCAAACGCCGCTGCCACACAACCTCTCTTATGGCACGGAAGAGTGCCATGTACTCGGACTCCACCGAGCTCAATGCTTGGTCCACTTGTTTCTTGCTCTCCCAAGCTGTTGGTCCTCCACCAACACAGCAGATGAAGCCTCCCACACTTGTTATGTCCTCTGGTTCTGATGCCCAAGATGCATCAGAGAAGGCGGTGAGAAAGAGCCTCCCGGGTTAGACTCCATCCGCACCCTTTTGACGCCTTTGAGCCGCTGTGGAATATTGCAGTCCAACAGTTGCTGATTGGCCAAGGTACTTGGCCACCCTCTCTCCAGCTGCTACCTGCTCTTCATTAGGGGATTGGACAACCCTAGCCAGCTGCCCGGTAGCAAAGGCTGCATCCGGCCTTGTGTGAACGGCCGCATACATGAGGCTGCCCACCAAGGAGTGAAAACGGCGCCTCTCCTCTTCACCAACACTTTCCTCCGCTGGTCCTTTCACACACTTGAACCCTGAGGGAAGAGGAGTAGCCAAATGACCTTCACTCTTCCCAAAGTTTGCAGCCAAGGCCTCCAAGTACTTCTTTTGACGCACTCGCATCCACCGCTTCTCCACATCGCGCTCAATGTGAAGCCCAAGGTAGTAGTTGACGTCACCAAGGGTCTTGCACTTGAACTTGTCTTGAAGATTCAGCATCACCTCCTTCACAAGGTCAGAGGAGAGTGAGAATAAAAGGATGTCATCCACATAAACCACCATGAAGCTCCTCTGCCCCCCCTCGCCAAGCATGAACAAGGATTGATCGGCCGTTGAGGGAGTGAAGCCGATCGCCTCCAAGACTTCCCGCAGCTTGATGTACCATTGCCTAGGGGCTTGCTTGAGGCCATAGAGTGCTTTCTTCAGCTTTCACACTCTGCCACTCCCATCATTTTACCCCTCTGGCTGCTCTATGTAGGTCGCTTCCTCCAAAACTCCGTTGAGGAAGGCCGTTACGATATCCATTTGCTTCACCACCCATCCTTTGATGGCCGCCGTGGCGAAGAGAGTTCAAAGGGTTGTACCCTTCACCAAAGGAGCATATACTTCGTTGTAGTCCTTCTCCTCCTGCTGCTGGTATCCCTTCGATTGTACAATTCTGCTCTTGTAGCGCTCAATGTTGCCGTCGGCGTGGGTCTTGCGCTTGAAGAGCCACTTGGAAGAAATCGCCTTACGCCCCGGAGGTCGGTTCACCAAGTCAAATGTGTCGTTCTCTATGATGCTCCCAATTTCTTCATCGGAAGCCTTCTTTCACTCCTTCCCATTGGGGCCCTCCCAAGCCTCCTTGGGATTCGTAGACTCCCCAGGCATCTCCACTGGAGAGAAGAAGGCAAAAGCGCACTCCTCGCTTTCATCTTCCGCATCATCGCCTAGCATGAGAGCCGAACCGGTCAAGGTTGAATTGGCTGGTCTTGCAAGCCGATCATAGCTCAACCTATTGGGGGGCTGAGTATTCCTTCTCCCCCTTCCTTCCTCCTCTGCTGTAGGGACTTGGATGCTCTCATGGCGTTTGTGCAAATCTGGTCGGTTCCCGCGAGTACTTGTAGCACGAGGCGGAAGTGACGGTGCACGCTCATCACCTTGCTGCACCTCCTCCTCCTCTTCTCCCCCATTCATTTGAGAAGATTGCCTTGTGATTGTGCTGCTGCTACTCAGCTCCAAGGGTAGCCCCACATGCTCCAAGCCGGTACTCTTCACCAATCCAAGCCGCTCACCAATCTTCGCTTGGTTCTCCGCCTTCCACTCCTTGTACGGTAAGTTCTCCATGAACTTGCAATCTCTGCTCACCAAGAACTTCTTGGTAAATGGGTCCCAAAGAAGCCATACCTTGCTGTTTTGAGCCATGCCCATGTGTACGGCCCATGTTGCCTTGGCATCGAGCTTGGTGTGCCGAAGTTTCTTAGGCACAAGTGCCATGCACATGCACCCGAACATCTGAAGCATATCCACCTTCGGCTTCCTTCCAATCCACTCCACATAGGGCACCCATTTGTCTTCTCCTACATGATTCAAGGCTCTGTTCTTGGCCACACAAGCATGCCGCACCGCATCCGGCCAAAAGTAATTGGGTAGACCGGCTTCAATGGCAAGTCCCCGAGCCGTCTCCGTGAGTGTCCGATTCGCACGCTCGGCAATGCCGTTCATTGCAGGAGAGTAGGGCATGGTAAGAGAATGCCTTATGCCCTGCTTCTTCAGCCAAGTTGAGAAGTCCTCCCTCAGGAACTCTCCCGCACGGTCAGTGCGAATCGCCTTCACAAGTCGGTCTTGTTGCCGTTCCACCATCGGCAACCAATCAGTCTTCACCATCTCAGCTATGTCACTCTTCTTGGGCAGCACATACACCCAATTCATGCGAGTGTAGACATCCACAATGGTGAGGAAGTACTCTGCTCTAGCAGCTCCAAGCTTCAAGGGGCCCACCACATCCATCACCACCTCGTCAAATGGTGCCTTAGCCGTTGTCTAGGAAAATGCTTCTCAAGCTTAGTGCATTATTGGCGATATTTTCTAGGAAAATGCTTCTCAAGCCCATCCTGATGGCATAGACAGCTTGTGAATACTCTCATGAGCTACAAGGCCTTTGGAGAAATTGTTATAATCACAATAGACTCAGATGTGCCTAAAATGAAAGATAGAGTGCACAGACGGATTTCTGTCAGACGGCTTCAAATATTGATAACGATCTGTTTGCTTACTTCAACTATGATCTGTAAGTTGATTCTGGAGCGCGTTGCTTTTGCCTATCAGCAGCAAGTTGAATCATGAAAATTCATGAAGATTTGACGACGCTATGGCGGTTTGACTGGCAGGAGGTATAGCAGCCACTATAGTATTTGAAGTACAAACTTAGAGCAAAAAGAATCGAGATTGAGATGGTTTCCAGCCTCTACATACCCCAAGAGCCGAGTTCCACGTTGGTGGTATACCACCAAGGAGTCCCCAACCACGAAGGGACTTGAAACAAACCCAACAAGGGTCTACACCAAGTGAAATGTAACACTACACAAAGTAGCATTACTATTTTCACTATTTTAATATTTATCCGCATCCCATGGGCTTGAAATCTTGAGCTCTTGGTATTGGTTCTGCAAGATAAATTCTTCTTGAGTTGATGGGGGCTTGCTGCAATGACCTGCAACACAATGGACACTACACACTCGACAAAAATACAAAAATATATGCGACGCGCAAACGACGACTTGACATGCGAGTTATAAAAACTCGGTAATGTCTTGATCGACACAAACCACATTGTGATACACCATTCAAGCACACACACAAGCACTAGATAGCAATGACATAAACTCACAAGTCATTCCATGCCATGCATGCACACACACGAACAAGGACGACAAGCCGAGTGCAAGCCATAGGGTTGCACCAATGGGTACCTGAGCTGAAAATCGAGTACCGCGCTGGCCGCCTCAACCCTTGCTGATTGTCTAACCCGGCCTCCGCAATCTCAGCTCACCACCATCGGCAGTGTTACCTGGGATGAAAGCTTCATCGGCAAGTTCATCAAAAGGGTATCGGCGTGACCCTTTCTATCTCAATCTTGATGCTAACAATTTATCTGTCTACTATGAATTCCCTTTCTGGTATAAGGCAGATTCCCAAGTCATCTGCGTTCCAGCCGACCACAAGCTGCGTCACCTCTTGCTACGTGAGCATCATGACCAGAATGCACACTTTGGAGTGGACAAAACGCTTGCAGCCATCTCTGCAAATTTCTTTTGGCCCAAGCTCTCTCATGACGTCCACTCCTACGTACGCAGCTGTCATACTTGTCAGTGCAACAAAGCTCGCAACGCAGCACCCTATGGCTTGCTATACCCCTTGGAGATACCTCAACTTCCGTGGTCTCATGTCACACTCAACTTTATCACCGATCTCCCTCGCACCTCCTCTCATCACAATGCTATCCTTACTGTAGTCGACAAGCTCAGCAAGGTGGCTCACTTCCTTCCTACTTCTACTAATGCAACTGCTGAAGCTGTAGCGGATCTCTTCTTCAAGTAAGTGTTACGTCTTCATGGCATTCCTTGCGTCATAATCAGTGACCGTGATTTGCGATTTGTTGGCAGATTCTGGCAGTCCCTCTTTCAACGATTGGACAGCAAGATTCGTCTCTCGACTGTTTGTCATCCTCTGTCTGATAGGCAGACAGAGAGAATGAATTGAACCCTTGAAGATGCCCTTCGTGCATGTGTGAATGCATGGCAGAATGACTGGGACATACACCTGCCTTCAATCGAATTCTCCTACAACAGCACAGAGAATCTTGCCACCGGCCAGACTCCTTTCTTCCTCGCCACAGGACAGCAACCTCGCACACCAGCCTCCCTTGTCCGCACTCCTGACACTCAAGCAGCAGCTTCCTTGCTTTCCACTCGCGAGACGGTTATTGCAGCAGCTCGAGCATCCTTGCTCAAAGCACAAGCACGTATGATCCGGTATGCTGATCAACATCGTCGCAACATCCAGTTTCATGAAGGTGACCAAGTTCTTCTCTCAACTGCAAATCTGCCCTTACTTAAATCTGGTCTTACCCGTAAACTTGCTCCTCGTTTTATTGGCCCTTTCCCCATCACTCAAGTCCTCTCTCCTGTTACCTATCGCTTGAAACTACCTCCACACATCAACATCAATCCGGTTTTCCATGTGCAGCTACTCCATCCTTATCATCTCCCACCAGCCCATTTTCCTCACTCCTCAACCTCAACGTCCTCCTATGTTCACCCCAAGCCCTGACCCTTTTGAAGTTGAAAAATCCTCTCTCATGAAACCTCTCCTCATGGTACATTCTTCGTTGTTAAGTGGCGTGGCCATGATTCCTCTCACAACCTCTGGATTTCTGAGACTAGCCTCCAGCATGCTCAACGTGCCCTTGCCAACTACTTTGCAGCTGCCCAAGCACCGAGGACGGTGCTTCCTGGGGAGGGGAGTAATGTAACAAGACGGAGGCAAAATTGTCACTCCCGATTTCGCCAACTGAATTCAATTTGATTTCCAGGTTGAAACCCAACCTCGGAACACACCTTGGGCAATATGAAGGTTAAACCCAACCTCGAATTGTTCAACCAGTCAATCTGAGTTTCCAACCTTAGGAACAACTTCAGAGAGCACGCAAGCCAGCAAAGCAGCGCAGCAGAATAATCAACAGCGCACCTAGTGGAAAGCAACTGTTAGAAATAGATTGCAAATCCTACTTTTGTATTTGTACTTTTATATCCTAGTTTAGGTTAGGAATGTTCTAGTGGGTTGGGGTGTACTCACAAAATCTCAACCTCACCCAATTGTGATCCCCCCAATCTCCAATTACTCAATTGGAGATTCCGGAGATCCCAATGGGGATTCCCTCCGATTCCCCCTTCATCCATTCTCCCTTACCTTGCCATGTACATATAGAGCCTTGGGCTCCTTACCTAATCAATCATTTCAGCTCTATTTCTTACATGGTATCAGAGCGACCTATCCGCACACGAGGATCAAGGTCCTAATCTTAACGTGCCCGCGCTACGCGCACCTCATCGTCGCGACATTCATCTCGAGTCGTCGGAATTTTCAACGTGCTCAACTCTGCAGTCGTGCCTCTCACCGTCGACCGCCTTCGCGCTCGACCTCTTTGAATTTCTCATCTCTGAAGCTTTCACGCTTCTCATCGTCGATTTCTTCCTTGGTACTCCTTGGTCGAATCTCAATTTCGACCATCTCTTAAAACTCATTTTCGAGTTTCCTCTCGGACCCCGCTAGCATAGGCGAACTCCCCTCGCGGAATCGCCTCCATGAACGTCTCGCATCAAACAAGAGTAGGTACACAGGTGGAAGCGGAGCGGAGCTGGTTGCGGAGCAGGTTGCGGAGCTGGTTGCGGAGCTGGTTGCGGAGCTGGTTGCGGAGCTGTGTAGTTGTGGGACAGGGCCTGGGGGTGTGTGGGGGGGTGTGTGGGTCCGGGGTTAGACTTAGGCTAAGATTTAGTTTCAAGTTGGTGTTTAAACAAATTCCCGCCGACGCCATTTCCTTAGCGGCATTTCGGCGAAGCCGTCTGAGTGATTTTCAGCAATTCTCGTCGACCGATTTCCAAAAGTGCCGCGCTGCACACCGAAGTTCTTATCCGTGCCTTAAAAGCGTTGCCTCGTGAAAATCAAACGGGAATGGCTTACTCAACCACTTCACTCGCCAACCCGATCCCTCTCCTTCGTCTCGAGCCCGATGGTACATGCTCCAACTACAAGGCATGGCGCTATGGTGTCGACAAGCACCTCCTCAATCGCAAGGTGAAGGGGCTCGAGCTCACCGACGTCCTTCTCAACATCGGTGACGGCAAAGAGCCTCCTAAACCCGAGACGTCCACCTATCCAGCTAATGCCGCCGCCGAAGCAGTTTATGCTGCTGCACTGCTCAAGTACAAGAATTGGGAGAAGGCCGATGGTGCGGTCATTAGTGTCTTCATGGGCACCACTCCTCCCGAACTCGTCGAAACCTACCACAACTACCCGTCTGCCAATGCCATTTGGCTCTACCTCAAAGACCGCTTCCTGAACAAGACTGCAGTGGGAGTTGCTATACTCATCCCCAGCATGTTCCAAGTGCGGCTCGAGGACTCGCCAGGCATGGCGGACTATGTCACCAAGGTGCAGTCCATTCATGGTGAACTCAAACAGTTGGGGATAGTCTTCCCCGAGCAAGCCCCTGCAGCCGCTCTCCTAGTCGGCCTCACTCCGGCATACGAAGTCACACGCAAGATGCTCTTGGGCCTTGCTCCTGGGGACCTCACATTTGCCAAGGTCTCATCTGCGCTCCTTTCTGCTAAAAAGGACAACAGCGCTCAAGCCAAGGCCAATGCAATCCGCGCTCCCGTGCCTCAAGCCTATGCCGCTTCGGCGCCATCCCAGCGCAACCGCTTCCCCCCGTGCCCCTACGTCATCAAGCGCGGCCCTCGTGCCGGCCAGGTGTGTGGCGGCACCAACCACGGCCTTGCCTCCTGCTTCAAGAAGAAGGATGACGAGTGGTATGCCGTCAATGGGACCGCCTCCAAGCCGCCAAGCTGGATGGTCAATCGTGCTCCTCGCAAGGTCAATCAAGTCGAAGCGCAGGAATCCGTGCAGGCTGCTGTAGCTCCCCCTGTTGATGTGCGCCTCAACATGTTGCTCCCTGGCACTGCCATGATTAATGAGACAATTTCGCAGTGTCCTGGCTCACAAAGCACCTCAGCCACAATAGAGTTCACCCTCGACAGTGGGGCCACTCACACGGTTCTCAAGGAAGAACACTCCTTCAAGCCATACGAGACACCAATCGGTCTACTAGGAGCAGACTCCAGTTTCACAACACACGCCAAGGGCTCCTCCACGGAACCGTGCCCAGCTTTTCCTTCAGGTAGTGTCACCGGCATGTGTGTTCCCACACTACGCCACAATCTCGTGGACCAACACGAGCTCCAACGGGCAGGCGTCACCACGATCTTCCCAGCACACTCGGATCACTGTGACCTCCTTGACCCTAAGTCCAACAAGCGCCTAGCACACTTCACACTCAACAGCAGCAAGCTCTACACGCAGCGTTCACCTGCACCTCTCGCTGCCCTCTCCCAAGCGCAAGCTGCCAACACCACTCCGTGTTCCTGTCGCAGCTTCGCCAACCCAACCATCCTCTACCATCATCGCTTGGGTCACCCCAAATTCCGTACGCTTGCCGACATCGCTTCCAAGAAACTTCTTCTTGGCCTCCCGTCGGCACTTCCTCCACCAACAGACTCACCTGCACCCACCTGCCTGGACTGCACCAAAAGCAAGCTCAGGCAGCAGCCGCACCCTTCCTCCCCATCCGTCGCAGCTGCTCCGCTGGACCTAGTGCACATGGATGTCTGGGGCCCAGCTCCAGTCGCATCCCGTGGTGGTCATTGATACTTTCTTACACTAGTCGATAACCACTCGCGGTATGTTTTCTTTGCAACTCCTACACACAAAGGTGGAGGCACCTAACGTCATCATGGCATGGGTGCGCCAGGCTCAAGTCACGTTCGGCACTCCTCTGAAGTGCCTCCATTCTGATGGAGGGGGAGAATTTCGCAATGGCAAACTCGATAACTTCTGCGTGGACCAAGGGATTCGGCAAACCTTTACGCTCCCCGAAAGCCCGCAGCAGAATGGCATTGCAGAGAGCCGCAACCACACCTTGGTTCAAATCGCTCGCTGCCTCCTCAGTCACGCCAACGCACCACGGTCACTCTGGGGATATGCCCTCTTCCATGCGGCTCTCCTCTACAATCTTTATCCGCATCCCCACCGGCCCGACACCACACCTACCACTCTCTGGTTTGGGGACACGCCCTCCGCCCGCTCTCTACATGTCTGGGGGTGGACCGCATGTGTGTTGCTCAGCCCCCATACGCACAGGAAGCAAGGTGGCAAGCTTGGTCCCAAAACCCAGACCTGCATGTACCTGGGGCACAACTCCGATTCCCCATACTACTTATTCCTCAACCCCATCATCACCAGACAGCTGATTCGCAGCCGTGATGTCGTCTTTGATGAGACACGTCCCTTCCACTCTGCGACCACGGGCGAGCCTCGTCCTCCTCCCCTGACGTTTGTTTGGGCAGACTTCGATGCCCCACCTCCGGCCGCTGCCCCTTCTCCGGGGCCTTCTCCGTCCGGCGTGTCTCACCCGGCCTCCCCAGTATCCTCCGCAGCGGCACCTCCTCCTGCTCCGCCTTCCCCGAGCGTCGAGCCCGGCTCACCAGTCTCCTATCGGAGGCGCCCAGTCCCTCCGGTCCCACCGCAGCCGCCTTCGTCTCCGATCTCTAGTCGCACTCATTCCAAGGGACCGGCTCCGCCTCTCGCCTGGGGACCAGCCGCCTTCTCCATCCAGTGTTCGGTCACCCCGCCTCCTCCTGCCGGGGGTGATGTCCCCTCCATCCGTATTCCCCCCCGTGCACTTCTGGAGGACAGGCATGAGGAGCTGTTTGACCTTCACGCGGTCTGCCAATTTCTCTCTCACATCTTCCCGAACATTACTGACTACCTTTCCCTCAACTTCACCGAGAACCCGACCATTCCGACTCCTCGCACAAAAGAGGAAGCTCTCTCGGGGCCTTATATGAAGGAGTGGAAGGCAGCAATGGATGTGGAGAACGAGGCGTTCATTCCCAACAACAGCTTTGACGATGTCGTTCCCCCTTCCGGTGTTAACATCGTCGGCGGAAAATGGATCTTCCGAGTCAAACAACTCCCAGGCGAAGCTCCACTATTCAAGGCACGATACGTGGCAAAGGGTTTCACCCAGAAGAAGGATCTCGACTTCTTCGAAACATTCTCGCCCACGGCCAAGCTCCCGACAACTTCGAGATCAAGTCCACGGACGCCCCCTTTGCTTTTCTCCAAGGCCATCTCAAGGAGGATGTTCACATGGAACGCCCATCCGGGTTTCCGTGCACTTATCCTCGTCTACGTCGACGACTTCATTCTAGCTGCCAGAGATCCAGCCGAGACGGCAGCTGTCCTGTCTGCTCTCAGCTCCGCCCTTCTCATGAAGGATCTTGGTGACCTCAAGAACTACCTGGGGATGGAGATCACTCCTGATCGCCAGGCTTGCACGATCACCCTCTCCCAGGAGTCCTACATCGACAACCTTCTCTAGCGGTTCGACATGGAGTCCAGTAACTCTGTCTCGACTCCTCTCCCACTACAGCATCAGCTCACGGCCCCTCCGGTTCCTTCTCCTGACACCTGCAAGGACCCGTACCCTGAGCTAGTTGGTTCACTCATGTATGCCATGATGTGCACTCGACCAGACTTGGCTTACCCGGTTAGTGTCCTCTCTCGGTACGTCTCCCCCGGACGCTACACTACCTCGCATTGGTCTGCAGCCAAGAGGGTCCTCCGTTATCTACAAGCCACCAAGTCTCACATCCTCACTCTCGGTGGTACCTCTCCAGTCAAGCTCGAGGGATACACAGACTCCTCATGGGCCGATGACCAGACTGACAGACGCTCCTCGCAAGGGTACTGCTTCACCCTTGGTAGCGGAGTCATCAGCTGGCGTTCCACTCGGTCCTCTGTAGTCTCCCTGTTGTCTTGCGAGGCCGAGCTCTACGCAGGCACAATGGCTGCTCAAGAGGCACGCTGGCTCTCCTTTCTCCTCGCTGAGTTAGGCTACTCCCAGCAATTGCCCACCCTATGGCTTGACAACCAGAGCGCCATTCACCTCACCAAGGATCATGTGTTCCACTCTTGCACCAAGCGCATTGAACTTCGTCATTTCTTCATCCGAGATCTTGCAGAGTGACCAGCTGACGGTACGGTACATCGCCTCAGATTGCAACCTCGCCGACCTCTTTACCAAGGCTCTTGGCAAGGCTGACCACCATCGCCTTCTTCGTTCCATGGGGCTATGTACTCCTTGATCGGGTTTTGCAGTCTATGGGGGTGTGTTAGAAATAGATTGCAAATCCTACTTTTGTATTTGTACTTTTATATCCTAGTTTATGTTAGGAATGTTTTAGTGGGTTGGGGTGTACTCACAAAATCCCAACCTCACCCAATTGTGATCCCCCCAATCTCCAATTACCCAATTAGAGATTCTAGAGATCCCAATGGGGATTCCCTCCGATTCCCCCTTCATCCATTCTCCCTTACCTTGCCATGTACTTATAGAGCCTTGGGCTCCTTACCTAATCAATCATTTCAGCTCTATTTCTTGCAGCAACTACAGCCATGGTTGCTACCAACACAGCTATATCTCAAGGAAAACTCGTCAGCATTAGCACTACAAGGAAAACTCGTCTAGGCTGCAATAGTTAATTCCTAGACTATGCATGCTATTTTATGGAATTCCAGCAAGGCTAAGTGTGTATGCATGTAATCATTACCTATGCTTTGGTGTTCTTAGCTTAGCAAAGGTGAGATGCGACTTGGGCGACCTTCTCGAGGCGCCTCAGTCATTTTCCTTGTATATAGTGGTGTGCTTCTTGATTGGAAACCATCATGTGATCTCTAGTAAAACTACCTTGCTACTCTCACCTTTCAACTCTTCCAAGAATACCTCCAATCTCTACTATCTACTCCAAACAGCCTAGTGGCTGTTTCAGGCGGTCAGGTCTGTTGCTTACGTGTGAAATGGCAGGTGGATGATGTGCAAGATGGCAGGCGGATGATGTGCGAGATGGCAGGCGGATGATGTGCGAGATGGGAAGCGGATGATGTGCGAGATGGCAGGCGGATGATGTGCGAGATGGGAGGCGGATGATGTGCGAGATGGCATGCGGATGATGTGCGAGATGGCAGGCGGATGATGCGCATTCTTTGTGTTTCTCTGCTCTGTGGACCCCACCCCCCTGTCTTCCCCTACTGCCTCTCACTCTGGGAGCCTCCTATTCTGTGGTAGTGCTTCTACTTGTGTGAGCCATGCCAGGCCATGCCATGCCATGCATACCGTACTATCATGTAAAGCACACTGACCGTCATACATCTGTATTTGTGTCGCGTGCTTGCTTTCAATTCTATTCAAATTCTCGTGTTCATCCTCACTCCATACATCTCCCCTCTCCATGTCCTACACTCTATCCCCTCTCTGTGTCCCACCTTCTGCCCCTCTCCCTCCCTCCAAGCTCCGTTCAGTCCTCTTCCTCGTGCCTCGGCTTCCCGAGTGCTTCCTTCCCCGAAACAAGTGAGACACCCATGCCAGAAGCAACACATAAGCAAGTCTCAACAGTTGCTGTATTTCCCACCAATGTGTGTCACACCACATGTCTCACATGCGAATGCATGCACTCAGCAGTCTTCCTTGTTCAATTTTCAGGCCCTTCCATCTCCACTCCTTTACACCACTGTGCCTCCATCCATCCATTCCTCCAGCCCGTGCCCGCCTACAGAGGAGCCCTGCTTCAGAACTTTCACTCTACTTTTCCTTGCCTTATCTGCTTGCCTCTCGCCTTCTCTCCTCCCCCGCCCTCACCCCCACCCCAATTGTGCAGCCCGCAGAGGGTGTATCGCCAGAAGTCCCTGTGCCCCGTGCTGCTTGCCTTATCCCTCTTCGTCACTCCTTGCCTCGGCTGCCTCTCCCCATCTGTCATCTCTTCCCATCTCTCCCTGTTTCTTCTCATCTCCTCTCTGCTCCCTCAGCTGTGCAACCCTACATAAGGTGTATCGATAGGAGCCCTTGCGCCCTCTCCTGCCTGCTGATGTGCGAACGTGGGGAGGGGGGAGGGGGAGGTGAGGGGGGGGAGGATTGGGGTAGGGATGGATTGGGGCCGGGGGTGGGAGGGATGGCGGAGCAGGGGGATAGATGGGGTGAGAGGCTGTGGGAGATGGGATGGGATGAGGTAGGGAGTGATGGGGAGAGGAAGGGGGTGGGATGTGAGTGGATGGGATAGGGAGTGATGACTTGCAAGTGGAGTAGGGAAGGGGAGGGACTTGTGTGTGTGGATGGGACAGAGGTAAGGGCAGCTCTCGCTGCATGTTGTGAAACTTGATTCATTCCAACTTGGCACCAGATGCAGTGACATGCTTCGATGCATGCCATGCTGCCATGCGATGCTGCCATGTGATGCTGCCATGCCATGCTTCCACACATGCCATGCTGACATGTTCCACATGCGCCATGTCACACCATGTTTTCAGGTGCCTCACTCCCCCATCCCCCTCCCTCCTCTCTGATCCCTCCTACATCCACGTGGCAGCCTTCTCCACCAATGGCACGCTGACAGCTGGCATCTTGTACCTCCGAATGTTCCCCAGAAGGCTGTGGCGGTTCAGTTGTCCTGTAGCCATGCCCCATTTGGTGCTCATGCTGTGGGCGGGAAAGGACAAATATGCCCACCCACATATGGCAGTGCCTCCAACCTCCCTCGTGCCCAACGCTCAAGAAGTTAATTTCCCTGAGGTCACTATGTGCCCTGCTTCACCACCCCACCCTTCAATTACCTCTTATACTGCTTATTCATGACTACACTCTCATTTCTCCACTGTACAGTGCTCCTTATCTATGTGTTCACCACATTTTTCTTGACCTGGATGGCTTTTTTCTTCGTCCTCAGTTGAACAAACATACATGCCTTGTTTTGTGTCATCTCATTCATTCCCCCGTACCCCTTGCTTATTATGCTTGCTTTCCCTTCTCCCTTGAATCTGCTCCTCGCCTTCCACCCATGAATGCATGCCCTGCCCTCCATTCGCCCATGATTGCCCTTGACAGCTCACATATAGGATGATGTGGGATGATCCGCAACAAGTTAACAGTCGTTTGATCAGATTCTTGTCATCCGACTATGGAATAGAGACCAAGTGAATAGAGTCTCCTGTGGGTTTCGTACGTGTTTTTTTTAAGTCAACAGGTTTTGCTTGAAGCCGTGCCATTTGGGATGAGCAATTGAATGGTTAATTCTGGTGATTTTTAATGGTTTGGTTGCCAAATGTAGCGAATTCACGTGCTATTATGATAGCACGGTGACTGCATATTGAGTATGGCCATCAGCTGAGGCTTCGAGGATCAGGGGTGTGTCAAAATCTGATGGCTGACTTACTTCTTGCCAATAGTCTAGCAAGCTTAGGACGTCGACGAATAGCTTTGATCTCTCCTAGCTTCAGAGCCAAATTATATAGTCTTCCACGTGCATGTCGAATAGGAGTAACAATACGACCCATTCGGTAGCAAAATTTCAAGCCACCTGACGCGCCGTCGGGCGACCCGCCTAACGATCCATCCGACGATCTTCCTTACGATTCCGCCTCATGAGTCTGTTTGTACTGGTCTCGTAGTAGTACAAAGATGAGGGTGAAATGGCAGCGTGAGGTGCAGAGCCACATGCACTTCTACCGGACGTGCTGCGCAGGGCCTATTTTTCACGAGTAAATAACTATGATTCTCTGATTTTCTGAGTTGATTTTGTGTACCACCCTTATGCCTGTGGGTGATTTTTTTGAATTTATACGTTTTCTCTGATAAGCCACGGTTTTCTTTTGTACCACCATGAGGGGTTTGCTGTAAGGAAAATACCCCTGGATTTTCCTGTACCCCCCCTGTCCACATACATAACCCCGTAACCACGCCTTGTTCACGCGGACCGCCGAGCTGGCCCACATCATATGCTGCCAGACCCACCCTCGCTGGCGGATACCCTTCTCTCCTATTACAAAGATGACGGTGAAAGAGTAGTGCGAGGTGCGGCGCCACGTGCGCTTCTACCGGACATGCTACGGCCTCCACGAGCCATTTAAACTTGTGTGCAACAGCACCTTCCTCCACCACGTCACGCGCCTGCTCTCCTCGCTCGCTGCATCGCTACCTAAGTTGCTCGGCTTCCCCATGTGCGGCCACATCACATGGTGCATATCGTTGGTTCATGGTGCCTCCAGAGCATTCAAGTCAGGTCATGGTGCCTCCACAGCGTTCGAGGCGGTGTGTGATGGCACCTTCCTACACCACGTCATGTGCCTCAAGCTCTACTCGCTTGCTGCTTAAGCTGCTCGGCTTCCCCACGTGCGTCCACATAACACAGTGCATGTCAGTCAGGTCATATGTCCTCCACAACATTCGAGTCAGGCCATGGTGCCTCCACAGCGTTCAAGGCGGTGTACGATGACACCTTCCTGCACCACGACACGCACCTCAAGCACTCCCCAGTCGCCTCGTCAATCCCTAATGTGCTAGGTTTTCCTACGCACGTGGTGAGAATTGCTTGCCTCAACATTCAAGGTTGTGTGCGATGGCACCTACCTGCACCATTTCACGTCCTTGAAGCTCTCGCCGCTCACCTCATCCTTTCCCAAACTACTCAGCTTTCTCACAAGTGTTCACATCATGCGGTAAGTATTGCCCGCCGTAAAATTCAAGGTTGTGTGCCACCTTCTTGCACCATTTCACGCGCTTGAAGCTCTCGCCGCTCACCTCCTCGCTCCCTGAACTCTTTAGCTTTCTGACAAGGGTCCACATCACATGGTGCGTGTCTGTCACAGGGTGCTTCCACGCCAGGCAGCATCCATCGATTACAAGCGGTACATAGATTCAGTCGCCTATGATGGACCGGTACAACTGCATTCACATGCTGCCTCGCCAGGGTTACCTTTTCTATCATGCTTCCGAGATTGCCTTTGTCCCAGAGAGTTAGTTCGTCCTGAGACTTAAAAACACATGATCCCTGACTCGCCATCGCAGACCACCTTCAAAACCCGTGGTCTATTTCGTATAATATGAGGAATTCCACATGTTAAACCCCTCGCACTAGCTTTCCAACCCCTCCTCGAAAACCCTTGCAAAGCCCTTGAAAATGACCTGCTAACCCCGTGCAAACCGCTTATGAACCCCTTGCAAAACCCTTGCGAACCCCACTGATATCCTGACAAAACTCTGGAGACTTGGGCAACCTCACATCATGCGGCTGTAGCCGTTAGCCCTGGTTGGATGTTTCTCGTTTACTTTACTCGTGTCTTGGCCAGCTGCTCTCGTTTTGCCTTCCACCATTGCCAAATCCCCGTGTCCCAGAGGTTCTCTCTCTATCTCTCTTGACCCCCTCCTTCCCACCCTCTAGGTGACTTGTGCGCGGAATCTAGTGTCACCTTGATTTTTCCTTGCCTTCCACTGCAGCATCCCCGTGTCCCAGCGGTTCCACATCCCGCTTGGACCCCTTCTTCTCGACCGCTTCCCTACTTTCCTCACCTCCCCCCCACCCCCTCCCCCCAAAAACACAACCCCCCTATCTTGATATCCTCAGTTGCATCTTTGACGAGCTGACGCAACTGGGAGATGACGAATGAATGAATTAATACTGAGCTGATCTCTCCTCATCACCTCCCTCCCTTCTCATTCCATTTTTTTCCTCCCTCAGCTGCATTCTTGCCAAGCTGCATCGGCTGAGAGATGGATTAAAACAATTTTCACAAGAATATTGGCTCTCTGTATTCCTCTCACCCTCTAGATCCCCCTCGAGTCTCTTAGGTGCTTTCTGGCCAAGCTGCTTTAGGACGAATGGATCAATGCCGGCCTCTCTTTCCCTCTCCCCTCCCTCTCCCTCATCCTCGATCTCCTCAGGTGCATCCTAGCCAAGCTGCAGCGGCTGGGAGATGCCTTCAAAGACACGCGCTCTACTGCCCAACAGCTGGAGGTCGCAAGCTACAGTGACGGAACAATTTGTCCGGATATTGAGCAATATTTAACCATTTTACTCCTAGTACTAAAAAAACATTCAGCCTTGATCTTTCATGGGCATGCACTTGGACAAGAGATCCTAGAACCATGATTCAAGTAGTATAAAACCAAAATAGTATAGTACAAGCTTTCAAAACACCTAAGCATTTAGGGAGAGCACATCTTGACAATTTGTTCCGGAGCAGGCAGCAAACTGGAAACCAGCAAAACTAGTACCTCGTCCAGCGTCCCTTTCCCCGAATCACTGCCCTGATCCTCCTTGGCATATTGTCCATAAAGTTTGAGCATACTTCTGCTGAGGTCTTCTCCCATTCCTCTTGGGCCCTCTCCCACGGCTCCAACATTCCGGATGGAGGCTTCTCATGTGACAGCTGCAAGCGGCGTGAGCGCAGTGTGGTCGTGAAAGAAGCTAGGCAGACGCACCAGAGTCCAGCATGAAGGAGAGAGCAGCGGTAGCTTCATCCGGTGGAGGGACTAGGGTGGAGCCGAGGCTAAACAAGTCAGGAGATCCTACGCCTGACACAGCAGGGGAGCCTAGACTACACACAGTGGACACACCTACACTATGCAACATAGGGTAACAAGGTCCAGTCACACTAGAGTCATCAGCATACATGGCATATAGAGCAGAGCGAATCTGATCCACATCCATCTCAAAGCCCGGCACACAGCAACGTACCAAGCTGTCCCAGTCGGGGAGGTCCAGCTCAGGCCTGAACTGGAGACGGAAGAGGTCGTCGAGGCGGCGGTTGCAGTGGGCGGCGAAGTGACTGGGATGGACACACACGGTGCTGCGATGGGGGCTTGTCACAGGATCAAATGAGGTTTGCTCAATGTTGCACTATCCATGAGTACAAGGTGCTTTTATACTTGCAGAGTACATCTGGTAATCAGGTTCATCATATCGAAAGGAAATAGACCCTTATAGAAATAGAATCACCCTGTGTATAGCCACGTGAGGCTATTCGCTTTAAGGGATTACGGCAAGATTATGCTAGATATAGGGTGCCAGTACATCCCGAGCCTGGTCGGTAATATAATTATAATAACAGTATCAACCAAAGGATAATGGAAAATCAGAAATAGGAAACCAAATGAGATGAGATAAAGAGCATATGAACCAGGATAAAAAGAGGAATGAAACAGAAAGGAAATATGGAAAGAGGAAATTGGTATAATGGGGTCGTACTCTCGCACTTCCCCCCCTCAAAGTTGGGTGGTAGAAGTAATACCCTGCTTGACAAGGTTGTCGCGAAGAGGACGACGGGCGTTACCCATGTCGAATTCAGAGACGCAGCCTCACAAGGATCAGAACCCTTCCAGCAAAGAAGAAGCTCCAGAGTGCCATTCTGACAACGACAGGTGTTGGCATTCGGTGTAGAGCATATTTGGTCTTGATAGGGTTTAAGTAGCTGGTATTGAAGGATCTTCCAAGTGGCTGGTAGGCGGAAGCGGAAGGTGATTGAAGTGACCTTTGCTTCAACGAGGATAGACCCCCGGAAGCAAGATTGAAGATTGGATGGAAGACGGCTGATGTCGAGATTATGGTGTGCGTAACTGTAGTGATGAGAGGCCAAGTGCTTCTGCTGCTGTTGGATGTCCAAGAGGCGCCTTTGTTGCCGATCCTCGAGATGGTGATGAAATCGTAAGCGAGTTGGACTGTAGCAAGAACTGTTTGTTGCTACAGAGTGAGCGGGCTCCGTCCATAGCGAAGGAAGGATGGTGTGTATCACCGTCAATGATATATGGGCAGGTGCAAGTTGTAGTTGGAGATGTGAGTGGCTGGAACTGTTGGTGCATATTCGTTTGCACGTCATCCTGTCGTCTGTTCGCATCATTTCGTTGCATGTGTTTTGTGTGCTACGTTGTTTGTATGGTTTGTTGGGTTTGCATGTCTTTGCATGTTCATCTTGTGCTTGTGCAGATGTGCTTGGATTGTGCATGACATCGAGCACATTCCAACGAGCCAAGAATTGTTGGAATCGGAGCACATATGAAGAAGTTACGAAGAAATGTTTGATGGATTTGTTACAACTCATTGGAAGTCCTTGTCAGCTGCTACACCAAAGCTGGAGAGCCCTATAACGAGGAGGGACCAGCATGTGTGGGACTTTTGTCCCCACCTTGCAGCTGCAGCATTTGGGGTTTGGAGGCCAACCTGGCACAGTGTGAAATTTGTCTTGCCAGGCTGGCTGAACCTGAGGATGGGGAGTCAAAACTTTGACTCTTGTCATGTTCTTGACCATGGGCCTCCAGGGTCCTTCCCTTTCATCCTTCACTTCCTACCCCACCTTCCAACTATGCTTCAATGCCTTTTCCATCATGTCTCTGAACTTGTAAGCTTCAATCATAGTGACTCTGAGGACTGTCAACTTCTCCTAGGGCAGATTACCCCCCAGTGCGCCAAACGCCATAGCTCACTCGTTTAGCTACGGAATCGAGTGATTCAACTTTCAGTGGAAAGCTGACACTGCCAGCTACAACATATCCGATTTTCAGATCGTTTCACCGATTGGAGTTTTTGATATAGCTATTCGAAGGTCGCGAGTTTTCTGGGCGTCATAACGAAGTGCTGCAGAAATTTCCAAGGAGCCATTGAATCATCTGCTTATAGCCTTCTCTAACCAACAAGTGGTATCAGAGCCTATTATCACGCATTTGGGACCTAAAATACGATGGGAGATAAAGAGGACTCTGGTGGAGGTGATACTTCAGTCCAAGGAGGCAGCTCAACCCAAGATTCTGGCATTGCAGCGCAAAGGGGAGCGCGTACAAGCCAGGGGTCACTGCTTAAGGAGGTGCTGAAGAACTTCACCATTGAGAAGTTCTCTGGAGATGGCTATGATGATTGGGCATGGAAGATGCAGCTCTACTTTCGACAAATTGGCCTCTTGAAGCTCATGATTGGAACGGAGCCAAGGCCAAAGGAAATGGCAGAGCAAGCGGACTGGGATGAACGTTCATCTGCTGGGTACTATCTACTGTCACAAAGCTTGGAGCTGAACCAGAGGCATCACATCATGCATCTGCTACCGGAAATTGATTGTGGGCCCAAGGCATGGGCAGTGCTCAAGGACCTGCACGCTCCGACATCGGTTGCCGCTTCTCTCATGCTGGATCGGGAGCTGTCCATGCTGCGGTTGAGCGAGAATGAAGCTGTGCAGCCCGTACTGGACAAGATGAGGGAACTCTACGCGAAATTGGCGATTGCAGGCATCACGTACCCAGAGCAGACAAAGTGTCTCAAGATGCTCAGCCTGCTGCCGGAGTCTTGGCTGCAATTTAGAAGCGGACTCAGCTTGCCACAAAACCAAAGTCAATGGACATTGGAGTGGATTCGCACCAAGATTCTGGAAGAAGATTTTCGTCGCTATACACTGCGCGGAGGTGATGACAGCACCAGCGGCTATGCCATGCAAGGGACATGGAGGGATCGAGGGCGTGGCAATCGCGGTCGCTCTTACCACAGCCAAGGTGGTCGCGGGACTTGGAACCAGCGGGGGCGTGGTGGCGCTGGTGCAAGAGGAAGAGGTGGTCACTCCAACAATGACAACAGTGAACCACGCTTGAGGGGAGAGTGCTGGTATTGCAAGGAAGAAGGGCATCCATGGTTTCGCTGCCCTACCAAGCCCGACTGGTGGACCCCTTGGAACCAATCGGAGAAGGGGAATGGAGGAAAACAACCACATGGAGGTGCCAACATGGTAGCTGATCCTGCTGAAGAAACCTCCAAGGATGACAGAGGAATGCGAAATGAGGAGAGGAATGCTGGACAGTTCTACCATGTGTGTGACAAAGATGACAGTGGCACAGCTGTTGCAAGGGCTGGAGAGGAATTGCACCCGCTTGACATGTGGGTCATGGACTCTGGTGCTGCATGGACAATGACACCACGCAAGGACTTGCTGGATGCTGTGCGAGCGCCTCCAATCTCTGAAGTGCGCTCAGCATCCGGACATGCAGTGAAGGTCGCTGGAGTTGGTCGAGCTGCATTCAGAGCACCTGATGGTGGACTGGTTGTGCTGAAGGATGTGTTACTCGTACCGGGGCTGAAGGCCAACCTGATATCGCTGCGCAAGCTAGGCCAGGCCGGAGTCAGCACCACCACCAATGGATCCAAAACATTCAAGGGGCTGCGAGGAGATCGTGTGTTATGGGATTTACACGAAAGCAGAGATGTCTTCAGATCCATGTGGCAGATCCCTGCACTGATATGGGAATCAACAAAGAAGGAGTTGGGAGAAGTAAAGGCGGGTTCTGGAGTCCAGGGGGAGTGTAATGCAGTTAGTGCTGCAGGAGTGACGGTTTCTGCAAGGTCGGGGGAGACTGATTGGGAAACCGCACACAGGCGTCTAGGGCATGTGGCTATGCCATTGCTGCAGCAACTGCATAAGGAAGAAGCAGTAAAGGGGCTCAAGCTTTCTGGGCAACCAAATGCTACCAAGTGCGAGACGTGTCTGCTGAGCAAGTTCACACGGTTCCCCTTTCACGGCGTAGCTGGGAAAAGCAAGGCAGCACTGGAACTGGTGCACATGGACCTCGTAGGACCTTTTCCAGTCCGAGGAAGTAAGGGGGAAAGGTACTTCCTGACAATAGTTGATGACTGGAGTCGGCTGATGTGGGCATACCCGTTGAAGCAGAAGGATCATGCTGCCTCAACAATACGAGATGATTGGCTGCCGTTCGTCGAGCGACAATCTGGGCACCCATGCAAGAGCATCAGAACCGACCGAGGTGGAGAGTTTCTAGGAGGAGATCTGACTGCGTGGCTCAAGAAACAAGGCATTGAGCATCAGCTAACGACGTCCTATACCCCTCAGTCAAATGGCGTTGCTGAGAGGGCTAATAGGACCATCCTGGAAACTGCGCGAGCGCTGCTGATCGAATCAGGGCTGGGGAACTCCATGTGGCCTCATGCGGTGAGGCATGCTACAGTGGCAAGGAACCGCGTACTCACAAAGGTGGCTGATGATATGTGGGTGCCGCTGGAGAGGTGGCTTGGAAAGAAGCCTCCAGTGGACATGCTTCGAGTGTTCGGATGCATGGCAGTGGCGCATGTCCCTAAACCGTACAGGACAAAGCTTGGAGCATCTGCACTTTGGTGTGTGCACCTTGGGCTTGCGGCAGAGAGCAAGGGGTGGCTACTCTGGGAGCCCTCAAAGAATGTGCTGTTTGATAGTCGGGATGTCAAATTTGTGGAGAACATCATGTATGGCAAGTGGGAGAAGCAGCCGGAGGCAAGGGTCACCCAGCAGCTGGAAGAGATCACTATGCACTTCGATCTGTCCGAACCTGAGGACAGCGAAGTCACTGCGCCAACGGCAAGCGGTACTGATGAAGGAAGCAATGAGGATATTGCAGCTGATGCTGAAGTCAAGGATCCGGAGCAGCAGCAGCAAGAGGCTTCCAAAACACCAAGTCTGTCAAAGCGAAGGAAACAGATTGGTGGGGGGACAAAGGATTGGGTGAAGGTGAAAGAATGGGTAAATCCAACCATCTACCCTGCACGTACCAGAATGGCAATGAGAAAGCTGTTGAGCTCCACAAGTGGAGGAGCCACAACTGAGCAGCAGGAACAGGCTCAAGGCGAAGATGCAGTGCTGTTCTTGGGTGATGACCAAGAGTCAGATGACAAGGAGCCTGCATACTGCTTTTACGCACCAATACAACCTCCGAGCATGGATCATGCGCTAGCCGGGCCTCAACGGGGGAAGTGGCTCGTTTCAAGAGATGCAGAGTACAACAGCAAGATGGAGAATCACACATGGGACCTGGTGTACTTGCCAAATGGGAAGAAGGCAATACAGTGCAAGTGGCTGGCAAAAATCAAGACGGATGAGAAAGGAGAGCCATCAGTTTACAAGAGCAGGCTGGTGGCAAAGGGGTTTCAGCAGAAAGCGAAGGAAGATTACAAAGAAGTGTTTGCCCCAACTGCTAAGTCTCCAACGCTACGTGTGCTGCTGGCGGTAGCTGCTGTGCGCAAATGGAAGGTGAAGCAGATGGACATCGTAACCGCTTTTCTGTATGGCATTGTGGAAGAGGAGGTATACATGGTTCAACCACCTGGCTATGAGGATGGAACCGGTCGTGTCTGCAAACTTAACAAGGCCATCTATGGCTTGAAGCAGGCCCCGAGATGCTGGTACAACAGGCTGGCCAGTGCACTGGAAGGGATTGGATTCCGTGCGAGTGCATGCGACGAGAGCCTATTCCTGATGAGCGAGGGGGAGTCGCTTGTGCTTCTGCTGGTGTACGTGGATGACATCCTGCTCTTCAGCAGCAGTGACAAGGAGATCGATGGGGTGCAGCGGAAGCTCACAGAGCAGTTCAAGTGCAAGTCACTTAGAGAGGCAAGGTACTACCTGGGAATGCATATTGAGCGGGATACTGAACGTGGCTGGCTCAAACTGCATCAGGGACAGTACATCAACACCTTGGCTGAGAAGTACTCTCTGCAGGAAGAACGGGAAGTGGTCACACCTTTGCCTTCCGAGTTCAAACTCATAAAGGCAGCTGAAGGAGAAGGAGTTGAGAGTGAAGACCAGAGGCAATTCCAATCCATGGTCGGGAACCTACTCTACGCTGCTGTGCATACTCGGCCTGACATCAGCTTTGCTGTGGGACAGCTGGCTCGAGTAGTGCAAAATCCAACAGAAGAGCAGTGTGGTGCAGCGAAGAGAGTGGTGCGCTACCTCAAGTCATACCCTACAGTGGGAGTACAGTATTCAGCCTCTGCTCAACTCAGTCAAAAAAGAATTGAAGTCCTCAAAGAGAAGGGGGAGCAGCTCGGAGAAGGAAAGGTGTTCCTTTCCTGTTTTGCTGATGCCACGTGGGCTTCTGAGCATGAGGATGCATCATCAGTTGGTGGATACATCTGCATGGTGGGAGGTGGGCCTGTAAGTTGGAGGTCCAAGAAGCAGTCTGAGACGGCACTATCTTCAGTGGAATCTGAGTACATGGCGATGTTTCATGCGGCAAAAGAAATCATCTGGCTAAGGAGGCTCTTGAAGGAGATCGGCCATGAACAGACTTGTGCGACACCTCTGTTCAGTGATAGCAAGGGAGCCATTGCCATGGCACGCAATGCAGTTCTTCATGGGTTGAACAAGCACATGAGGATCATGTGGCATTGGCTGCGGAAGGAGGTGAAGCTTGGGACACTGGATCCGATCTACGTGAAAACTCAGCAACAGCCAGCCGACTTCCTTACCAAGCGGCTAGCTGAAGAGCCACACTGGCGCTGTGCGAGGATGGCGGGAATGTCCTTGAACTAGAGACGGCGAAACAAGCCGACAGTCTGAGGGGGAGTGTGTTGGTGCATATTCGTTTGCACGTCATCCTGTCGTCTGTTCGCATCATTTCGTTGCATGTGTTTTGTGTGCTACGTTGTTTGTATGGTTTGTTGGGTTTGCATGTCTTTGCATGTTCATCTTGTGCTTGTGCAGATGTGCTTGGATTGTGCATGACATCGAGCACATTCCAACGAGCCAAGAATTGTTGGAATCGGAGCACATATGAAGAAGTTACGAAGAAATGTTTGATGGATTTGTTACAACTCATTGGAAGTCCTTGTCAGCTGCTACACCAAAGCTGGAGAGCCCTATAACGAGGAGGGACCAGCATGTGTGGGACTTTTGTCCCCACCTTGCAGCTGCAGCATTTGGGGTTTGGAGGCCAACCTGGCACAGTGTGAAATTTGTCTTGCCAGGCTGGCTGAACCTGAGGATGGGGAGTCAAAACTTTGACTCTTGTCATGTTCTTGACCATGGGCCTCCAGGGTCCTTCCCTTTCATCCTTCACTTCCTACCCCACCTTCCAACTATGCTTCAATGCCTTTTCCATCATGTCTCTGAACTTGTAAGCTTCAATCATAGTGACTCTGAGGACTGTCAACTTCTCCTAGGGCAGATTACCCCCCAGTGCGCCAAACGCCATAGCTCACTCGTTTAGCTACGGAATCGAGTGATTCAACTTTCAGTGGAAAGCTGACACTGCCAGCTACAACATATCCGATTTTCAGATCGTTTCACCGATTGGAGTTTTTGATATAGCTATTCGAAGGTCGCGAGTTTTCTGGGCGTCATAACGAAGTGCTGCAGAAATTTCCAAGGAGCCATTGAATCATCTGCTTATAGCCTTCTCTAACCAACAGGAACAGTGTGCTGTAACGTGCAGATGAATGGATATGTTGTTTGCTCTGTGCATGCTGTTAAATGCATCTTGTCCACGTGTGAAGATCACCAAGAGTTGGTGGTATGGCAGTCATGTCATAGTATTGCTTCTGTAGCAGTGTTGTATCCAATACATGCAGCTTCTATCGAATGCTGGTCTATGCCTTGAGGTTGTCGCGAGTTGTACCCTCTCAGCATCGTAGTGCTGCAGGAATGGAGAGCAAAATCACTAGTAGTAACCCTGTCCACCACGCGGTCTGCTAGTCCCACTGCCTTGAGTACAACAGCGAATGCGAAGTGCTGCTCAGCGTATCCCTTGTGTTCAGAACCATGCGAGGGGTTGGTACCATAAACACGGAGCTGGTAACTTCCAGAATCGGCGCTGAAATAGTTTCCCTCGGTGGTTGCTCAAGGAAGGAATCTCAGCTGTGTAGATACCCCACGGTAATGGGTTAGGACATCTGGGAATGTTAGGGCTATTCCCAAATAATCCTCTCCCATTTCCAAATGGGCATTGCTGACAGCCATTCTAGTATGACCTTATGCACTTCCAGTTTAGCACGGAGCCATCGGTAGGCATCGGAGTCTGGGAGCACATATTGGGATGGGTCTTCTGGTGCCATCATGTGTTGTCTCGTTATGTCACTATCCTTGAAGTAGTGTTTATATTGAAGACGTCTCAGCTACTCAGTATCAGTGTTGAAGTTTGCTCCAAATCGGCAAATAGGGGTGTTTCTAGAGATGCGCAGAGTCCACTATCCGGAGTGGCGTTGGTGCTCCATTTTACGCCTATCTGCTTCCATAGAGGTGGTGCTGTTGATGGATTGGTTGCGACGCAGGATTTATGCTTTTGAGGGTATAGGGCATTGCCATAGCTATTCCAGTGCATAGTGGTATCTCCTTCCCACTAGCTTGAAATTATAGTATTGTGCCTGGCCGAGTCTTTACGATCATACTGGAATATAATCCAGCATTATCTCCATTGAGCGGAGAATCATCCATCAGGATTTGGTTGTGATTGTTGTGTCCAGTCTTCTGCTGCGGCGCGGCGGCGACGGTAGCGACGATGGCGATTGCGGCAGCTGCTGCAGAGAACTCTCTCAACTCGTAATGGTTGAAGGAGAATCCATCAACTCCCTCTTCCCAGTAGAGTGTTCCTGATGGGTGTAACAGGCATAACTACCAGGAACACGTGTACATTGGTACACATGTGTTGCTCCATTGCTGCCTATGATGGTTTCATTTGAGGGTGTGAAGAGAAATTCGCTTCTCCCTTCAATGTATCCACGGGTAGCAATTCTTGGTATGCTCATCCGTGCCTCCCATATACGGTTGGTAGAGCGCGTGATTGTGCTGTAGTAAACTGCATCTCCCTTATTTGTTGACACCTCGTGTTGCTTGGCATTCTCTTGCATCGTTGAAGCTACGCTGATGCTTGTAACGCTTCGAAATCTGATAGAATCGTCTCCAATGCACATGCCATAGGGTTGCTAGTGAGCGATTACTTGCCAGATTTGAGGTTAATTACTCCTCAATCTGTCAAGCATCGTCACATGCACGGAATTTTTTCCACGCAGGTTATTAACCCCTGGAATCGCGACGCATGATTGGTGTGTTGCCTCGTGAGGTTGATATTGAGACTGCTCCAATCAATCACTTCCGATGGCTGAGATTCTAGATGAAGACGAATCGATCAGCTCCTGTTACAAAGTAGTGTCTCGCTGGCCTTGACGAGACGGGTTCACTGCGTTGTCGTTGCGTGCGAAATTTGCTCCTTCGCAGCAACTTGAACTTGGAAGCATTGCAAGAGAAAACGGCTACTTGTCTGCAATCCCATAGCTTGTCGATCAATTTATATAAAGAATTGTCTTGTGGATGGAGAACATATCTTCACGCAGCTTCATTGTGTTTCTTGGATAAAGATACGCTGTGTTGGTGTCGATCCATTTTTTACGAAGATGAATTCTTCAAAATAGGTAGATCGCTATCGATACTAGTCAGAAGATGCGTCGATTGTGCAGTCGCTGGTCACGAATGTCGTCTCCATGGTGATGATTTTTCATAGTGTTGTCTCCGCTGCGTTCGTGCCATTGATTCTGCACCGATCCGACGATCCACGTTCTCCTGTCAGTTTTCTACTTGCAGCTATTACAATGTAGGTAATTCTTTGACAGATTTCTAACTTGTGCGCCAAACTCGTTACCAAATGGAGGAATCCAAAATTGGTTGTCAAGACATTGTAAACGGTGTCGAAAGTGGCTGCATTTTTGTTCTGTGCGTCATTGCCCTTCTGTGCAGAAGTCGCGCTCCATCTCGTCCGTTGAAGCAGAAGTCATTCCGACGGTCTAAACTCCAAGCGATCTGAAGATATTCCTTAGTCGCGCTCAGCAGATTTCGGTGTCTGGGTCAACTCGTTTCCTACAGCAATTCTCAGTCGTCGGTTTAAGATGTCGAACGATCGGAGGCTCTGATGAATTTCGCAGCTTGTGAGGTCACGTTTCCATTCGCGCTGAAACTCGAACTCGCTCAAAAGGATTTCGTTTTCGCCTTGGTCGATCTGAAGCGTCGAATCTCCGTCGGACGGATGTCGTCGGTCGGAGCTCCGCACATTTCGGCGCAACTCCAAGAGTCGTGGCGAACTGCGAACTTCTTGGAATGTCGTAGGGAGTGTTCTGCCAGAACTCACACGTTCGCGAGGTTGAGGCCGTTCGCCCCCGCGAAAAATTGACTCCGTTGATGCAGTCTATCGAACGGTCGGCGAGGCATCTCGCCTTTGAAGGGGACCCCAGGTGCAACTGCGCAAGGTTAGTCGAAACTTAGAATGACACTGCATAGTACTTACGGGAACTGAAGTTTTGTCTCCATCCTCGGCGTGCTCTTGGGGCCCAGCGGTTAAGCGTTGAGCTAAAACTTTTGCTCTGATTACCAAGTGTCACAGGATCGAATGAGGTTTTCTCAATGTTGCACTATCCATGATTACAAGGTGCTTTTATAATTTCAAATTACATCTGGCAACCAAATATATCCTATCCAAAATAAAATAGACCCTTCTAGAAATAGAATCACCCTGGGTATTGCCACGCGAGGCTATTCGCTTCAAGGGATTACGGCAAGATTACGCTTGATCTAGCATGCCAGTACATCCCGAGCCTGGTCGGTGATATAATTATAACAACAGGATAAACCAAATGATAATAGAAAATGAGGAATAGGAAACCAGGACAAAAAGAGGAATGAAAGAGAAAGGAAATATTGAAAGGGGAAATCGGTATAATGGGGTCATACTCTTACAGGGCTGGTCTGAAGCTGGTACTGGCAAGTCACCGCACTGGAGCCGCCACCCGACATCGAGCTGCGCGAGCCGCCACCGCGGCCACCACCACCAAAACCGCCAGGCCACCACGGTGGCGGGGATCCCCACGGCTGCTGCTGCTGCTGCTGCTGCTGAGAATGCTACTGCTATTGCTGCTCCTGCTGCTCTGCCGAGACGTCAGAGTAAGTGTATTAAGAGGGAGCACAGCCCTGGATATAGGGACCGCGGCAGTACCGCTAGACTGAGGGATAGTGCGCTGGCGGGTCTCTATCGCGGACAGGGTGGTGACAAAGTCAGTAAGGGTGAGTTCAGCAGGGTGGAGACTAAGGAAGTGGTCGCGGGCAGTGGCGAGGCTGTCAGGAAGGCGCGTGGCAAGGAAGTAGAGGGTAGCACCAAGGGGGGGAGGCAGTACAGTGAGCTGGGCCTCAGTGCTAGCAGTGCGGTAGCTGGTCTCGAGTGCGCACAGGTGAGAAGCGAGATCAGCGACAGTAGGGAAGGACGCAAGATCAGGGAAGAGCAGGGGGAGAAGGAGACGGCCGACAGAGGTGGATGAGGGACTGGAATAGCGCGCAATGACAGCATCTAGGTATTCCTTTGCCTGAAAGTGGGAACGCTTGGATAAAGGGAGGGCGCGACTGGTAGCCAACTGCGCAACTGCGTTACGCGACTCCCAGATAGAGCGGGCGAGCTCAGCAGCTGCAAAGACCACACGCTCAGCGGGTGTGGGAGCGTCAGAGAGGGCAGCAGGCGGGTCGTGGCAGGGGAGCTTACCGTCGACATGGACACACGGACTGGCCATCTTGGTGCTGACCCTTCAGCTGGCAGCAGAGGTCGGCGAGCCATGCCTCAAAGTTAACCGCCCGACCCTCCGCGTCCAGGCGAAGCATATCGTCCGCCATCATCACACGAGGAGGAGCAGTAGGGGCAGGCAGGTGCTGTGAAGGGTGGATCGGTGGAGCGCGGTGGAGTGCGATAGTGTGCGGTGGAGCGCGGTAGAGCGCGGTGGAGAGTGGTGGAGAGCGGTGGAGTGCGGTGGAGTGCGGTGGAGTGCGATAGTGTGCGCTGGGGCGCGGTGAAGCCGTGAAAGAGGAGACAGCCGGCCGAGGCGCCGGCTCAGAGTGGAACCAGGGCCGGCTGCGTGGAGGGGTCGGCAAGCTGGGGCGGCACAGCAACACGACGAGCTGGGGCTGCACGGCGGGCTGGAGCTGGTGGCGAGCTAGACAGCACGACGAGCGAGGGTCGGCCACGAGCAGGGGCCGCGCGGCGAACTGAGAGGCCGTCGGCGAGCTGGGGCCTCGGCAAGCTGGAGCCGGCGGCGAGCGGGGGCCACGGCGAGCTGGGAGCCGCGGCGTACTTGGGCCACGCGGCGAGCTGGGGCCAGCGTCGAGCGAGTGTCGCGGCGAGCTGGGAGCTGCGGCGAGCTAGGGCCGCACGGCGAGCTGGGTCCGGCGGCGAACGGGGGCCGCGACGAGCTGGGGCCGGCGGCGAGCAGGGGCCGCGGCAAGCTAGGACCCGCGTCGAACTAGGATCACGCGGCTAGCTAGGGCCGACGGCGAGGGGGGAGCGCGGCAAGCTGAGGGCCGCACAGCCAGCAGGGGCCGTCGTGGCGAAACAGGGCCGCGCGGCGAGCTGAGGCCATCGCGGCAGGCTAGGGTGACGCGGCAGGACTAGAGCAGCGTGGCGCAGCGGACTAGGGCAGCGCGACGCGACAGATTAGGGCAGCGTGGCGCGGCAGACTAGGGCAGCGCTGCGCGACGGAGCCAGCGTGGCGGGGCCTGCACGGCGTGTCGGGGCCAAGCGCGGCAGACTAGGGCGGCGCGGCGCGGAAGTTTAGGGCGGCGCGGCACGGCAGGCTAGGTTACGGTACGCTAGGGTGGAAGCGCGGGTGGGTGGGACCTACCTAGCGTGATACCATGTCAGAGTAGCTAAGTGAACTAAGCAAGTGCATACAGGGTGTTATATGAGTTGTGGGTTTTACTCGCTAAGAGCACGTACCTGTCTAACCTATAATTAGACATACATTACAAATGTACAATTTGGCAATCGGTGTCCTGGCTGGTGGCAGTAAAAACACTATCGCTTTCTACGATCCTCGTCTTTCGCCACTATGCTGTAGATCGAGGGCCACGGATCCTGGCCACGAAAACGATTTTCCTCCCCGGGACCCGATCTCGCATATTTTTTATTGGTGTATTTGTTAGAAGGAGCTAAGAAGCTAAGGTAGGCATGAGAGTAGCGAGAGGTTTTAGCTAGGTAGGAAACGTGATGAGAGAAAAGAGAGGTGGCTAGGAAAGAGAGAGAGGTACAAGAAGCGGGTTGTACCCTCTATTGTAGGATCCAATCATTTGCAGTACACCTAACAAGCCTACACAATTATGTATATAAGTTGACGCACCCCTTAGGGTTGGTAGGCACTAGCATACCACACACGCAACACCCCCAAGCCCTTGCACCCCCATGTCGTGCAGCGGCTGCGGCTTATACCCCTCGTGCGAAATGGCGATATCGGTGGCGGGTGGCAGCAACGGCATCAGCAGCGGCTACGATGACGACATCGGCGGCGGCGGTGGTGGGTGGCGGTGGAGCCAGCTGCACCTGCTGCGGCGGCGGCGGCTTCGACGACAGCGGCGGCGACTGCGAAGCGCGCGGCACCCGGTGGCGTGGCACGGCCTGGCGACGACGGGGAAGGGAGCCATCAGCTGCGGCTGGGATGAGGGGGGACGCAGGGGAGGAGGCGTGTCTTCATCGAGGCGTCGTGGCTGGCGCGGCGCTTGCTGGCATGCGGGTGTGCTGGCTGGCGCCTAAACCAGCGCATTGGCTGCAGCCGTCCGTGTGCTGGTGCATCGAAGCCGCCGCAGCAGCACGACGACGCCACAGCAGTGTGACGAGGCCGCCACGGCTGCTCGACGAGGCTGCCACGCATCAAGGCCACCATGGCAGCAGGACGTGGCCGCCACGGCAGCGCGTCAAAGTCACTGCGGCAGCGCGGTGAGGCCACCACGGCTGCCAGACGAGGTCGCCGTGGCAGCGCGGCGAGGCCGCCATGGCGGCGCGAAAGTGAAAGGAGAGAAGAGAGTGCGCGGCGGAAGTGTGAATAGGAGGTTGAGCAGTATCTTCCTGCTCTGAAACCATGTTAGAAGGAGCTAAGAAGCTAAGGTAGGCGTGAGAATAGTGAGAGGTTTTAGCTAGGTAGGAAAAGTGACGAGAGAAAAGGGAGGTGACTAGGAAAGAGAGAGAGGTACAAGAAGTGGGTTGACCCTCTACAGTAGGATCCAATCATTTGTAGAACACCTAACAAGCCTACATAACTATACATATAAGATATATACGTTGACAATTGTGCAGGTCGGCGATCACCACTGCTTCCTGGAATGTCGCTGGGCGTCGTTTGTAGCGAACGTCAAGTTTGAGCCCAATAATGAAGATGGATTTTTTCTCAACTTCTTATATAGGCCGGTTGGTGATTTGGTCGCACACGACTTGAAATGATGATGCGTAATCCTGGACAGAGGTTAACTGGCACCAGGTTTTTAGCTTTGTACGTGCTTTGTCCAAGGTGGATTAGGGATCGAAACGTGCACGCACAGCTGTACCCCACGCTTTCCATATGTGAATCTCGGTCGATCCGAAAATTGACGTTGCATCCCGATAGCGAACTCCGAACTCCCGAAAAAACCCCTGATTGCTCCTTGCCGGGGCTGATGTTTCAAAAAAGGGCACTCTGATTTTGCCCCCCAAAAGATTTCCTGAGTCTGAAGGATCGTTTTTAAAAAATTCGCTACTCTAAAATCTCAGTATCCAAAAGTCAACGAGTCTGAAATACTCAGGGTTCAGAATGTCGACTCAGAGTCATGCGCCCAAGTCAAAATCTTGTATTTTCATAATTCACACCAGGCTCCACGATTGGTTTTAGGGTACCCTGATTGCTCAGTTGAACCCCGAGGGTAGAGGAGTAGCCACATGACCTTCACTCTTCCCAAAGTTCGCAGCCAAGGCCTCCAAATACTTCTTTTGATGCACTCGCATCCACCGCTTCTCCACATCTCGCTCAATGTGAAGCCCAAGGTAGTAGTTGACGTCACCAAGGGTCTTGCATTTGAACTTGTCTTGAAGCTTCAGCATCACCTCCTTCACAAGGTCAGAGGAGGGTGAGAATATGAGGATGTCATCCACATAAACCACCATGAAGCTCCTCTGCCCCCCGTCGCCAAGCATGAACAAGGATTGATCGGCCGTTGAGGGAGTGAAGCCGATCGCCTCCAAGACTTCCCGCAGCTTGATGTACCATTGCCTAGGGGCTTGCTTGAGGCCATAGAGTGCTTTCTTCAGCTTCCACGCTCTGCCACTCCCATCATTGTACCCCTCTGGCTGCTCCAAATAGGTCTCTTCCTCCAAAACTCCGTCAAGGAAGGCTGTTACTATATCCATTTGCTTCACCACCCATCCTTTGATGGCCGCCGCGGCGAAGAGGGTTTGAAGGGTTGTACCCTTCACCAAAGGGGCATACACTTCATTGTAGTCCTTCTTCTCTTGCTGCTGATACCCCTTGGCTACAAGTATGCTCTTGTAGCGCTCAATGTTGCCGTCGGCGTCGGTCTTGCTCTTGAAGAGCCACTTGGAAGAGATCGCCTTCGGCCCCGGAGGAAGGTTCACCAAGTCAAATGTGTGTTTCTCTATGATGCTCCCCATTTCTTCATCTGAGGCCTTCTTCCACTCCTTCCCATTGGGGCCCTCCCAAGCCTCCTGGGGATTTGTAGGCTCCCCCGGCATCTCCACCGGAGAGAAGAAGGCAAAAGCACACTCCTCGCTTTCATCTTCCGCATCATCGCCGAGCATGAGAGCCGAACCGGTCAAGGTTGAGTTGGCTGGTCCTCCAAGCCGGTCATAGCTCAACCTATTGGGGGGCTGAGTCCTCCTTCTCCCCCTTCCTTCCTCCTCTATTGCAGGGACTTGAATGCTCTCATGGCGTTGCGGTAAATCTGGTCGGTTCCCGCGAGCACTTGTAGCACGAGGCGGAAGTGGCGGTGCACGCTCATCACCTTGGTGCACCTCCTCCTCCTCCTCATACCCATTCATTTGAGGAGATTGCCTCGTGATTGTGCTGCTGCTACTCAGCTCCAAGGGCAGCTCCACATGCTCCAAGCCGGTACTCTTCACCTCTCCAAGCCGCACACCAATCTTCGCTTGGTTCTCCGCCTTCCACTCCTTGTACGATAAGTTCTCCACGAACTTGCAATCTCTGCTCACCAAGAACTTCTTGGTAAATGGGTCCCAAAGAAGCCATCCCTTGCTGTTTTGAGCCATGCCCAGGTGCACGGCCCATGTTGCCTTGGCATCAAGCTTGTTGTGCCGAAGTTTCTTAGGCACAAGTGCCATGCACATGCACCCGAACACCCGAAGCATATCCACCTTCGGCTTCCTTCCAATCCACTCCACATAGGGCACCCATTTGTCTTCTCCCACGTGAGTCAAGGCTCTATTCTTGGCCACACAAGCATGCCGCACCGCATCCGGCCAAAAGTAATTGGGTAGACCGTCTTCAATGAGAAGTCCCCGAGCCGTCTCCGTGAGTGTCCGATTCGCACGCTCGGCGATGCCGTTCATTGCAGGAGAGTAGGGCATGGTAAGAGAGTGCCTTATGCCCTGCTTCTTCAGCCAAGTTGAGAAGTCCTTGCTCAGGAACTCTCCCCCACGGTCTGTGCGAATCGCCTTCACAAGCCGGTCTTGTTGCCGCTCCACCATCGGCAACCAATCGGTCTTCACCGTTTCAGCTACGTCACTCTTCTTGGGCAGCACATACACCCAAGTCATGCGAGTGTAGACGTCCACAATGGTGAGGAAGTACTCTGCTCCAGCAGCTCCAAGCTTCAAGGGGCCCACCACATCCATCACCACCTCATCAAGTGGTGCCTTCGTCGTTGTCTCTGAGCTATAGAACGGGTAGCGGGTGAACTTGGCTTGCATGCATGTTGGACAGCCAAGCACCTCATTGGGCTCCCCCTTGACACGTTTCCCACTGACCATCTCTTGCTTAACTATCTGCTGCAAAATTGGCAATGCCACATGCCCCATTCGCCGATGCAAGGTCAGCCAATCACACTCTCCCGTAGCGGAAGTCGGATTGGAGAAAGCGGCACTCGCAATCGTGCCCCACAAGCTCTCTCCTTTCTCCTTCGCCGCTGCTGCTTTGCTTATCTTTTGCTTCTCCTCATCCTTTCCATCACCTTTGGCTGCTGCACCACTCTCTTTGGTTTCACAAGCCTTGCTGGTCCCTCCAAGATTGCCCTCCTTCGAGTCACTCTTGGTGTCACTTTGCTTTCCGTGATCACCGCCACCAACCGCTTCACTATTGGTGTTGACGCTTGCTGCCACTTGCCTATCCTTAGGCATGGGGACCACTGGGATTTGCCACATCTCATTGTAGATGTCCCTGTCCTCATGAAGGTCCCAAAGCTTCCGCTCACCAAGCCTCGCGGTATAGGTTTTGGATCCCTTGGAGGATGTGTCCATGCCGGCCTTTTGCAAACGCCGCACAGAAATCAGGTTGGCTGCAAGGTTGGGCACCCAAAGCACGTTCTTGAGGCCCACCATCTTCCCATCAGCACCCTTGAACATGGCCTTGCCCATGCCTTTCACCTCTACTCGCTGCCCCAAAGCCGATGTAACATGCTTGACCGGCGACGGTTCGAGTTCGGTGAGCAAGTCCGCACGAGGTGTCATGCTATAGGTGGCGCCGCTATCGATCACCCAAAAGTCCAGAGAGTGAAGGGTGACCTTTCCCACAGTAGCTGGCTCCTCAAAGCCTTCCACACCTCCTGTTGCAACTGCCGCTTGCGTGGAGACATAGAAGAATTGGCCCGGGTATCGATCTTCACTCGGGCCCGTCTCGTAGTCTCCACCTTTCATGCTCGCCGCTTCGCTTCCACGACCACCACGGCCTCCACGACCTCTGCCTCTTCCTCCCCTTGCTCCTCTGCCCTCTTGGCCTTGAGAAGGGGTCCAACCATCAGGCAGTTTGAAGCAATCTCTCCACATGTGGCCGGTCTTGTGGCAAAAGTGGCATTCGTCATCAAATCGACCGTGCCCACCCCCGTAGCCATTGTTGTTGTTGTTACTGCCATATCCTCCATTACCACGGCCTCCATTGAAATTACTGCTTCCAAATCTTCCTCCTCGCCCTCTGCCCCTTCCACGGCCATGCCCATGGCCCATGCTTGCAACTCCGGCACCATCGGGACCCGCCGATTCACAATGGCGGAAATCTTCTTGTAAGATTTCCCGCTTCACATCTTCGAGTGAGAGACGGGGCAGATCTCGATTTAGGTTGATGATGAGCGAGGACCATGAGTCCGGAAGTAAGGCCAGCTTGGTCTTCTTTTGAAGGTCACTGTAGTTCAGATCAGCTCCTTCGAGCCGTGTCAACAAGTCGAAGAATTTCTGCACTCCTTCCTCCACTGGTTCGCCTTCGTCAATTCGAAGTGCCGCCATTTGCCGCTCCAAAACCACAGCCACCGCCGCTGTTGCAGGAGCGTGTACACCCTTGAGAGCAGCCCATGCCTTTGGTCCCTTTGCTGTTTCACGCTGAAAAGGCTTGATGTGACGGATTTGGCTGCTCCCCAACGCTTGCCCAAGTAGAAGGTAGCCTTGTGCACTCTTCCGCACCCACGGGCTCTTCTCCGGGTCGTTCTCGGGGCGCTTCTCCGTTCTTTCCATCACCTCTAGTACATCATAGTGTTCAAAGATGTTCTCCATCTTGAAGGACCACTCAGCAAAGTTGTCACTGTTGAACTTGTCAAGGCCAAACACTCTAGGCTCATCCCTAGAGGGTCCAAGGCTAGGTTGCACCGGAGTAACGGGTGGGTCTTGGTGTTGACCTTGTGCTTGGGCGTCCTCTCTGCCTCCAGCACCTCTGCCACCCCCTTCCTCAGGTCTAGGCATGGTCGAGACGGCTCCAAGGGGCTCTGATACCACTTGTTATAATCACAATAGGCTCAGATGTGCCTATAATGAGAGATAGAGAGCACAGTCGGATTTCCGTCTGACGGCTTCAAATATTGATAACGATCTGCTCTTTGATCTAAACGGTAATCTGTAAATTGGATCTAAAGCGCGTTGCTGTCGTCTATTATCAGCAAGTTGAATCATGAAATTCCATGAAGATTTGACGACGCTATGGCGGTTTGACTGGCAGGAGGTATAGCAGCCACTATAGCCTTAAAAGTACAAACTTAGCAAGAAGAATTCGAGAGGGAGATGGTTCCCAGCCTCTACATACCCCAACAGCTGAGGTCCAGGTTGTTGGTACACCACCACAGAGTCCCCAACCACGAAGATCCTCGAAACCAACCCTCCAAGGGGCTACACCAAGTGAAATGTAACACTACACGAAGTAGCGTTACTATTTTCACTATTTAATATTTATCCGCGTCCCTTGGGCTTGAAATCTTGAGCTCTTGGTCTTGGATCTGCAAGATAATTTCTTCTTGAGTTGATGGGGGCTTGCTGCACACACCTGCGACGTGATGGACACTTCACACTCGACAACATAGAAAAAACACATGCGACACACAAACGACGACTTGACATGCGACTTGTAAAACTGGCTAATGTCTTGACCGACACAAACCACATTGTGATACACCATTCAAACACACACACAAGCACTGGATAGCAATCATATAGACTCACAATTCATTCCATGCCATGCATGCATGCACACAAACAAGGACGACAAGCCGAGTGCAAGCCATAGGGTTGCACCAACATACCCTCCGCCTCCCTTCTCTCTCCCCTAGCGTTGTATAGTTGTAGGCGTGTGGACGACCACATGGCCATTGCCTTGCCCCACTGGCCCACTACCTTGCCCCACTGCCTTGCCCCACTACCTTGCTACACTGTCTTGCCCCATTGCCTTGCTGCACTGTCTTGCCCCTGTCACAGGATCGAATGTGTCGAGGAAAAGTTGCACAATCAATTGATACAAGGCGCTTTTATACTTCCAAGGTACATCAAGTAGCCAGGTTTATCCTATCCAAAGGGAATAGACCCTTCTAGAAATAGAATCACCCTGCGTATAGCCATGCGAGGCTATGGGTTTCAAGGGATTACGACAGGATTACACTAGATATTGCGCGCCAGTACATCCCAAGCCTGGTCGGTGATATAATTATAATAATAGGATAAACCAAAGGATAATGGAAAATGAGGAATAGGAGTCGAAATGAGATGAGATAAAGACCAAATGAATCAGGAGAAAAAGGAGAACAAGATCGAGGAGAAAGGTAGACATGAGGAAGAAGTGCAATGGTATTGTACTCTCACACTTCCCCCCCGCAAAGCTGGGTGGTAGAAGTAACACCCTGCTTGACAAGGTAGTCGCGAAGAGGACAACGAGCGTTACCCATCGCATATTCAGGGACCCAGCTATCCACCGAATGATCATAACCCTTCCAATGGATGAGAAGCTCCACGGTGCCATTCCGACGATGCCGGTGTGCAAGCACGGACTCGACCTCGTACTCGGTTTCATCATGGACGAGGACGGGCGGCAGCAACGGCGGTTGGCATCTGGTGAAGACTGTGTTAGGATCTCTGTAGGGCTTCAAAAGTTGGACATGGAAGGCATTGTGGATCTTCGAGATAGTTGGCAGGCATAAGCGGAAGGTAACAGGAGTGACCTATACTTCAACGAGAAAGGGTCCGTAGAATCGAGGTCGCAGTTTGGATGGGAGATGACCGATGTCGAGATTGCGGATGTCGAGTAGCACCTGGTCTCCCACGGTGATGGTGTGGTCGTTGTGATGGCGATCGGCTTGGCACTTCTGTTGCTGCTGAATGTCGAGGAGGTGCTTGTGGGTCCGATCCCAAAGCTGGTGCATGGTCCTGAGGAAGTCATGTGCGGGTTGGACTGTGGCTGGTACTGTTGGTTTCTGTGGCATGAGCGGGTTGCGTCCGTAACAGAAGTAGAACAACATCTGTCTAGTAGCGGCATGAGTGGCGTTGTTGCAGACAAACTCCTGGATGGGTAGATGCAAGCCCCACTTAGAGATCTCGTCCTTGCATGTTGCGCAGAGAAGTTGTTCTACAATTTGGTTGAGACGCCCGGTCTGTCTGTCTGTTTGCGGATGGTAGGCGGATGACATGGCGAGTTTGGTCCCGAGAAGAGACATTAGTTCCTTCCAGAACTTGCTCGTCAACTTGGGGTCTCAGTCAGAGATGAGTGTGGTTGGAATGCCGTGCTGGGAGATGATGTAACGAACAAATAGTTGTGCTGTCTCCTCGGTGCGTACTGTCGGGATGAAGTGTCCCATTTTGGAGAATTTGTCAATGACGAGGATTCTGTCATGAACGCTTGTGGTAGTTGGTAACCTGCTGATGAAGTCCAAGCTCACCACTTGCCATGGTTGTTCTGGGACAGGAAGAGGCTATAGCAGTCCTGCCTTTTTCGGCTTTTTTATCTTCATCCCCTGACATGTATCGCACGAGGTGACGAATTTCTATACGCCGTCTGCCATATGGGGCCTAGAAGTGCTTTGCAATACAGGTGAGCGTCTTGTTGCTACCGAAGTGTCCCGCGTAAAGGACATCGTTGTATTCTTTGAGAAGTAACTGGTGGAAAGGAGGGTAATTGGGTACCCAGGTTTTCGTTGATCCTTTCCGGTACGCGATATCACTGTCCCACTGTAGCAGGTGTCACTTTTCTGCCAAGAGAATTTCGGGGTCAATGGCGTATCCGTGTGTGAAAATTCTCTTGATTAGTGGGTTCTTCCCTTAGACCTGGATAGTGGCAACGTGTGCAGGCCAGCTAAGAGCGTCTCCTTTGTTTTTTGTGGCCAGGCTTGTAAACGATATCATAGTGGAAGTGCGTCTCAAGGAAGTCAATCCACTGGACCTGCCGCTGGAGACGTTTGGTTGTGTCTTCAAATATTTCAGGCTGCAGTGGTCGGTCTAGACGGTTATTTTTTCTCCTTTGAGATAACATCTCCACGTTTTGAAGGCGATGATAATAGTGAGGGTCTCCTTGTCGTGTATCAGGTAGTTTAGTTCAGCCCCGTGTAGTTTCTTGCTGAGATAGGCGATTGGTTGCAGTCCATTTCCCCGGTCTTGCATCAAGACTGCTCCCATTGCCTGGTCGTTAGGGTCAGCTTCAATGATGTAGTCGTGTTTGGGGTCTGGCAACATGAGTACGGGTGCGGACGTGAGTGCTTGTTTCAGCTGCTCCACGGCTTCCCGATGTTCTTGTTCCCACTTATAGGGTGTGTTCTTCTTCAGCATATTTGTGAGTGGTGTTGCGATTTTTGTGTACTGTGGCACGAACCTGTTATAATTGTTAGCATAGGCTAGGAACTGCTGCAACTCCTTCACGTTCTCGGGTGTCTTCCACGTGCGTACCTTCAGCGCTCAGCATGTGTCCAAGGAATTGGACTTTCTGAAGGGGGAATTCGCTCTTGGATTATTTGACGTAGAATCGTTCTTGTCGAAGAATGTCGAAGACGCGTCGCAGGTGTTCGAGGTGCTCCTGCATGTCGCGCGAGTAGATGAGGATGTCATCCAGGTATACCACCCCGCCATTCTTATCTGCCAGTATCCGGACCGCAGATCTGGTTTGGAAAATACCGTCGCTCCCCAAAGCTGGTCAAGCAGTTCATCGATTCGTGGAATCGGGTATTTGTTCTTGATGGTCTGCTTGTTGAGAGCTTGGTAATCAATGCACATGCGCAGGCTTCTGTCCTATTTCGGTGTGAAGAGTATTGGGGCACCGTATGAGTCCTTTGGCGAGGAGATACTCAATTTGTTTCTTCATGTTGACTAGCTCTGTGGGGCTGAGCTGATATGGTGCTCGGAAGGTCGGCTTCGAACCTGGTTTCTCCACGATCTCGTGTTGGTGCGTTCGGTATGGTAGTAGCTCGTTCGGAAGGTCGTCGGAGGAATGTCTTGGAACTCCTTCAGTAAGTCCTTGTTTTTTTTTTTTGGAGGTCCAGAGGTTTTCTCTATGTCATCTTCTGCATCTGTTGCTATCGCCAGGAACCCGGTGTCGGTTTGTTTCACATCCTTCTCCAACGTTGCGATTGTCTCCAATGGGATATCTCCTGTATCGTCCCTGTTGGGTAGCTGGACTCTCCTTTCGTTGTTGTAGATGCTTGCGGTGCAATTTACCTAATTGATCTCGACAATTTTCTGCTTCTTCTGGAGTCCCTCCCGGAATTTCTCCAAGGCTCTAGCCTCTCGAGAATCATAAGTTTTCATACAAGCATCCTAATAAGATAAGTTTAACGAATTCTTATAATTTCTTAGGTCTTCTACGAGTTTCCTCATCTCCATAGAGTCTTTTTTTCGCGGAGCCGGATTTCTTCTAGACGATTTTCCCTGGCGAAGACTGGTCGTGGGGTGGAGATTGTCCCCAATCATTTCCTGCTGCTCGCGTCCAAGCTAATTTTTCCGGAATCCCGCAGCCGTTTTCGGATCTTTTTTTTTTTTTTTTTTTTTTTTTTTTTTCGCCAGCTAGATCTGCAAGCACTGGCGATTCCCATTTTTTGTCTTCTGATTGGCCGAAAAAAATCCGCCATTGTTGCGTGCCAGATACTCTACACGTGTGGCTTTCATTTTGTTGAAGTAGAAGATTTGATGGCCCAGCACCCCACAAAAATCACCTGTAAAGTTGGTGTTTTTCGCACGTGACCGCCCTTCGATCCTGTCGACTACCATCGGGTCGGCGAACGTGGGGTGAGCCGAGAGGTCGCCCTGTCGCGTACTGCCGACATGTGCCCGTCGTGTCCCGGCGTTGACCATGTCGAAGCGTTCCGCGGCCGATACGACGTCACTGTAGCTCGCGCAGTTTGTCGATTCCACTTGTCGTTTGACCTCGGTCTTCAGCCCGGCAAGGTAAGACTGTACCTTTTGCCCTTTGGTCAGGTCAGGAATGCGGTTATAAAATTCTTCCATCTGCTGCGTGTACTGTGCTACACTCCCGAGCTGTCAATGGCGATGATTTTTTTCCCGGACAAGGAAACCGGAATATATCGGCTCAAAACGTTTCAACAGGTCGGTGAAGAACTGCTGCCACGTGGCTTCGCCGAGGATGAAGGTACCGTTGCCACCAATCCACTCGAGTGCTAGCCCTCGCATCAGTATCACCGCGAGTCATACGCGTTGACCGTCGCAGACTGGCGAGCTCCATCCGACGTTTGCAAAGTAGATCTCCATGCCGGCGATCCATCTGCGGACGTCTGAATTTCGATCACTCGGATCGAACGGCTCAGGTGGGCGCGGTTTCAGAGCCTCGAGAAATTGCTGCGACTGTTGGGTCTTCCTCATTATCAATTCGTGTTGCGCATCGGCGAGTCGAGTTACTCGCTCGAACTCATTTCGCCAAGCTTCACAGTCGGCTCGCACCTTCTCCAGTAGGGCGGCGATGCACGCGAAGAGCTGCTGGGTAACCTCGGCGTTGTCGAAGTTCGCCATCCTGTTCAAAACACACGCGGAGGCGTTAATTAAGAAAACGCAGACCTGGAGCTTACCAGAATCGGCGCTGAATTAGTTGCCTCTGGCGGTTTTTCGAGGTAGGTTTTTCGAGGCAGGTTTGGAGGCTGCTGCTTAGCTAAGTGCGGCGAGTGAGAAAAACCCTGAGTACCAAGTGTTACAGGATCGAATGTGTCGAGGAAAAGTTGCACTATCGATTGATACAAGGCACTTTTATACTTCCAAGTTACATCAGGTAACCAGGTTTATCCAATCCAAAAGGAATAGACCCTTCTAGAAATAGAATCACCATGCGTATAGCCACGCGAGGCTATTAGCTTTAAGGGATTACGGCAGGATTAGGCTAGATATAGCGCGCTAGTAAATCCCGAGCCTGGTCAGTGATATAATTATAATAACATGATAAACCAAAGGATAATGGAAAACGAGGAATAGGAATCCAAATGAGATGAGATAAAGACCAAATGAGTCACGGGGTAAAGGAGAATGAGATAGAGGAGAAAGGTGGAAATGAGGAATTAGTCTAACGGGGTCGTACTCTCACAGCCCCATTGCTTGCCACACTACCTTTTCCCATTGCTTTGCCGCACTGCCTTGCCCCATTGCCTTGCCCCATTGCCTTGCCGCACTGCCTTGCCCCACTGCCCTGGCGCTCTGCCTTGCACCACTGCCTTGCCCGTGTTGTGAGAGTACGACCTCGTTACAATCCTTCTCTTTCCATAATTCCTTTCTACCTCATTCTTCTCTCACTTCTGATTCATTTGGTCTTTATCTCATCTCATCTGGTTTCCTATTTCATTATCCTTTGGTTTATCCTATAATTATGATTTTATTACCGACTAGGCTCGGGATGTACTGGCGCGCTATATCTAGCGTAATCTTGCTGTAATCCCTTAAAGCCAATAGCCTCGCATGGCTATACGCAGGGTGATTCTATTTCTAGAAGGGTCTATTCCCTTTGGATAGGATAAACCTGGTTACCTGATGTACTCTGGGAGTATAAAAGCGCCTTGTATCAATCGATAGTGCAAATTTTCCTCGACACATTTGATCCTGTGACACTTGGTAATCAGAGCTTTTCTCACTCAGCCGCGCTCAGCTAAGCAGGAGCAGCAGGAAAACCTGCTTCGAAAAACCGCCGGGGGCGACTCATTCTGCGCCGATTCTAGTAAGCACCAGCTCCGCGTTTTTCTGGTAATGCCGTTCGGACTCACCAACGCACCGGCAACGTTCCAACCGGAAATGAACCATATTCTATGCCCACTCTTGGACGAATGCGTGGTGGTGTACCTGGACGACATCCTCATCTACTCGCGCGACATGCAGCAACACGTCCAACACCTGCGGCGCGTCTTCAACATTCTTCGACGAGAACGATTCTATGTCACGCTATCCAAGAGCGAATTCGCCCTCGAGAAAGTCCAATTCCTATGACACATGGTGAGCACTCAAGGAGTTCACGTCGACCCCAAGAAGATCGAAGCCGTACGCACGTGGAAGACTCCCGAGAACTAACTAACTAGGCTTTCCTAGGCTTCACTAACTATTACAACAGGTTCGTGCCACAGTACGCGAAAATCGCAACACCGTTCATGAATCTGCTGAAGAAGAACACACCCTATAAGTGGGAACCAGAACATCAGGAAGCCGTGGAGCAGCTGAAACAGGCACTCACGTCCGCACTCGTGCTCACCTTGCCAGACCCCGAACGTGACTACGTCATCGAAGCTGACGCCAGCGACCAGGCAGTGGGAGCAGTCTTGATGCAAAACCAAGGGAATGGACTGCAACCAATCGCCTACCTCAACAAGAAACTACACGGGGTAGAACTAAACTACCCGATACACGACAAGGAGACCCTCACTATTATCATCGCCTTCAAAACGTGGAGATGTTATCTCAAAGGACGAAAAACAACCGTCTACACTGACAACTGCTGCCTGAAATATTTGAAGACACAACCAACCCTTTCCAGGCGGCAGGTCTGGTGGATTGACTTCCTCGAGACATACTTCTATTACAACATCGTGTACAAGCCTGGCCACAAAAACAAAGCAGACGCTCTCAGTCGACCTGCACACGTTGCCGCAATCCTGGTTGAAGGGATGAATCCACTACTCAAGGGACTCTTCACACACGGGTATGCCATCGACCCCGAAATTCTTTTGGCAGTAAAACGACACATGCTCCAGTGGGACAGTGGCATCGCATACCGGAAAGGATCCACAAAAATCTGGGTACCCAATTACCCTCCTTTGCGCCAGTTACTACTCGAAGAATACCACGATGTCCTATACGCAGGACATTTTGGTAGCAACAAGACGCTCACCGGTATTGCAAAGCACTACTATTGGCCCCACATGGCGGACGACGTCCAGAAATTTGTCACCTCGTGTGCTATATGCCAGCGCATGAAGAGCAGCAAGCAGAAAAAGGCAGGACTACTACAGCCTCTTCATGTCCCAGAACAGCCATGGCGAGTGGTTAGCTTGGATTTCATCACCGGGTTACTAACTACCGCAAGCGGTCATGACGCAATCCTTGTCGTCATTGACAAATTCTCCAAAATGGGACACTTCATCCTGACATACACGACAGTTTGCACCGAAGAGACAGCACAACTATTCGTTCGCTACATCATCTCACAACATGGCAATCCAACCACACTCATCTCCGACCGAGACCCCAAGTTGACGGGCAAGTTCTGGAAGGAACTGATGTCTTTGCTCGGGACCAAACTTGCCATGTCATCCGCATACCATCCGCAGACCGATGGACAGACCGAGCGCTTCAACCAGATTATAGAGCAATTCCTCTGCACGGCATGCGATGACGAAATCTCTAAATGGGACTTACATCTCCCTGTCTTGGAGTTTGCCTACAACAACGCCACTCATGCCGCTACTGGACAGACGCCATTTTTCCTCTTCTACGGACGCCACCCGCTTACGCCACAAAAACCGACAGTATCAGCCACAGTTCAACCCGCACACGACTTCATTACGACCATGCACCAACTTTGGGATTGGACCCACAAGCGCCTCCTCGACATTCAACAGCAACAGAAGCGCCATGTCGATCACCACTGCACCGCCCATACCATCACCATAGGAGACTAGGTTCTCCTCGACACCCGCAATCTCGATATCGGTCATCTTCCATCCAAACTGCAATCTCGCTTGTGCGGGCCCTTTCTCGTCGAAGCACAGGTCACTCCTGTTACCTTCTGCTTGCGCCTACCAGCTACCTGGAAGATTCACAATGCCTTCCATGTCCAACTTCTGAAGCCCTATTGAGATCCTAACACAGTCTTCACCGGACGCCAACCCCCGCCGCCGCCGCCCGTCCTCGTCCACGATGAACCCGAGTACGAGGTCGAGTCCGTGCTCGCACACTGTCGTCGTCGGAATGGCGCCGTGGAGCTTCTCATTCGTTGGAAGGGTTATGATCCTTCTGAGGATACTTGGGTTCCTGAATCTGCGATGAGTAATACTCGTCGTCCTCTTCGCGACTACCTTGTCAAGCAGGGTGTTACTTCTACCACCTAGCTTTGAGTGGGGGAAGTGTGAGAGTACGACCCCGTTACACTTCTTATCTTTCCATAATTCCTTTCTATTTCATTCTTCTCTCACTTGTGATTCATTTGGTCTTTATCTCGTCTCATCTGGTTTCCTATTCCATTGTCCTTTGGTTTATCCTATTATTATGATTATATCACCGACCATACTCGGGATGTACTGGTGAGCTATATCTAGCGTAACCATGCCGTAATCCCTTAAAGCCAATAGCCTCGCGTGGCTATATGCAGAGTGATTCTATTTCTATAAGGGTCTATTCCCTTTTGGATAGGATAAACCTGGTTACCTGATGTACTCTGGGAGTATTAAAGCGCCTTGTATCAATCAATAGTGCAACTTTTCCTCGACACATTCGATCCTGTGCCTTGTCAAACTGCCTTGTCCCACTGACTTGTCGCACTGCCTTGCCCCACTACCTTACCCCATTGCCTTGCCGGACTGCCTTGCCCCACTGCCTTGCTCCACTGCCTTGCTTCACTACATTGCCGCACCGCCTTGCCCCACTGCCTTGCTACACCGCCTAGCCCTACTTGCCACCGGATCAAATTGTGTCCACACTACTTTGCCCCACCGCCTTGCCCTACTGCCTTGCCCCGGTGCCTTCCCCAACTGCCTTGCCCCACTGCATTCTTGCACTGCCTTCCCACACTGCCTTATCCCATTGCCTTGTCGCACTTCCTTGCCACACTACGTTGCCCCACTACCTAGACCCACGTCCTTGTCGTACTTCCTTGCCACACTGCCTTGCCCCACTTCCTTGCCGCATTTCTTGACACAATACCTTGCCCCTTGGCCTTGCCCCACTGCCTTGCCCTAGTGTCTTGCCCCACTGCTTTGCCCTACCGCCTTGCCCCACTGCCTTGCCGCACTGCCTTGTTCCACTGCCTTCCTCGACTCCCTTGCCCCACTGCCTTGCCGCACTGACTTGCCCTACTTGCCACCATATCAAATTGTGTCGAGGAAAAGTTGCACTATTGATCGATTCAGGGTGCTTTGATACTTACAATGAACATCAGGTAACCAGGTTTATCCTATCTGTAGGAAATAGACACTTGAAGAATATATAATCACCCTGCATATAGTCACACGAGGCTATTGGCTTTCAGGGATTATGACAGTATTACACTAGATAGCGTAAGCCAATACATCTTGATCCTATTTCGTGATAGAATTGTAATACAAGGATGAGATGAAGGATCATTAGAAATGGAGAATAGAAAACCAAATAAGACGAGATGAATACTAACGATAATCAGATGAGGAAGAGATACATAAAACATAAAGAAATGGAACGAGGTCGTACCCTCATAACAGTGCCTTGCCGGAGTGCCTTGCCCCACTGCCTTGCCCCGCTACCTTTCCTCTACATACAACTAGCTCGCCTGGTCCCTGCTGCAGGGCATTGGCCTGTCCATGCAAATATTCGGTGGTCCTAAGGAGGATTCTGGTCCGCATCACACGTGTGTCCTTCCTCCCTGTGATTTCCTTCCTCTCACCAGCTTGTCATCTTCCATCCACCATGTCATCCCATCCCAGGTTTGTCGTTCAGTCCCCACTCCTAGTGGGCCGCCTTGTCTCCATCATAGCAGACAGACCTTCCCGCCGCTCCCTTTGCTCTGCGTCCCCCTGTTATCACTTTGTCCCGCCTCTCTCCCTCACCTCCCCCTTCATCATTCACCTGCCTCCTCGTCTCTCCTAGTTGTTGCTCTCCTATTCCCCTCTCTCCCGATGCTCGCCTTTCGATATTCATCAATCCCCTCCCCGTCCCTATTGCCTTCACTAATGCAACATCGTCACATTCATGGCGGAGTGCCTTTGACACCATGCCCTAACGTGTGTGTAAGGAGTCAGCACATGTGTGAGGAGTCAGCACGTGTGTGAGGAGTTAGTATGCATGTGAGGAGTCAGCACACACAGAGATATGCACACACACAGATATGCACACACACAGACATGCACTGACAAACATGCACAAGCACAGACATGCATACGCAGACATGCAAACACAAAGACATGCACACACACACACACACGTGTACACACACACACACACACGCACACACACACACGTGCACACACACACATACGCATCCTCCTCACACATGTTCAAACACAGGCGCACTAATTCCCATGTTCGATATCCTCCTGCAACGCTTTGTATTCTTCATTGCATTCTTAGCAGCCCCCATTCTATCCATCCCACCCTCTTCCACCCTCCTCCACTCCCGCCCATCGCATGCGGCACCCCCACCCCTCATCTTGAAAAGGTCAAGAAGGAATGTGCGTCAATTCTCGTCGAGACAGGCTATGGTGGCACATCATGGGCCATGGCTTCAAGGCAGCATTGTTGACGTGCGTTGCGCACTCTTATTGGTTGTTTTCCCTTGTGAATCTGTGACAACGCATATGCATCTTCAATATAGGGGCCTTATTGTCTCTGGAGAGGTTTGTGAAACATGCACACTATACGGCAATCTAAGTAAGCCATATGCACATTCCATAACCCATTGCCTTATGTAAAACACGCCTCTAATTATACCCTCCCATAAAAATGGCAGCATCTGTGCTACCACTCGAGGTGCTTTGTCTAGAGGAATATGGTACGGTAGGAATATGGTACGGTAGGAACATTTGTGCAACTGTTTACGATTTCAACGAAATCGTTCATGTGCATAAATGTTAAATAACTTTTACTACGACCATTCATGCTGTTATTAGTAGGTGTTGTTCACCTTGTAGGCACTTGCTAATCACCCCGTTTCTGCATTTGCCAGGCCATAGCCAATATCGAATTCATGTGAGGGGAATGTTACTGAGGGCGTGTCTCGCGCGTGCGTTGTGCACCAGTACGAGGCTTTAAAAACAAGATTGGAGGTTGTGTATCAAAAAGTGAAAACGCATAGGCCCATCTCCCGCCATGAAGAAAGCTTCCCTGTTCGCGCGGACGGATTTTCATTATGTGCTCGCGAGTGTCGTTCGGGGCTCGCAAAACAACGCGAGCTTCTGGGATCCAATGGCCAGATGTCTGCAAGTTCACCGATAACATGGTATTCAAAGCCACTTTCCTCGCTCACCCATTTCTTGCTGAGTAGTTTTTGGGGGGGGGGGATGCTCGCGTGATCACCTCAGCAAAGCTGCAAAGCGATGGCCTGTGATTTAGATTCATTAATTCGCTCAACTACGATAGCGTTTGCACTTTTAACTGAGTTGATTAATCACGGAAGTTCCCCTGCCCACCCGGCGTAGTATTCGCATCATGGATCAAGCAAAATTCGATGAGCTGATGGCGAAGTTCGCAGCCACGGACGCTCGCCTGACAGCTGTACTCGAGGACAATGAGCGACTTCAGACTGAAGTCAACGAGTTGCGCCAGGCGCGACGAGAACCGCGCCAGAAGTCTACCGCCTAGGAGGAGGTTGCAAGCACCGGACGTGGCGAGACCGTTTTGGACGAACTCGCATGTGAGGTGTCAGAGGAAAGCCGAGCGTAAGAAGCTGACACAGTAGCTGACGTGGCAACGCACGCCGAATCTTCAGCAACAAAAGCATGAGCAGAAGCCGCTACAGTGACACCCGTACAAGTTGCTAAGCTCAAGCCCCCGCTGCCGCCCCCATACAATCCCACAGATATGAACACCACTTCTACGGGCTGGCTTTTTGCTGCTGAAGTTTATTTTAATGCTGCAGGAATTGCTACTGACGACTAGAGAATGAATTTGGCTGTATCACTACTGTGCGGACCGGCGTTAGACTGGTGGCAATCTACACTTGAAGCGGATTCTTCAGCAAGGAACACTCAGGGGTTATTCCGGACTGCTGACCGGGGGCAACCTCGATATTTGGATCAACCGAGATTAGCACATGGAAAACGTGGGGTACATCTCTGGGCGCACGCTTTGAGCCCGGACGCCATCTCGGACAACGCGCGCATTAAGCTGGACACCTGGCGCCAGATAAGTTTTGTCCAGGATTACACATCATCATTTCAAGCGCTGTGCGATCAGATCACGGATCTGAGCGATGCTGAGAAGTGGACCCGATACATCGCCGGTTTGAAGGGAGACATGTGCTACGAAATTTGCATGCGCCGCCCGACGATGTTCAATGAAGCCGTCCAACTCGCAAATCGGACGTATGCGAGAGCAGGTTCCCGAGACAGAAGTTGTTTTCGTGGACAGGATCATCGGCCCACGATCTACAGCATAGTGGCGACTGTAGAAGACCTTCACAACAGAACCTGTGGCGGCCTACGTCCCAGCCTGAGTTGTCGCGCCAATCTCCTAGCCCGCGTCGCTCCCGTCGCCATCTGCCGTGCAGTCACGTTCGTTCGGCGTTGTACACGAGCTGCTCACCTGCGGACCCTGAACCCTAGAGGAGGTTCCGGTGTTGGCACGGTCGCATCGGCTGTGTCCCCTACGTGGCCGTACAGATATTTTGCCAGCTCCGAGTGTGTGATCCGGGTCTGTGCCCTCAGCTGATCATACTTCTCAAGCTTCCGAGCTTTCAGGAGTTTCCATAATTGTGACTTTGCAGTTTTCCCAATTCATTTGATGTTCTGCTCCATGTACCATCCACAGAAGTAGTGTGGGATCTTGCTTGGGAAAACCGCCTTGACGGAGGGGATCAGGCCCTTGTCCCGATCACTGATGATAGCCGCATCGTCGTCTTCTTTCCACTCTGGAAAGTGATGGTCAAAGAGCTCGCAGAACCACGTCCAAGCCTCTTTCGTCTCCGCCTCAACCAGTGCATAAGCCAGAGGTATGATCTCCTGGTTGTCGTCCATTGCCACAGCTATCAAGAGGGTAGCCTTTTGTGAGCTTATAAAAAAGGTGTTGTCTACAGCAATGATTGGCCGACATAACTTTAGCGCCTCCCTGGTTGCTGACGGGGCAACAAAAAACCTCAAGATCTGGTGGTTGTAGAGGAGCAGCTTCACAGTTGCACTAGGGTCAATCATCTTAAACCGTTGTAGAAGCCTTGGGATGTACTTGAAGGAGCCTGTCAAGTCACCGAAATGCTCCTCGGTGATTCCCACCTTCAGCCTAAAAAGTGACAACCAGAAGAAAAGGCGTCAGAATGCTATGTTGTCTTAAATCCACCCCTAAACCAAGATGTATTTGGCACGTGGATACCCATCATCCTGTACACATTGTGGTAAGAGACCTTCGGCCCTCCCTTGCTGGCGATTTGAGCGGCAAAGGACTTTGGGGTGTTGAACGGCCATGCCCGTACAAGGTAACCATATCGGCACCACAGGACATCCCGTCTGTTGCCAAGCTGCCTGGCCCATATTTCCCTGTAGACCCTGTCACACATGTGCTCGTTGGGGCTTGATAGCTCCACGATTTGCCACGGCCCACCTCGCTCAATACGGGCGTAACTGCATTTCCAGGGACATGGCGGATTCAGCCCGAGATTGAGGCTTTTGCAGATGGCTAGACTTGATGAGTTGCGCGTCTCCTTCATTGCAGAACCATAACGATGCTCTAGCGCATCGTCCTGGAGTGCATACTTGCTGTTATCTCGAATGGTAAACCAGCCACCCTGGACAATAGCGGCATGGTTGTTTATACTGGGTCCGTCGTCGGGCTCGTACTCGACATCCATCTGCTCCTGCATGATGTCAAACATATCTTGATCATTGGGTTGTGGCTCTGCCATAGTTACAAACAGAACTGAGATAATAGAAAAGGTTAACTGAACGCTATGTATATCCCAGGTCAAGGTTGCCCAGAGGTACAAACCATGCTTCATCTTAGATGCGTGAACATCTGCTCTCTTCGCGCCAAATCTTGTCACAGCTTGAAACGAGCTGCTTGGGGTGCCTGAACAACTCGACAGCCAGCCGCGCGAAACACGTCTTGTGTCAGACTTTCGGATGCCTGTGCGGTAATGTGTGTCAGATTACCACGAAACCTTAAATATAGGTCTGCGACACTGGGTGCCCGCACCTGTTTGTTTAGTAAAGACTATCCCCAAGTTATGTAAATAGTGTATGTAGCTACCAGAACTACAGAGTTTACTGCTATAACGGGAGCTTCTGCGGAAGTGCCTGACGCAGATAGAGCTCTATAGCTCAGTCGTTCTCTAAGGAGAAAGTTGCCTTCATAATTGTTTGTTTCACTGAGTAGCTTTTGAGAAAGCTTAGGCACACAAATTCACTTAGAATCAAGATTAAGATTACAAAGTAAGGCAAACAGAAGTACTACCCCATTGAACCTCATTGAACACGTCGAGAATGTTCGCACGAGAACGTTTACATAACTCATTTAAGCTGCGCTTAGCCAAGTCAGCAATGGCAGGTGAAAATTACAGCACATGCTTAGCTGGTAATTGTTACCCACTTAGAAGTAGTTGTTTTAACAGTTTCAGATGTGAAACTGTCAGATGTTACGCACATTTCCACAGTTACGAAATGCGCGTCACGTGTTCAATTTCTCAATGTCGCAGGTAGATTTTGCCGTTTTCTGGTCCAGATCGGTTCTGAGGTAACTTACGAAATCGCGAATTTCTCGCGATTACGGAACGCACCTTCATCAGAAAACCTAAGTCCTCGTTATTTCTGTCGAAGGGTCGCTCGCAGAAGTGAAGTCCGAGATGACTCTCTTGCTGCACTTCTGCTGAATTTCGTTTCTGCCGAGGGGGTCGTCACAGAAGAGATAGCCGAATTGCATTTCTGCCGAGCTCCCGCAGAATGCAATTTTGCGCGAACAGGTTCTTGCGCCACTCTTCCCGAGGTCCTGCTGGAACGCATTTCTGCAGAGTCGATCTGCCGAAAGGGTCGTCCGCAGAAATGTCTTCTGCGCGATACTTCTGCAGAGGACAACCCTTCTGCGAATGGCCCCTGGTGCCAATTCGGCAGAGGGTCTTGTACACTCTCGATTCTTCTGCGACCGCTTCTACAGAAGCCTAGAAATCTGTAGAAGCCATATGCAGAAAATGCGCTCCTGTTCTGCCACTCCGACAGATCCGCTTTTCTGCCACCAACAAAAACTGCTCTTTCTGCCACTTCCCGCAGAGCCTCGCCTTGTCGACAAATCTGCTCTTCGTCGATGGGCCTTTCTGCAGGGCTTGTGTCCACAGACTTCGTTGATACGCCGCTTCCGCGGACTTCTGCAACCTTCGCAGGATCAGGGCTATTCTCAACACTCCCCTGCACTGGTCATGTGAAATCACCAATCAGCAGAGAACCGATCTAGAGGAAATCCTAAAGAAGGAAAACACAAAAAATGAACACACAAGAAATTTCGAGAATCTGCACTTCTTCGCACGCTGGAATCACCGAACCAGCCATGAAAGAGGTCATGGCGCCTATTCTTCCCCAGAAGAGACTTCTTCTTCTGTGCTCCCCTTCGCAGACAATCGCACCTGACCCACTCTGCCGAAGCAGCAATCGAACGCAGGAAAATGCAAGGCCTTGGTCAAGTAATCTGCCGGCTGCTCGTTCGTAGGAATGTACTGCAATTTCATCTTGCGGCGCGTAACCATCTGCTGCAGCCACATGTACCACTGCTCCATATGCTTAAGGCTCCCCTTGAGCCCCATCCCGTCTGACACAGAAGTGGCAGATTGATTGTCGACATAGAGCGTCGTTGGCTCATCTTCGTCGAGGAGCCCATACTCTGCCAGCAAAAAGCGCAGCTTGCGTGCTTCTTTGCCGGCCTCCACGGCAGAGATGTACTCAGATTCCGTAGACGAAAGAGTGACGCATTTTATCCTCTTGCTCGCCCACGAAATTGCAGCTCCAACGAGGGTGAAAATATAGCCACTTGTGCTGCTGCGACTCTGCCTGTCGCCAGCATCATCAGCATCTGCGAAACCAACGAGGCGCAGATTTGTGGCTACTCCGCCGAGCTCCAGAGCCACATCGCGAGTCCCCACGAGATACGCAATGCAACGATCGAGCTCCTTCCAGTGCTGATCACTTCGAACAGTTTGCCCAGACGCGAGCTTGCTGCAGGCGAAAGCGATGTCCGGACGTGTCGTCCAAGCAGCGAACTGCAGAGATCCCACTCTCTGGCGATACTCTTCCTCTGTTCCTCCTTGCAACTCTGCATCGTCGAACGTCAGCTCCTTGAACGCATCGACACAACTCGGCGTTTTCGGGCTTCGTCGAGGAGGCCCCTCTGGGAGAAAACGCCTCTGCAACTTGTCGATGTAGCCTCTCTGGTGCAGCCAGATCTTCCAAGCAGCTCTATCCCGGATCAGCTCCAAGCCCAAGTACTTCTGCACAGGATTAATCTCTCAAAGCTTGAACGCCTTCTCGAACAGAGTCTTCAAATCTGCCAAATGCGTCTTGCTCCGACTTGCAGCCAGCAGATCGTCGACGTAGAAGAGCAAGTAGCACTTGTCACCATGCTCGTCCTCGTGGAAGTAGAAGGCTTCGTCGACCTGACTCTTCGACCAGCCCCCGTTCTGCAGAACTCCATCGAGTTCTTCGTACCACAGCTTTGGACTCTGCTTAAGTCCGTAGAGACTCTTCTTAAGAAGACAGACTCTGCCGCTGCCATCATCATAGTACTTCGGTTGCTTCATGTAGAGAGGATGGTCGATGGGTGCATTAAGAAAAGCATTCGTCATGTCGAGTTGCATCAGCTCCCAATCAAATGCCGCAGCTATGAGCAGCTGCAGAAGAGCAGTTACGTAGCTGCCGACTGGAGCATATGTCAAGTCGTAGTCGAGATTGGGCAGCTGTGTAAACCCTTGAACGACAAGACGTCCCTTCTCTCGTTCTACCGTATCGTCAGGGAGATACTTGGTAGCGAGAACCCACCGATTTCCCATCACATTGACGCCAGATGGTGGAAAAACCAAGTCCCAAGTGCCTTGGTCCCACAGAGTCTGCATCTCCTTGTCCATCACTGCTTTAACTGCAGGGCCCTTCCAACTCTTCAGTGCGACAGGGACAGGCATCTTCGAAATGTCCCAACGACGTTCCGGATCTGCCACTCGATCTTCTGCAGAGTCCAGCTCTGGCAGTTTTACGTCTTCGCTTCTGCCGCCGAGGGCGTTAATTGCGAATGCCGTCAACGCTGCACGATAACGAACTGGCGGAACACCTTTGTTGGAGCACGTCGATCGCCGGAGGGGTTGCATTTCTACATGCGTTTCGTCCCCGGAGTGCTCTTTGGCAGAGGACGGCGGCTCCCCAGCAGAAGACGACTGCTCTTCTGCGGTCGGGTTGTCAGCGACATTCTTTTGCCGCTCTGCAGTGCGTCGTTCGCTGGGGATGACGCCGAGAGGCTCCTCACTCCCCTCCTCACCAGAGGATGACGCAGAAGGAGAGGGGGAGCTGGGTTGTGCAGAGGGTGCATCAGGCTCTTCTACCGGCGGAGAGTTGGCAGAAGCATCCGCCTTAGGATCTGTAGAGGACGGAGTAACTTCGACAGTAGAAGGCACTGTCGGTGGCAGAGTTGGTCCAAGAGGCGAAATCGGCACAGATGGCAGAATTTGAACAAAATCCTCATCATCCTCCTCCTCTGCCTCCACATCCTCTTCTGCAACCAGATCCAACCAAGACACCACCTTGTCGAAGACAGAAGAGTCAACGACTTTGGTGGGAGTCTGCCGCGTGGCTCTCCAGCCGTCGAGCGACATCGTCTCGTAGAAGATCGCTTCCACCGTGGTGACTAAGCGATTGGTCGCCAGATCGAGCACCAGCCATCCCTTGCTCTGCTGCGACACCCCTAGATGGAGAGCCCATCAGGCCTTAGGTGCCAGCTTCCCTCCGCGCTTGTTCTGTGGAATCAGAAACTGCAGCATACACCCCCAGACGCGAGCCATGCTCAGATCAGGTTTTTCACCGAAGATCATCTCGTACGGCGTGATGCCCGATGGCAGAGAAGAATGCTCGAGGCTGTTCCGCACCCAGACTGCTTGCAGAGCAGCAAGATGCCACCAATGGTGAGGGGCACCCACGTGCAGAAGCATAGTCCTCACGCCCTCGACGACAGTCCGCATTTCACGTTCTGCCATCTCCTTCTGCTGCCTTGTCATCTCCCATGAGGTGGTGCGAACATCCACTATCCAGGAGAATGACCGCAGGGTTCGCTTCCACAGCAGCTGCGATCGCCTGGAAGTCTTCGCCATCCTCTGGATCCAACGAGATGGGCAGATCGTCTGTCTTCTGCTGTTCTACGATCGGCTCAACCATCGCAGACGAGGGTCCTTTTCGATCAGCAGAACCAGAGCTCGCAAAAGAACCACCACTCTACGCGCCAGAGGGCGGATTACTTTCGCGCTTCTGCGAATGATCATCGTTCCTCTTGCCTTCGCGATTTGGGCACTGAGCAGCGAAGTGACCAATTTCACCGCAGACGAAACAGGGTTTCTCCTTGTTCTTCTTGGCCGATTTCTTCTTGTCGTTGCGGCCGTCCTTCTGCTCTGCGGCGGAGTCATTCGTAGAAGAAGCCCATCGCCTCTGCTGCTGCTGCTGCTGCTGCTGCCGAGGTGGTTGTCCCGTCGACGCCCAGTTCGATTGTGGCAGAGGAGACTCCTTGCACTGCTTGATCGCAAGGGTAGATTCTTCCTCAACGATGTAGCTCGTCAGAGTGTTTTTGTCGAGGGTTTTCCGCACTTCCAGAAACTTGATAATGCGCCGTAGATAGCTGTACTGCGACGGCAGACCCTTGACGACGTGCGTCACGTAGGAAGTCGTCGAGTACCGTACTCCGGTCATCCGCAGATTAGCCAGCAACTGCTGCGCACGGGTCCAGTAGGCGGTAGCAGTTTCGTACTCTGCCATCTCCAGGCTTGCTAGACTCTGCTCCAGCTGACCGATGTAGAGATCGTCAGTAGCCTTGTAAGTCTTCATGATGAATCGCCATGCTTGGTAGCCCGCATCCACTCGCAGACGACAACCCTTCAACGCCATCTTCACAGAAGGCGAGCAGCAGCACGAGATCACCATAAACGTCAGCAGCTGGGCAAAGCGGAACTGCCCGTACCGCGATGCATCCGACACAGGAGGGGCTTTCGTTGACCCGTCGACAAACCGCCTCAGTTGTGCAATCTCCAGCTAAGGTTCTATGGACTCGACCCACGACGCCAAGTCGTGTCGTCCCTCAAGGAGCCTTGGCACCACAATTTTGTCAAGAGAAAACTTGAAGTAGCCGAATTCATGAGCAATCCCTCCATCCTTCAAGGCTGTCAGTAGAAAGGCAGTAGAGCTGTCGGCAGCGTTGTCTACGCCGTCACGACCACCAGAACGGCCTTCCTCAGCAGCACTCTTCTTCTTCAAGCTTGACTCCCTTGCAGGGTCCCTTCCGTCGCCCACGCTTGATCCTTCACCATTCGACGTTTCTCCTTCTCGTAGAACACCGCGCGACTCTCGCACTCCGCTTTCTGCCAAACCTTCCACGTTCTCCTTGTCTCATGAGGCTTCCACTGCATGCGCCCGCGGATGATCCATCTCCCATTGAGCTCGTAACCCCATCAGCTCCTCAGTGCATGGGATTGGATATCGTGCCTTAATGGTAACCCGATTTAGCGCACGGTAGTCGATGCACATGCGAAGTACGCCTTTTTATTTTGAAGTGAACAGGATCGGCATTGCGAACGGGGACGTACTCTGCCGAACGAACCCTTTGGAAAGGAGGTAATCCAACTGGCTTCGGAATTCTTGGAGTTCGGGCTGAGCCAGCCTCCATTGACTTCGTATAGTTGGTTGCGCGCCTAGCTCCAGCTCAATCTGATGGTCCTGGGGGCGTTCTGGTGGCAGGCCACTTGGCAGATCGTCAGGGAATATCTCAGGGTACTGTTTGATGGTTTTTGCCAAGTCCTCAAGAACTACAACGCAGAGTTTGTCGATGTCTGTCGGGCCGTCGTCGTCCGTTGATTTTTGCAGATGGACGACGAAGATTTCTACTCCTTTCTTGACCACGAGTGTCAGCGTGATGGCGTTCATACGTGTCATAGCGGGTCTGCTCCTCGCTAGTTAGGTAATCTTCTCCAACCGTTCGCACACCGCACTTTGCATTCGCCTGTCGTCCAATCAATTTTCGAATTAAATTGCTGTAGCCAATCTCGTCCCAGCAGCACATTACAGCCGTCCTACATGTATGTTATTGCCAGCATTGGCACGCTAAAGCCGAAATCGTCGCCACACTTCAATGCGAGTGACCCGCACTTTGTTACGTATCGCCAGTGGAGTGCCGTCGAGTGTCAATTCTGTGTAGACACATTTCCAAGGGTAAACCCAATTTTTTTGCCATCGGTCGATGAATTAAACTGTGGCCCGTGCCACCATCGATGAAGATTTCTATTTTCTTGCCGTTGACTTTTCCTTCAGCGAGCAGAGGGTGATCCACAGGTTCATCCCCTTTATTCATCCGGGCACGGTCGATAGCATGTATCGGTGCAAAGACTGGGTGGAGTTGCTGTTCTTCGGGCGATGCAGCTCATCAATAGGGGGCCCATCTGCTACTGACGCTTAGCGTTTCCCTGCCCTTCAGCACTGTTTTTCCTTCTCTGCTTCAGGTTAGAGCAATCTCGATCAATGTGACCCGGCTGGTGGCAGTTGGCCTCGGCGACGTACCACGGGGGAGGCGGGAGCGGCAATGCAGCAAGAGGAGTCGCCGTCATGGCCAAGCGCAGCAGCGACGACAGCCACGGGGGGAGCACCGCAGCCGCAACACACAGCAGCCCCAACCATGGGTGGAGAACAAGGCGGTGGCACCAGCAGGTTGTGGATGGTTGTTGAATTGGGAGATATTTGTAATCTCAGGAAATCTAGGCTGGAGTGAGGGGGGGTGAACTCGATGGATGCATGATACAGGGTTATGCTCCTACTCGCTCGCTGTATCAATATATCCTTGCCACACAGAGACCGCTCGACCCTCTTCACGACGTCATCTCCCGTCTCTTGTCCCTCTGCACTTCCCTCGCCCCCTCCCTGCCACCCCTAACCTCCTCTCTCTCTCGCCCCCACATCTCAGCATCCGTTTTTTATCAGACCATCAACCCATGATTCTACCTTCCCTCGTCAACATTCATCGCGTCACCCCCCCACTAAAAACTCCACAACCACCCCTTGTTACAGATGCGACCGACGCAGCACAAGCGCCACCAGACCGCTCCGCGCCAGGCCCACAGCAAATCGACACCCCAAAAGAATGGCCACAGCAGCGGCATCACAAGCACAAGCGCCGTATACACATCCCTCTCCAGGCCCATCAGCGACTAGAATACCCAGCGAAAGGCGCACAGCAGTAGCAGCAGCAGCAGCACACGCACCAAGCCCACGTGCAGCTGGAGTACGCGCCGGGACGCGCACAGCAGTGGTGGCAACAACACCAATGGCGCAGGCCCAACCCGTATCGGCCCACCAGACGAATGGAGCACCTGCTGGAATGCACAGTGCAACGACCGATGGGGCGCATGCATCGCAGGCCAACTGCAGCAACGCTGAGTCCAACAACTGATGGGCCGCAGGATCCAGCAACAGCACCAAGGCCGGTGCAGTCTAGCAGAGGGGACGAAATGGCACCGTTGGAACTAGCAGGGCCCATTCGACTCCCACCTGGATGGAGACCCAATCAGAACTTCAGGGGTCTTAGCTTGGATGCAATCATGCATCAAGTGGCGTGTGGACTGAGAGCGAACATGGCACAGACGCAGCCTTGCAGTGCGATGGGTGGACCTGAATCAACCGCAGCAGGAACGAGTTCACAACCACCTACTGGCAAGCCTCCGACAGAGCCCAATGAAGCGCCCAACCCAAACATTCCTGTTGCTGGACCAGATGTGGCGGGTCCTGCATCTTAGAACCCTCATGACGCGGCAGTCGACGAGGATGATTCACTCGAACATGATGAGGCCGGCATTCGAGTGCGCACGGGCTATTGCGGCAACTACAGGGGACCCCGCCCACAGATCTGGAGCTTCGAGAAGCAGTGGGCTCGAGCTAAGGCGCCAACTAAGAGATTCGGCATCTTCACCAGCAACATGGTGGAGTCAATCAATGCAGCCATCAAGGCCATTAGAAAAATTCTACCAACATATCTTCTGGCTGCTTTATGGGCTTATACAGTGACGGAAAAAACTGTCCGGATGTTTGGCATTAATTAGGTTTTTTAGGCTTTTCGACCACGGTACATAAAGTCTTCATGTTTAATGGTGGTACGCTTTTGGAGGGGCACATAGTGGATGTGTTCACAGCACTTACGTCCATAGTAGTACACTGCATCTAACTTAGTGCCAAAATTTATACAAGGGGGTCATCCGGACAGTTTTTTCCCGGAAAAAAGCGTAAACTTCCGAACAAGTTTCTAGTACCTAGTACACTGACCCTTGGCCTTGATCACCACCCGCACCCTCCTAGGCATGTTATCTACGAGGTTAGTGCAAACCGTTGCAGAGATCCTCTTGCACTCTTCCTGGACCCTCCCTTTTGCATAAGGGGGTGAGCACTAGGAAAACCGCGAGGGATTTGAGTGTCTGCAAGTTTTTTGTGCACGATTTCTGTTTGAATGTTATGTATAAGACTAGCCACACTGAGGTATGACCAAAGATGCCATTAGTCGATTAGTTCCATCTTATCATGGCTCCTTTTCGTCGTACCGCTGTAGGGAAAAACCGCGAACAGAGCGGCAAAAAATAGTGTATATGCCATGAAACTGAGGGTGACGTAGCACGGTTGATTATTCATCCTTGCACTATTAGAATCACGCTAGGATCTGCATGTCTCATCACGGTGTAGCATTCGAAGAAGTTGCGACTGTTGTGGAAGAATATCCAAGTTGAGGTCAGGTGAAGAAAAGGGCCACTCCAGTGCTACAAACTGATGCTCTCCAATTCTATTCCAAGCCTATGCGGTACAAATGGCTTGGAGAGCATTGGGGAGCATAAGTATGTTGCACTGGAGTGACCCTTTTCTTCACCGGACCTCAACCTGGATATGCTTTCCGAATAGTCGCAACTTCTTCGACTGCTGCTCCATGATGAGACATGCCGATGCTAGCGTGATTCTAATAGTGGAAGGATGAATAATCAACTGTGCTACGTCACCCTCAGTTTCATGACATGTACACTATTTTTTGCCGCTCTGTTCGTGGTTTTAGCCTACAGCGGTACGACGAAGACGACCCATGATAAGATGGAACTAGTCGGCTAATTGCATATTTGGTCATACCTCAGTGTGGCTAGTCTCATACATAACATTCAAACAGAAATCGTGCACAAAAAACTTGCAGACACTCAAATCCCTCGCGGTTTTCCAAGTGCTCACCCCCTTATGCAAAAGGGAGGGTCCAGGAAGAGTGCGAGAGGATCTCTGCAACGGTTTGCACTAACCTCGTAGATAACATGCCTAGGAGGGTGCGGGTGGTGATCAAGGCCAAGGGTCGGTGTACTAGGTACTAGAAACCTGTTCGAAAGTTTACGCTTTGTCCCGGGAATAAACTGTCCGGATGACCCCCTTGTATAAATTTTGGCACTAAGTTAGATGCAGTGTACTACTATGGACGTAAGTGCTGTGAACACATCCACTATGTGCCCCTCCAAAAGTGTACCACCATTAAACATTAAGACTTTATGTACCGTGGTCGAAAAGCCTAAAAAACCTAATTAATGCCAAACATCCGGACAGTTTTTTCCGTCACTGTATCCTGCGCAAGTTCCACGAAAGACGCGAAGAAGCAGCGGCTAGGGACGAGTACCTGACGGAATGGGCCAAGAAGAGATATGATGACAAATGGGAGGGTGTCCAACATCCACCACATTGCGGCTGTGACAAATGTTGGTAGTCGCGATTTTCCAGCGGAGCTGTCGTTCAACGTGAACATAAAGGAAAAGGCGTGTGAGTACAAAAACTGGTAAGAGTACGCATTCCCATGCGCTCACGCCATGGCGTTCTTTCGGGAAGCTGGCAAGAACGAATGGGAGTACGTCTCAAAATACTACACCACGCACACACTCCGCATGACCTACGCAGCATCAATCCCAGTTGCGTGTGTGGATCGTGTCCCGGTGGAGACTCCACCACCTCTATTGGGAATTTGCGATGCACCCACATTCACAAAGAGGGGTGCAGGGCGCCCACGCTCAAACCGGCGACATGAGGCGCCCAAAGGCAAGTACACGTGTAAGACCTGCCACGGTGAGAGTCACAACTCTGCCACCTACACGTCCAAGTATGGCGCGGATCGAACACCAGGGGGTGTTTACTTTACTGTTGGGTGATGTGCTTTTATCAATCCATACAACGTGGGATGCATTTCTAAACGATAACCGATGGGAGGGGATGCTAGCATAGCCGGGCTACCATTGTGTTTGATTCGGTGTTCCATTTGCTTTGCAGAGGCTGTGGACATCGTAAGCATGATTGGTGGTTCTAAATTGCATATCAGAGATGGTAAATCCATGCAGCGGGATGTACCGATATTTCTAGCTCCCAAAAGTCCTCCGCTGTATTTATAAATTTTACACTAGGTATTGGAATGTGATCGCCGTGGCGAGTTGAATGAACCACCGTCTGTGCCAAAGGTTGTCACAATACACCCATTTCCAATCGTCGATTCCTGCACATCTAGCGACTGCAGGAAAATTCCGCACATTTCGTGGCGTCACGATCACCGCGTCACTACCGCCACATGGTAAAAAAAGATCGGATGGTTCGGAAAAAAAAACAGAACTGCTCGGATCTGAGTTCTCATGAACTGGGCAACGTCAGCGAACCACTCGTCACCACGAAACACGTCAAGAACTGTAGCGGATGAACCTGAAGGCGCTCGAAAGTGGGACTATATCACGGTGGCGAATCGAACGAACCAACGTCCACGGCTGAGCACGACGACAGGGGTTGTAATGAACACTCGCACATTCCGTGGCATCGCGTTCAGCGGCTGAAAATGCCATAGGAAGGAACCTTGGTGGGACGGCCAGGATGAGAAGAGTGATGCTCGGACGAGCATCCTGTCGTCGTGGCAAAGTGAGCAGGTCAATGTTCGCCAACAGACATGCCACCCTACCACCACACAAATCGAAAAATCATGAACATGGATCTCTGATACATAATACTTTGATACATCCCTACTGTGCAGCTTTGGGAGTTTTGCAACACGATGTATTACAAAAACGTACTTTTGAGACAACCATGAAATTCTGCGAGATTGGCGTGCCGCGTGACGCTCGAGTTGTAGATCCTACTACAAGGTGACTGTAGATGCTGGCCTGCACCACGTGGCCTTTCATTGGCCAGTATGTTGTTCTATAGACTCTGAAATTTGGTTAGCTACTAGAACGTGTGTTTTTGGGGAGCTTGTTGGTTCAAGGAAGAGGATGCAGCGTGAAGGACGCCCCATACTAGCACTCATGTCATCACTGGTGCCTTCCAACTTCGCCTTGACATCCTGCAAGAAACCAGCAGGTTTACCGCTTGATTAGCATATGCAAGAACGCGTAGGGATTCTGAGAGCAAATCCAGTGACGGATGTAACCTTACATAAACAGCTTACCGGCTTCCGTCTGGTGACATCCATTGTATGGTTGGTAGCCATATGCAGGATGTACACCATGTGGATAGGTCATCTGGCTTTCTCCCGATGCTGCAGACGGATAACCCGGTGGTGGAACCAGGGCTCTCGCTGGTGCAGCGGCCATGGGACAATGCCACCCCCCGTGATATGGCATTTTCACGGTTGTAGTTGGCACTCCTATGGAACCTTGGACCATCCCTTCCATGCGCCCCCCCATAACCGAGCGCCAATTGCGCCACCTGCCCCACTGCTTCGCATCTACTATTTTCCGTACATCATGCTCTCCACCCCCCACCAAGCTTTGTTTCTCTCCTGTAGTCAATTCAATACTTCGCTGCATCCGTGTTGTAGGACCTCTGAATACATAAGCAGCTGCCCGATATGCCTTTGCTGCTTCCTCCTCGGATATGAAAGACCCGAGCCGGAGCTGGGCACCGCTCTTTGGGTCTGTGATCAGCTTGGCGTGCCAAGCTTCATTTTCCTAGTACACTCCCGCCCAATTAGAGTGTTTTTTGGCAGCCTTCTTCTCACTGTCCTTGGCCTTTGCCTCGGTGCCAACAACAGTGTTGAGCGTTGGCGCCAGTGTTGAGCCCCCCTCGCTATCCCCCTGCAGTTCCTCGCCTCCGGCTATGACCCCTTCTGTGGCAGCTGTGCCTTGAGCAGTCTTGTGATTGTCCTGGCTCTCAATCCACATGTCAAAGTGAGAGAGCTGGTGACCTTGTTGGTGACGAGGCGGCAAGTCGGGGTACTGCATGAATGGACGTGCCATTATGGGCTGCGGGTATCCCTGCCCTGGGTATGGTCCCCCCACGTGTGGGTGGTATCTCAACTTGTTAAATTGGGGTTGCGGCAACCTCTGATCATTGCCCTTGCTCTGCTCTGCTTGTGCCTCCTTCACTGACAAGTTAGGCAGCTTCCATTCCGTTGTAACAACCCGAGGATTTGCCTGCCCTTCGCGACCACATGCGTTGTCATCCCTGATAAGTGACCCCTTCCCTTTGAGTAGAGCAGCATCTGCAACCGTTTGCTGCCTCCGTTCAGTCCCTCCACCTTGCCTGGTCCCTACCCCGTCCTATGGCTCAGATATTTTCTGTGACCCAAGCGGTGATGTGGCCGTGTCTTCTAGGTACACGACCCGTGGCGCGGGAGTTGCTTTAGTCTGCTGCGGGGCCTCCTCTCCCTCCTGTCCCTGTGTGATCTGTCTCTCTAGCACTGCAATCCTCGAGTGCAGAGCTTGCTCCCTCTCTTCCTGTGTTGCATGCAACTTGACCATCTCATCACGCATGGACTTGACCTCCTCACGTAACCTGCTGACCTCTGTGGTTGTCTCTCGCAATGCCGCTGACATCCCGGAGACCTCTGCTGGTGCAGGAGCACACTCCGCAGTTTTAGAAGCGGGAGCGTGCTGCGGCGGGATGCTTTCGCATGTTGTCTCCAGCACCGACAATAGGTTTCCAGCTACGTGGGCACACACATCTGAGCAAATGACCCGTCTGTAGTGTGCGGGAGACATGCTGAACGCCATTGGCCCTTCCAACATTTTGAAAGATGACGTCACCAGGGTGTGAAGGTGTAGACATGTGTAGATCCCGCAGTCAAGGCTGTTAGGAGGTTGCGTGGGAATCTGCTAGTCCTGCACAAACAACAATGTGCCCACAATCAGGTTGTAGGAGTATGTGAGTTTTAGTGGCAAAGCGTATGGCTTCCTACTCACCCCTAGTGGAACTGCCTCGACTTTCCCGAGTGCAGTTTCAATGACAGACTTCTCCAGCTGGTTGTTGAACCTGGCCAGTTCCTTGGCCAACATCCTATGCCAGGAGGGGGCAGATTTTCATCAGTGAATGAAAAGGAAGCATGCCAGGACGAGAAGCCAGAATGGGGGCAAATCTTACATTTTCACATGATATGAAACCATCGCATTTGCTGCGTGCGTCCCGTTTGAATCGTAGTGCAGCAAACGGACTCTAGACCCTGAGGTAGCATCAACACTTGTCTCCAGCAGTGTTTTTGCGTTCTCCACAACCACGAGGCTGAAGTGGAACCTGTTTTGGGTGCACACAAATCGACATGGCGGGCTTAACCCCAATTCACCAGACAAAGTGCTTATACAAAGTGCCGAACCGAAGTACTCACTCAGCGACTATCACAATAGCCACATAATCGAAGTCCAACCATGTGGCTTTGTCCTCGCAGCCACCCACAAGCTTCTTGTATGACACCATATAGTCGTAGGCTTTAGTATCGAGCATGATCCATGACTTCCCGCTCTTGGTCTTGGGATGACGTATGTCTAGAAGGCTGCACAGTGAGCACAAAACTTATCCACACTTAGTCGACAACGGCCTCGTATCGAGTGAAACGGATGTTGGGGCATCTGCATCATCAGAATTGCGGTCATCTTACATGTTATGAAAGTCGATAAGGTTGTCGATTACGGCAAGGTTGTCTCGAATCCACAGAGCATCGCTCTCGTGCAGGTTTACGCCGAAACCGTAGTGATTGTATATAGTGGCGGTCGGCCAGTTGCCCTTCTTGACAGTGGGGTTCTTTTTGGTGGTGCAAGTGGCAGTCAGCTGTGGTAACCTAACAACTACAGCCATGTCATGGATAAGGTCGTGCGGTTGCGGCGCTAGTGCAAGTGTCTTGATTATGTTGTCAAACGAGAACTCATCAGTTTTCTGGCGCTTAGTTTGCGACGTGGTTTTAGACCGGGGGCCTTTCCCCTGACCAGGCGAAGCTGTAAGTTCTGGAACGGTACTGTTAGGGCGCGACTCCTCATACTCAACTACCTGGTCGTCTCCCTAACTCTCCTCGATAGGGTGTTGCTTATCCATCCCCGGCTCAACTGAAGTCTCTTTCAGCATGTTGGCCTGCCTACGCGTCAGGGTCATCGAGCAGCTGTCAACGATATGGTTGCGAGAGCTGCCCCTAACAGTGGGAGAATCATGCAAGACTATTGCAACAGGGTTGGGCCCTACATACTGCAGTATAGGAGATTATTATGATAACTGTTATGCTAGGAAAGCTGCTTGTGATTGTCCTGCTAGCCTAGCACCCTTCTCAAATCCCATGGAGAAAGAGTCGAGCAAGGGTGGGAGGGAATTGCCTGGTACAAGCGGGGGGGATCTTGGTGCTCGCGTGAACATGACTACACCCAAATGATTTCGGTTCAGTACCAAACTTCCACAATGGCAGTTGTGAACCGTGAGGTGGTCACAATATGACTGTCATCGTGGATAATGCAAGGGCGGAAGGTCTCAGTGAGAATGAGAGAGAGAAACAAAAAAACGATGTGGCAAGTTCTCAATGGGTCCGCTGCCTGTGCAGCTTGCAAAATGGAGAGCGTCTCGTGATGCCACCCCAAGGGCGGCCAATTGCGTGTGATTGGCTCGCCCTTTGATACCCCTGACTCGGACAGGTGTTCAGCTAAGGTTTCGTGGCAGCGCGAGCAGGGAGCAAAAGCACGCGCCACAAATCTGAAGTGACGCGTGCGAGAATGGTTTTTGCCAGGCTGGTTTGAGCCTCGGCAGAAACAGTGTCGAGGTCTGGCAAATATTTTTTGACACCGGACATGCAACTCGCCACCCTGCCTGCGAAGTGAACACCAGAAGTACAGTTGAAACATAAGTGGCGTGATAAATTGGCCGTAAAAGCCGCCGCGCGCGCGGCTTTGCGATGACCATATTTCTGATGCGCGCCCTGCGCATGGAAATATTTGGGCGATATGGAAATAATTCTGCTTGCAGTACCTCACGGCGTGATAATATTCTCGCATTCACAGCTTCTCATAACGTACCTATGGAGCAGGATGTCGCGTTCGCACAAGTACATTGAGCAGGAGAAGGAAAGTAAATTCGCTACTAGGCCTTGCAGAAAACGATGCAGAAAACTTCGAGAAGATAAACAGGGAGGGATCGGAAGGAAATGAAGGAGGGAGGCACGACTCGCCATCATTGGTCGGCAAAACAAGTGTCAGACCTCTCTCTAGGTGCAGCGTCTTAATTCAAAATTTCGAGCAGTGCAAAGCGTTCGAAAACGGTGGTAACCCATACCAAGCATGCTGAATTGGCGAGGCACGGATGTCCCTCAAAATGCGACGTCGCCGTGAAAACTGGCAGAAGGCCAACATTATTGCTGCACAATTATCAGAGCGCATCAGCGTTATAGAAAAAAAATGGTTCAATGGCATACCTTCAAACAAGCACATCCATATGTCAAACGAAACTACAACATTATGTAAAATGATATGCAAAAGTCCAAACGACTGCGTGTTCCATAATTGAAACGAATTAAATTTACAAAATGCCCTAAATACATTCCGAAACGCATGACGCATTTTGCATGAACTCTATCACAAATCCCATAAATAGAACTGCATTCACGAGAAATAGTACATACAAGGGTCAACAAATACATTGTAACGTTCTCAGCACTATAAACGAATTGCCGCTCATCGCGAACCACAATGGAGCTGGATAAATAGCAGAGTACAGCGGGGAGTACAGGATACGACGGACAAACCACCATTTACTGCACTGTACACTCAGAAACGTAGCACCCAACAAATATGAACCACTCACCATGTACCGCGCGCATCAGCAAACTGCGGCAGATGGGGAAACTCCCACGGTTTCGGGCGATTTAGTTCAATAACAACCCTCGCTGCCAATAGATTGTAGTCTACGCTTGTATACGACCCGCGAACATCCGAACGTCGAATTTCAGAGTTCTTACAGGAGGCCATTAACGAGCACGGAGTGTACAGTGTGTCTAAGTGACATTTACGAGGGCGAGCTGCTTCGCAGCGTGCTGCCGTCCGAGCATCGGTTCCATGTGGCGTGCATCGACCTCTGGCTCGCCACCCACACCACATGCCCCGTGTGTCGTGCTGACCTCAAATCGTCGTAGCCACGTGTGGCTGTAGACGACTCAGATGTGAGAGAGAATGTGGATGGAGGGGACGACGCCATTTGACGCCTTCGCTCAACCCTTTCCAAACCCATCGGCACCTTTTTTGAATCGGTGTGAATGCCGGGATTGCGGCACAGCCAAGGACGAAGCTGCAAGCTATTTTGTTAATTCTATTTCCCTTCTCCATTGATCATCCGCGCGCTGGCGATTTGGGAGGGGTTGTTAGAAATGAAGAGTAACCAGTGAAGTCAATTTAAACGGCGTGGAACCGGCGAAGCAAGCGGATATTCCATGCACTAAAGTGCGCTCATGGTCTGCATGCCAGGGCGCTAGCTTGCGAAAGAGCTCCTGAAGCGGCGCAGCCATGGCCGAGAATAGATCTAGTGGAGATGTGGTCGCGACGTGACGTGGGATGAAGGAGGAATCTCCCGCTCATGCTGCCCCCCTCGCTCCTCTCGCTGCTTCTCCCAAGTCAAGAACATGTCGTTGGACACATCCCCCAAAGCCAAACTCCAGAAATTGTCAGGGCAGGTTTAGCTAGGGGAAAGTATATCGGCGCTCAGTATTAGGGGCCTCGATAACATGTATGCTCAGTGACACGATATAAACAATCAGAATTATTGAGTTCACAACATGACTAATCAGTCGGATTCCACGGCTAGTCAGAATGTCACAGGTTCGAATGTGTCGAGGATAAGTTTCACTATCGATTGATACAAGGCGCTTTAATACTTCCAAAGTACATCAGGTAACCACGTCTATCTTATCCTAAGGGAATAGACCCTTCTAGAAAATAGAATCACCCTGCGTATAGCCACGCGAGGCTATTGGCTTTAAGGGATTACGGCAAGATTACGCTAGATATAGCGCGTCAGTACCTCCCGAGCCTGGTCGGTGATATAATGATAATAACAGCATAAATCAAAGGTTTATGGAAAAGGAGGATTAGGAATCCAAATGGAATGAGATCAAGACCAAATAAATCAGGATAAAGAGAGGAATGAAATGGAAAGGGAAAATGGGAAGGAGAAAGGAATGGATCGGGGTCGTACTCTCACACTTCCCCCCCTCAAAGCTGGCTGGTAGACGTAACACCCTGCTTGACAAGGTAGTCGTGAAGAGAATGACGAGCGTGATCCATCTCGGATTCAGAGACCCAGCTATCCTCGGAAGGATCATAACCCTTCCAGCGGATGAGAAGCTCCACGTTGCCATTCCGTTGTTGGCGGTGAGCAAGCACGGACTCGACCTCGTACTCGGGTTCATCATGGACGAGGACGGGCGGCGGTGGCGGCGGTTGGCGTCTAGAGAAGATCGTGTTGGGATCTCGGTAGGGCTTCAAGAGTTGGACATGGAAGGCGTTGTAAATTTTCCAGGTAGCTGGCAGGCGTAAGCGAAAGGTAACAGGAGTGACCTGGGCTTCAACGAGGAAAGGCCCGCAGAAGCGAGGTCGCAGTTTGGATGGGAGATGGTTGATGTCACGATTGCGTGAGTCGAGCAGTACTCGGTCTCCCACGGTGATGGTGTGGTCTGTGCGGTGGCGATCGGCCCGGTGATTCTGTTGTTGCTGAATGTCGAGAAGGCACTTGTGGGTCCGATCCCAAAGTTTGTGCATGGTCGTGATAAAATCATGAGCGGGTTGGACTGTGGCTGGTATGTTTGGCTGTTGAGGTGTGAATGGGTGGCATCCGTAACAGAGGAAGAACGGCGTCTGTCCAGTAGAGGCGTGAGTAGCATTGTTGTAGGCAAACTCCAGTACGGGTAGGTGCAAGTCCCACTTGGAGATTTCGTCCTTGCAGGCTGCGCGGAGGAGTTTCTCCACAATTTAGTTGAGACGCTCGGTCTGTCCGTCTGTCTCTGGATGGTATGTGGATGACATGGCCAGTTTGGTTGCGAGTAGAGACATTAGTTCTTTCCAGAATTTACTGGTGAACTTAGGGTCTCAGTCAGAGATGAGTGTGGTTGGAATGCCATGTTGTGAAATGATGTAGCGAACTAAGAGTTGTGCTGTCTCTTCGGTGCGTGCTGTCGTGTGTGTCGGGATGAAGTGTCCCATTTTGGAGAACTTGTCAATGACGATAAGGATCGCGACATGACCGCTTGTGGTAGTTGGTAGCCCGGTGATGAAGTCTACGCTAACCACTTGCCATGGCTGTTTTGGGACAGGAAGAGGCTATAGCAGACCCGCCTTTTTCTGCTTGCTGCTCTTCATCCGCTGACATGTAGTACATGAAGTGACGAATTTCTGCACGTCATCTGCTATGTGGGGCCAGTAATAGTGTCTGGCGATACCGGTGAGCGTCTTGTTGCTACCAAAGTGTCCTGCGTACAGGACGTCGTGGTATTCTTCGAGTAGTAACTGGCGCAATGGAAGGTAATTAGGTACCCATATTTTCGTCGATCCTTTCCGGTACGCGATGTTGTTGTCCCACTGTAGCAAATGTCGCTTTTCTGCCAAGGGAATTTTGGGGTCGATGGTGCACCCGTGTGTGAAGAGTCCCTTGAGGAGTGGATTCATCCCTTCAATTTGGATAGCGGCAACGTGTGCAGGCCAACTAAGTGCATCTGCTTTGTTTTTATGGCCAGGCTTGTATACGATGTCGTAGTGGAAGAGTGTCTCGAGAAAGTCGATCCACCGAACCTGTTGCCTGGAGTGGCTTGGTTGCGTTTTCAATTATTTTAGGCTGCAATGGTCGGTGTAGACTGTTGTTTTGCGTCCTTCGAGATAACATCTCCACGTTTTGAAGGCGATGATGATAGCAAGGGCCTCTTTCTCGTGTATTGGGTAGTTGAGTTCTGCCCCGTGTAATTTTTTGCTGAGGTAGGCAATTGGTTGCAGTCCATTCCCCTGGTCTTGCATCAAGACTGCACCCACTGCCAGGTCGCTGTCGTCAGCTTCGATGACGTAGTCGCGTTCGGGGTCTGGCAAGATGAGTACGGGTGTGGACGTGAGTGCCTGTTTTAGCTGCTCCATGGCTTTTTGGTGTTGTGGCTCCCATTTATAGGGCATGTTCTTTGGCAGATTCGTGAGTGGCACGGCGATCTTCGCATATTGTGGCACGAACCTGTTGTAATAATTAGCGAAGCCAAGGAACTGCTGTAACCCCTTTACGTTCTCAGGTGTCTTCCACGTGCGTACGGCTTCAATTTTCTTGGGGTCGACGTGAACTCCTTGAGTGCTTACGATATGTCCGAGGAATTGGACTTTTTTGAGGGCGAAGTCGTTGTTGGATAGTTTGATGTAGAAGCGTTCTCGTCGAAGAATCTCGAAGACGCGTCGCAGGTGTTCGACGTGTTGGTGCATATCGCGCGAGTAGATGAGGATGTCGTCCAAGTACACCACCACGCATTCGTCCAAGAGTGGGCGTAGGATGTGATTCATCTCTGCTTGGAACGTTGCAGGTGCGTTGGTGAGTCCAAACGGCATTACCATATACTCGTACGATCCATACCGAATGTGGAAGGCAGTTTTGTGAACAGAATCGTCCGCCATTCGTATCTGCCAGTATCCGGATCGCAGATCTAGTTTTGAAAATACCGAGGCTCCCCGAAGCTGGTCAAGAAGATAGTCAATTCGTGGAATCGGGTTCTTGTTCTTGATGGTCTGCTTGTTGAGAGCCCGGTAGTCGATGCACATGCGTAGGCTTCCATCCGGTTTCGGTGTGAAGAGTACTGGGGCACCGTATGGTGAAGTGGATGGTCGGATGAGTCCTTTGGGGAGGAGATACTCGATCGGCTTCTTCATGTCGGCTAGCTCTGTAGGGCTGAGCTGATATGGTGCTCGGAAGGTCGGCTTCGAACCTGGTTCTTCCACGATCTCGTGTTGGTGCGTTCGGTATGGAGGTCGTCGAGAAGAATGTCTTGGAACTCCTTCAGTAAGTCCTTGATTTTTTGTGGAGGTTCCGAGGCTTTCTCTCCGTCATTCTCCACCTCTGTTGCTATCGCCAGAAATCCGGTGTTGGTTCGTTTCACATCTTTATTTTTTCTGGCAAGAGTCTCTACTGGGATATCTTCTGTATCGTCCCAGTTGGGTAGCTGGACTCTCCTTCCTTTGTTGTAGATGCTTGCGGTGCGGTTTACCCAGTTGATCTCGGGGTTGAATTTCTTGAGGAAGTCTCGCCCGAAGATCAGGTCAAGACGTTTTATGTTGGTGATGGGGAGAGCAGGTTTCCAGCGCAGTGTCGCCGCGAGTCGTATGCGTTGACCGTCCCAGACGGGCGAGCTCCATTCGACGGCTGCGAAGTAGATCTCCATGCCGGCGATCCATCTGCGGACGTCGGAATTTCGATTGCTTGGATCAAACGGCTCCGGTGGGGCTCGGCTTTAGAGCCTCGAGAAATTGTTGCGACTGCTGCGTCGTCGCCGTTGTCGTTTCGTGTTGCGCGCCGGCGAGTCGAGTTACTCGCTCGAACTCATTTCGCCAAGCTTCGAGGTCGGCTCGCATCTCCTCCTGTAGGGCGGCGATGCTTGCGAAGAGCTGCTGGGTACCTTCGGCGTTGTCAAAGTTTGCCATCTTGTTCAAAACACGCGCGGAGGGGGTAATTCAAAAAACGCGGAGCTGGTGCTTACCAAAATCGGCGTCGAATTGGTCGCCCCCGGCGGTTTTTCGAGGCAGGAGTCCCGCTGCTGCTGCTTAGCTGAGCATCCGAGTGAGAAAAGCTCTTATTACCAAGTACCACAGTATCGAATGTGTCGAGGAAAGGTTTCACTATCGATTGAGATCGTATTCTGAAGTTGGGCCGACGAGCAAAGTTTTCCCATGCGGCGCGAAATGTCTCAAAATGTCTAAAATTGGGAATGCAATGTTGGGCCGTGCGCTTCGGCTTTTGCCAAAACCCATAGTTTCGCCCATGTGCCCTGCGACGTGGGCGCACGACCAACGCGATCACCACATCAGGCGCAAACTGGTACTGCGGGTGAATGCGCCTCGTCTGGACGCGACCCACGTCTGCAAAGACGGCCCAGTGGCACGGATACCGCATCATCTGCCCGTAACCACACACAAACAAACGAGGCACAAAACAAATAACGGGCAGAACTTCCTGGACCCCAAGGTCAGCTCTCAAGCCACAAAAACCAGACATAAACATCGCAATGCATTCTACAGTTTAGCAGTGCAGGTTCGTAGTTTTTGGGGCTGTTGGCGGTTTTTTCTTGTTCCAATGTTGTTGCAGAATCGACCGCCAGGTTGCAACCGCGCATCCGGTACATTCCTCTCTTCGCCTATGGGTCGTAGCCCGTTGTGCGCACTTCCAGTTGGACGCAAAATTTTAAAGGTCGCATTTTCGCGGTTTGTTTTCGCAGTCGTCTTCGCGAGCGATTCGTAGCAAGGTAGGGTTTCCACTACGGTTTTCCCACCTTTATGGCCCAAACCCGAGTCGCATGGGAAAACTTGGAACCGATGGGAAAACTTGGTCGTCGGCCCAACTTCATAATTCGCTGTGATACAAGGCGCTTTAATACTTCCAAAGTACATCAGGTAACCAGGTCTATCTTATTTTAAGGGAAAAGACCCTTCTAGAAAATAGAATCACCCTGTGTATAGCCATGCGAGGCTATTGGCTTTAAGGGATTACGGCAGGTATACGCTAGATATAGCGCGTCAGTACATCCCGAGCCCTGTCGGTGATATAATGATAATAACATGATCAATCAAAGGTTTATGGAAAAGGAGGATTAGGAATCCAAATGGAATAAGATAAAGACCAAATAAATCATGATAAAGAGAGGAATGAAATGGAAAGGGAAGATGGGAAGGAGAAAGGAATGGACCGGGATCGTTCTCTCACACAGAAACTGCAGGAAAAAGGCTCTACGAATGGTCAGTAGAAGTAACCCCCGCCCGTCTCGAAACGTTTTCTCGCCCGCGCTAGCCCAATTTCGTCATCATTGTGGCTGGCGCAATATTTTTCCCGATCTCGAGGCGCAGTTCGAGCGAATAAAACAAAAAATGCCCAAATTAAGATTCATTGAAAAATTGTTAATCGAGAAACACGAAAACACGATTTTATTACTAAGCATGTACTTTCGTCACAGAGGGTAGCGCGTCCCGCGATGACTAAAAATGGCGGCCGCATTTACGGCCCCCAAAAAAAGTCAAGCCATAAACTTGTTGTCATTCCCGAGTCGCCCGAAAACAACAACATATATAGATAGCCACAAGGGTTTAAAATGGAAAATGAATATGTTTAAAAGCGCGTCCAGGTACTCTCAGAACCGCATTCAATTTTGTATTAATTTCTATACAACAAATCTGTCGGTTGTCTTCTGATTTTTTCAACAAATGTATTTACAGGAAAAAATTTCCGCCGAATTTCGACTCTACATGTCTTGTCATGCTCGAAACAAATTAGTGCACGCGCACTACTGTTTAATGTTCACGCTTCATTGGCTTAGCGCCGATCGCGGATAGATTTTCCCTTTCGTGTCAAATGTTCTTGCTTTTTTGCATTTGTTAATGTTTGAAGAATATCACACCCGATGTGCGGCCCGCTGTGGCCCAATTACCTTATGTGACAAAGATGCCCAATATCTCAATTTTGGAATTTTGTGTGAGCAAAGTCCAACGACTTTTAATTTGGGAATACTTTACGTAGTTCTCTGGTACTGCGCCTGAAGCCTGCGCCATCGTGCCAGCTGCAATGATGACGAAATTGGGCTGGCGCGAGCGGGAAAACGTTCCGCGACCGGCGGGGGTTACTTCTACTCATCATTTGTGGAACTTTTTTTCAACTTATACATATATTGTTCTGTAGAAGTTATATGCTAGATATGGTATGTTCTTAGAGGGTACATCTCAAACCATATATCTCCCTTGTTCTCCCTTGTGTTATTTATTAATTTTAGCTTCTAACATGGTATCACGAATAGGTAGGTCCACCCACCCGCTTCCGCCCCGCGCCCTAGCCTACCGCACCTCGCTAGCCCCTACCCGGCCCCTCGCGCCCCTAACGGCCCCACGCGCCCCTAGGGCCCCTCGCGCCCCCTATACGGCCCGTCGCGCCCCTACCCCCCCCCCTCGCGCCCTTACGGCCCCCTCGCGTCCCCCTACGGCCCCCTCGAGCCACCTACGGCCCGTCGCGCCCCTACGGCCCAGCGCGCCCCTACAGCCCCCCTCGCGCCCTTACCCCCCCGCCCCCCCCCCCCCCCCTTCGCGGCCTTACGGCCCAACGCGCCCCTACCGGCCCCTCGCGCCCCTACCAGCCCCTTGCGCCCCTACCGGCCCAGCGCGCCCCTACGACCCCAGCGCGCCCCTACGGCCCCCTCGCGCCCCTACCGGCCCCTCGCGCCCCTACCGGCCCCTCGCGCCCCTACCGGCCCCTACCAGCCCAGCGCGCCCCTACGGCCCCCTCGCGCCCCTAACGGCCCCTCGCGCCTCTACCGGCCCCTCGCGTCCCTAGCCGTCCCCTCGCGTCTGTAGCCGACCCCTAGCCGGCCCCTAGCCGGCCCCTAGCCGACCTTAGCCATCCCCGTAGTCGGCCCTTGGCGCCTCTACCAGCCCCTCCTTCCACCCGAGCTGGCCCCTTGCGTTCCCGCTGGCCCCTGCTGGAGCTGCCGAGCCGCCGAGCCGCCATGACTTCGACTGCCGTGCCACCGAGCCGCCGAGCCGTCGAGCCGCCGAGCCGCCGAGTCGCTGTGCCGCTGCGCCGTAGAGCCGCTGTGCCGCAGTCCCACTGTGCGATGGCGGACGCTGTCCTCCGTCGTCGCTACCTGTCGCGCCTCCCCCTCTGTCAGACTACCTTCGTGCGGCTCGTCCTCTTGTTCCCTGACTCCTTGCCTCCCTTGTTACCGACCCGTCTGTTCCTGTCTCCAGTCTGGACGCTCTTGTCGCTGCTGTCGCTGACTTCGCCTCAACCCGCCGCCTTGAATACGCCACTGCTCTGGTCTCTGACCTTGTCTGCCCTCCGTTCGTCGGGGGTGCTTCTGCCCTTGGCAGTGACGTCCTAGAGGACAGACAGTACGAGCTTGCTTTCCTGTCGGAGGCTGCTCCCCATCTCTGTTCCATGTTGCTATTCCTTGAGGATGAGCCTGACGCCTTTGACATCCCGACCCCTCGCACCTACGCTGAGGCCACCTTGGGACCCTGGGCATCTGAGTGGATAGCTGCCATAGAGCAGGAGATGGCATCTTGGAGGGCTACCGGCACCTACGTCCACGCAGTTCCCCCACCTGGGGTGAACGTAGTCGATGGCCGGAGGCTCTTCAAGGTGAAGCGCCCCCCTGGACTACGAGCTTTACTCCTTTGAGCTTCTCCATTGCTTTCCTACAGGGCAGCCTACACGAGCAGGTCTACCTGCGCCGCCCTCAAGGCTTCACCAGCACTTTCCCTCCTGGGACCCAGTGGCTCCTCCGGCGCCCCGTCTACGGCTTGCGACAGGCGCCCCGTGAGTGGCACGACACGCTGCGTGCTACGCTAGCTGACCTGCAGTTCTTTCCGTAGGCTGCAGACCCTTCACTCTTCGTTCGTCCTGGCCAGACTTCGTTATACATCTTTGTCTACGTAGGCGACCTGGTCTTCGCTACTGCAGACAAAGATGCACTGGCCTCCGTGAAGGCTGAGCTGCTGAGGAGACACACCTGTACTGACCTGGGAGAGCTGCGCCGCTACCTTAGCCTGCAGATCTCCAGGGACAGAGCAGCGCGCACCATCACTCTTACACAGTCACACTTGGTGCGCCAGGTCCTTCAGAGGTTCGGTCTTCTGTTTTCCTCCGCTCAGCCCACACCTCTGCCGGTAGACCATAAGCTCTCAGCTCCGGTCCTGAGGAGTCAGCAGAGCCCAGTGGTCCTTACGCAGAGCTGGTGGGTTGCCTCATATACCTGATGATTTGCGCTCGTCCAAATCTCGCATACCCTCTCGGCATTATGGCCCGCTTTGTGGCCAGGGGCAGACGCCTGCCTCAGAGGTTGGACTAGTAGTGCCACCCTGAGCTGCGTGTTTTTTGCTCAACACTACCCCTTATCTAGCCTAGGGGGTGTGTCAACTTATATGTATATTGTTATGTAGAAGTTATAGGCTAGATAGGGTACGTTCTTAGAGGGTACAACTCAAACCATTTATCTCCCTTGTTTTTCCTTGTGTTATTCATTCATTCTAGCTTCTAACACTTTTTTCCTGCAGTTTCTGACTAACGGTGGAATCCGACTGATGAAACATGTTGCGAATTCGCTATTTCTGATTGTTTATATCGTGTCACTGAGCGTACATGTTATCTAGGCCCCTAATGCTGAGCGCCGATATACTTTCCCTCTAGCTATCGCATTCCTTTTTCAAGCTCACTGCTGTTGTAATAAATAAAATAAGTCATTGCCTGGGTGACCTGGAGTGCCGGTAGTTGGCATATCACAAGTGTCTCCCAAGCATTTATGCTAGGTAGAGACAATGACAAGCATCTCTAGAGCGAGGGAGGCTTATTTTACTTTTCCTTCTTCGATTTTTCTGCCCTTAGATTCTGCAAGCATAGAGAAGCCAGGGGTGGCATACATTAGTGAGCAACAGAGAGGTACCAGTAAGAGGAGAGGGGGAAGTAGTGGGCGAGCTACGCAACGCAGCTAACCACACACAAGCAAGCACTCCCACCCACCGGCGAGTCAATGGTCAGTATCATAACTCACATGCACCTCTCGCCAACACCCCATGCTCGTTGACGCGTTTTAAAAAGCACCAGCGCCTTTTGGTGGAAGCCCCTGCGGTTGCCTCTTAGATCAGCCTTCCCCGCGTCCCCTGATCACTTAAACCCCCCTCCCCCAACCCCCCTCAATGGCGTCATCTTCCCCTCAGCAGTAACCGTGCACAACAGGATGGTGTAGGCACCTGCCTCTCCTTAGTTACCTCAGCCAACTTGTCCCACATCCCCTGATGAGGTGAATTCCCTCCCTCGCTCGCCCCCCTGCATGGCTCACCTTCATCTTCTCCTCAGCCGCCACCTTGGCGTAGTAGCCCTGCACGCACGGGAGGGGCCACAATGCCACGCATGGCCCACAGCCGGGGGGGGGGGAGGGGAAGGGGGGAGGGGCGTTGGAGGCAGGGGAGAGCAGTGGGAAGAGTGAGTGGCATGCTGTGCTGGGCAGCGACTTGGTGTGGAAGCCCTGCACACATGGGGTGCAGGGTGGGGGGGAGGAGAGAGAGGAAGCAAGAGTGAGGATATGGACTGGGTGTGGCCATTCGTGCATGGGCTAAACGTTGTTGAAAGGCGTCACTGCGTTTTGGCAATGCAGCAACTCGGCCCTTCCTGTCTTCCATGCACGCCTCTCTTGTGCTGCACGGTGGGGCTGCTGCTTGGCTCTGGACCACAGAACCATGGGGTGCTTTCTACACCTCACCTTGGCTGCCGTATGGCTTCACCTGACCAGACACTTTGTTTCTTTTGTCTCATCCAAAGAATTCTCTCACGTGTGCGATGGCATCTCCATGTTGGTGCTGCACAGATTCATCCCACCTTTCCAGAGCCACATGGTTTCGCTCACCTTGTCCATGCCGTACAATCTCATCCCACCTCACCTGTGCCGTACAGTTTCATCCCACCTCGCCTGTGCCATACGGTTTCATCTCACTGCACGATTTCATCTCACCTTATCGGTGCCGTAGAGCCAGTCGCAGATGGTGAAGATGGAGGCGAAGTTGCAGTGGCTGTGGCCCCCCACCTCGTGGTGGTAGTCGTGGAAGCGCGGCCCGCCGTAGAACGGGATCAGCCGCGTGGGCGACCACGGGAAGTCATACCTGGGCAGGTGGGGGGGGAGAGGCGGGGTAGGGGGGGGAATGTTGAAAGGGGGGGAAGTTGGAAGGAGAGGTGGGCAGGAGCGGGAGGTGGGTACGTGGGAGGGCGATTGGGTAGGTTGGAGGGGGGTTGGTTAGGTGGGAGGGGGATTGGTTAGGTGGGAGGGGGATTGGGTAGGTGGGAGGGGGATTGGGAAGAGGGGTGCAGGGAGCGCTGCCACAGAAGGGATGAGGTGCATGGAATAGCAGCGGAAGTCGTAGCAGATGGTGGGGGGAGAAGCTAGGCGGAGAAGTGTGAGCGGGTGAGGAGGAGAGAAGCACAGCGATGAGCGCGGAAGTGCTCCACCTATTTCACAGCGCACAGGCTGGTTGAACAAGAGACAGGTGCCATGATACTAAAAGACAGCACGCTTGCCGCACTTGACCCACGCGCCCTGCACAACCCACTCGCACCCTGCAAGCCCCAGATGCACCCTGCAAGCCCCAGATGCACCATGCGCACCCCCCATGCACCTGCGCACCCCCCATGCACCTGCGCACCCCCCATGCACCTGCGTACCACCCATGCACCTGCGCACCGCCCATGCACCTGCGTACCGCCCATGCACCTGCGTACCGCCCATGCACCTGCGCACCCCCCATGCACCTGCGTACCGCCCATGCACCTGCGTACCGCCCATGCACCTGCGCACCGCCCATGCACCTGCGCACCCCCCACGTACCCCGAGTGCGTCTCGATGGCCTCCAGTTGGCGCAGCAGGATCCAGGCCCACAGCGTGACCACGTGGCACTGCACCATGGCCGGCCCCACCAAGGTGGGGATGCCCAGCACCAGCACCTCCGCCCAGTGCGCGTACGTGGCGGCCGCGCCCATGGGGGACGTGTACTCGTGGTGCTTGTAGTGGATGTGCTTGTAGAGGAGGGGATGGTGGAAGAGGCGGTGGATCCAGTAGTTGCCGTAGTCCTCGAGCAGCAGAAAGACGAATATCTGCAGCGCCATGGTGGACACCGTTGGCAGGGGCAGCGACGCCGTGATGCCAGCTACCTGCAATGCAGGGGGGCGGACGAGAGGGGATGAGAGAGGGAATGAGAGAGGGAATGAGAGAGGGAATGAGAGAGGGAATGAGAGAGGGAATGAGAGAGGGAATGAGAGAGGGAATGAGAGAGGGAATGAGAGAGGGAATGAGAGAGGGAATGAGAGAGGGAATGAGAGAGGGAATGAGAGAGGGAATGAGCGAGGGAATGAGCGAGGGAATGAGAGAGGGAATGAGAGAGGGAATGAGAGAGGGAATGAGAGAGGGAATGAGCGAGGGAATGAGAGAGGGAATGAGAGAGGGAATGAGAGAGGGAATGAGCGAGAAAATGAGAGAGGGAATGAGAGAGGGAATGAGAGAGGGAATGAGAGAGGGAATGAGAGAGGGAATGAGCGAGGGAATGAGAGAGGGAATGAGCGAGGGAATGAGAGAGGGAATGAGAGAGGGAATGAGAGAGGGAATGAGAGAGGGAATGAGAGAGGGAATGAGAGAGGGAATGAGCGAGGGAATGAGAGAGGGAATGAGAGAGGGAATGAGCGAGGGAATGAGAGAGGGAATGAGAGAGGGAATGAGAGAGGGAATGAGAGAGGGAATGAGAGAGGGAATGAGAGAGGGAATGAGAGAGGGAATGAGAGAGGGAATGAGAGAGGGAATGAGCGAGGGAATGAGAGAGGGAATGAGAGAGGGAATGAGAGAGGGAATGAGCGAGGGAATGAGAGAGGGAATGAGCGAGGGAATGAGAGAGGGAATGAGAGAGGGAATGAGAGAGGGAATGAGAGAGGGAATGAGAGAGGGAATGAGCGAGGGAATGAGAGAGGGAATGAGAGAGGGAATGAGCGAGGGAATGAGAGAGGGAATGAGAGAGGGAATGAGAGAGGGAATGAGCGAGGGAATGAGAGAGGGAATGAGAGAGGGAATGAGAGAGGGAATGAGAGAGGGAATGAGCGAGGGAATGAGAGAGGGAATGAGAGAGGGAATGAGCGAGGGAATGAGAGAGGGAATGAGAGAGGGAATGAGAGAGGGAATGAGCGAGGGAATGAGAGAGGGAATGAGAGAGGGAATGAGCGAGGGAATGAGAGAGCGCCAGTGGAAGGGGTGTGGCGGGAGACAAGGAGGACGTGAAGGACCTGGTTGACACAGAGTAGGGGGCCGCCATGCTTCGTGCAGCGCCGGCTGCTTGGAAGAAAGGTGGCGGGGGAGGGCAAGGGGAAGAGGTGTGACGGAGAGGCGGTGCACCAGCAGCGGACAGCGCAGGGGACAGCGGGCAGTGGTGGAACAGGCGCTGGTGGAACAGGCGATGGCGGACAGCACAGGATGCGAGGGGCGATGGCGGACAGCACAGGATGCGAGGGGCGATTGCGGACAGCACAGGTCGCCATGACTCCGGCCTCCTGATGGCTGCACTGCGAGGACCGGCTGGAAGGTGACAGGCAGCGGGGTGGTGGCGGGGGGGAGGTGCGGGGGGGGGAGTTACGGGAGGCGGAGGTGGAGGGCGCGGAAGGGTGGCGAGAAGACAAGCGCGGGGAGAGGGAGGAGGGGGAGAGGGAGAAGGGGGTAGGGGGATAAGGGGGTAGGGGGGTAGGGGGGTAGGGGGATAGGGGGATAGGGGGATAGGGGGATAGGGGTCGGCGAGGAGGGGTGCACACGAGCCGGAGGGAGGACGGGGCAGAGCGGGCGAGGTGAAAGACGTGCGAGATGCCGGCTAGTCGCTACGAGCGGTGCTGTGAGTGAGGCAGGAGAAAAGTGACAGTTGCTGTGAGCATCACGACAGGAGGAGCCACAGCGACGGGCCAACACGGGAATGTGCCGTGACGATGCGATGCCAGAGGGGTGGAAGAACGACGGGGCGGTACATTGAAGAAAGGGGCGAGACCTCGAACAAAGGGGCGGTACCTCGAAGAAAGGCGCGATACCTTGAAGAAAGGCGCGAGACCTCGAAGAAAGGGGCGGTACCTTGAAGAAAGGCGCGATACCTTGAAGAAAGGGTACGAGAGCAGCTGGAGCGGCAGAATGGTGGTTAGCATCACGCCGATCACGTCCCTGTAGCATTTCCACGTGTCAGCTGGCGAGTGGTAGATGGTGGGCTGCAGTCTGTACTGCTCGAAGAAGGGCAGGCGAAGGTAGTCGAGGATGGCGTACGGCAGGCACGCGAGCGAGTAGAGCGCCGCCAGCAGCACCACGGTGCAGCAGTACAGCTGGTAGTCCGCCACGCCTGCCGTCGCGCCCACCCACGCCGCCTCCGCTGCCGTTAAAGGTCTCCCCAGCATTTGCGCCGCCTCCGCTATTGTCACATTCAGCATTATGGCGGCTGGATCGGCGCGCGGTGAAGGTTCAAAGGCGGGATAGGGCTGGAACAGGACTCTGTACTAACTGTCAGGCGTTTCTTTTAGATCGTAACTGATTAAATTGAAACGTTCGCAGCTTCGACTGAGCACGGTACTCGTCTCCTAGACCCTACGTATTCGTGAGTGGGCCTGTGATCGGCCTTCCTGTCTCCGTTACAATCGACTATCGTCGCCTAATCTGCTCTGCTCTGGTGATTGTCGTCTGGTCGGCTCTGTTGATGAATGGCGAGGCGATGTTGCACCAGCCTCCAGCAGAGGTGGAGGGAGGGAGGGCGGATCCATACGCGATACTGCGGTGTGCATCATGTGCCTCCAGTTCCTCTGGGCGAGATTCGTGCCTTGAGCGGTAGAAGACTGGCGCGACTGGTGGCGACGGGTTACGGGCGACGAAGCAGGTGTCGTCGCTCTCGCAGCCTGCTGCTGCGACTGGAGCGAGCCTCGCGATGATTCGTCGCAAGACCTTGGAGAGTGAAATAGGCTGTGCTGTCAGGTCGCGAATGGCGACAGCCCCAGAAGGAGTGTTCCCAAGGACACCTGTAGTTCCAAGAATGTCGCATCCAGTTATGATCCGCCACGCTGGTCGCTGGGGAAACAGCTTGAGGTCACGAAGGAGTCATTTGTGAACAGAATGGAACCACCATGTAAATAGACTCGCCTTAGGGCGCATGAGTTATGGAACGTGCCGGGAGGAGGGTTCGCAATTTTGGCGGGTTACCGATTTAGCGAATTTGACGAACGGTTTCGCCAAACCCTCTGGTATTATGGCTCACAAAATGGTAAAATTACTTGGCTCGTTCTCGAACACACGAGCCTGCCAGACCGGAGTCCGAACTTGAGGTCCTCTTGACGCACACATTGTCACATCGACACGCCAAGGCAGTAACTTGCGAAAACAGAGTTGTCGCGCCGAATCGGACGTGGTCAATTCAGACGAGCCGCTTATCGCGACCCCAACCATGCGACGTCGTCCCTGATTTTGTCTAGGTGACTTTGTGGTGCATTGGGTTTCCAGAATTCGCTGACGTCGCAGCCCCTTGGCGAAAATGTGACGGTGGCTCGCCGTCGCTTAACTGTGTATGTAGGGAATTTCCATTCCTTACTGAGTCGTACGCTACACCCGAACTCCTCGACTCGTCACGTTCGGCCTCATTTATCGGCCCAACCTCTTCCCGAATCGCGTCCGGCACTGTCGCCACATAGCCGAACTTACCCACGTTCCGAGGTTATCGCCCTAGCACGCCAACCTCTATATAGTCTCGTGCCTTCATTGCAATTGCGACCTTGTATTCTACGTTATATTTCATTGATACTTACTATATCATAACAATTGGTATCAGAGTCTGAGCTTTCCAAGAACCTTCCGTTTTTCCCGTTTATCTAGTTAAAGGTGGTCAGAGGGGATTAGCACAACTGCACAACAGTTGTCTTGGATCGTAAATATTTTTACGTCAACAACTACAGCGTGTGCGTTAGCTTTTGCCCCGTCCTGACCGCCATGGCCCTAGTAGACTCGACGGTTGAGGGACAGTCCACCTCGGCTGTTGCGAACCCTGCCTGGGAAACTGTGGACCTGCAAACATTAATGGAGCAGTTGAAGAATTTGACAAGCGTCGTCAACGACCTCAACGACGAGAACCAGCGACTTCGCCAAGCGCAGGAGCGGTGTCCAGAGGAGCCGGGCGACAATGCACGAAGCGAGGCGGGTGAGCAGCAACCGTCGCCAGTGGAGATGGCACGACTAGCAGCAACAGCTCCGCGCTCGACAAGTGCCAGCATAAGATATCAGCAACCCGCTCCTTTCGACCCAGCTAATAAAAGCGTGACGGTGCGGCAGTGGATATTCGCCATGAATATCTATTTCAACGCGGCGGGCATCCGAGACGATCACAAGCGGATCAGCCACGCGTTAACACTGTTGCAAGGGGCCGCCCTACAGTGGTGAAAGGTCGTCGTCGACTCAGCGTCAACTCGCACAGAAGGACAACACGAGTGGTCCTAAAAATTCGGCGACAAAGACGAGGCAGAATTGTTGTTCGGAGCGACCCACATTTGCACGTGGGCAATGAGGTGCGTAGAGCTTCGCAAGCGGTTTGAGCAGGCTCCTGACTTAGACAAAGCACGCGAAACTCTACGTATGTGGAAGCAGCTGGGATCTGTGTCCGAGTACACCGCGTCATTCTTGACGTTGGTGGACAGATGTGGCTACATGCACAAGTTGGAGAAGGTCGATAGGTACATGGGCGGCTTGAAGCCTGAAATATAGACCAGATAAAACTGCAACGCCCTGCGAAGCGGTGACAAGACTACATCCAACTCGCCGAAGCCGCTGATTCAATCACGAAGCCGAGGACGAACTTCTACGACAGAGGTCGCCCTCGAGAACAGTACCAGCGCGCCACGATAAAAGGGTGGACGCAGTGGATATTTATGTAGTTTCTCTGCGAAATACGGGGCTATGCTATCACTGTGGCCGCCCGGGTCACGTCCAGTGCAACTGCCAAAAATTCATAGCCCTCCAGAATTCTATGGAGAAGAAGCCGGAGGAGCGACCGGGAAATGGGTCACGTCAGTAAGCATCGAGCCCCTTACTGACGGGCAGGCTTCTTCGCCCGAGCCACACAGTCCCCACCGGGTCGTGATCCCGATTGCTGCAATCGACCGGACCCGGACGAATAAGGGGGACGAAACTGCTGATCACCCTGTGTTGGTGGAGGGTAAAGTCAACGTGGTGTTATTGAAGATTTTCATTGATGGAGGCGCAAGTCACAGTCTCATACAACTGGACAGGGCTAAGAAATTGGGTATTCCTTTACTCAAGTGTCTACCTGAAATCGACGCGCGCCTGGTGGACGGAACACCGTTGGCAATACGGGAACGAGTGGAGAACGTTGGTTTTACCTGCGGGGAGCATGTAAAATTTCGGATGGGACTACTGGCGACTACTCTCGACGGGTGCGACGTGCTGCTGGGACGTGATTGGTTGCGACGGTACAACCCGAAGATTGACTGGACGACGGGCGGCTGCAGCATCAAGCTAGATGGGATTTCCCGCGAGCTGCCCAAGTGGAGGGGGGCTCGCATGCGAAGCACCCAAGTCCACGCGATCACTTTCAAATGCGCGATGAAAGCTGGAGCTGCAGCGTATGCCGTTGATCTTCGCGAGGTGACATCGACGGTCCAGACCAAGGATATCAGGAGGCTGTGCAAGGGTTCCTCCGGACTTAGTGGAACTGATTTCGAAATACCCAGATATTTTCCCGGACGATTTGCCAGCTGGACTCCCACCGAGCCGCCCTGAGGACCACTGAATCGAGCTGGAACCAGGCGCCCAATCGACGGTACAGCGCCAATTTCAGCTCAGCCAACCAGAAATGGAAGAATTACAGCAGCAGCTGGATTACCTTCTCACGAAAGGATTTATCCGGCCCAGCACGTCACCATATGTCGCACCGATATTGTTCACGCCGAAGAAGGATGGAAGATTCAGAATGTGTATCGACTACCGAACGCACAACCGGATCACCATCAAGTCGCGTTACCCGATCCCGCGAGACGACGAACTTCAAGGCCAATTTCGCGGCGCCAAGTTTTTCTCGAAAATCGACTTGCGAGGATGTTACCATCAGATTCGTGTCGCTGCTAAAGATTGTCACAAGACGGCATTCCGAACCCGCTACGGCAGCTACGAGTACCTAGTGATGCCTTTTGGCCTCACAAACGCGCCCTCGACCTTCCAGATGACCATGAACGGAGTTTTCGTGGAACTCTTGGACAAATGCGTCATCATCTACCTTGACGACATCCTAGTCTACAGCTGCAGCAGGGAGCAGCACTTACAGGATCTTGATGTGGTCTTCACGCTGCTGCACAAGAATCGCCTCATCACCAAGGGGTCTAAGTGCGATTTTCTTAAGCAGGAGTTGGAGTTTCTGAGCCACATCGTCTCTATTGAAGAAGTGAAAATCGACCCCAAGAAAATCAAGATTTTAGAGGAATGGAAGCCGCCAAGCAACATCAAGGAACTGCAGAGTTTTTTGGGATTCGTCAATTATGTCCATTGGTTTATCCCCAATATGTCTGGGTTATTTGCCCCGCTAATTGACCGACTGAAGGATCACAATAGTTTTTGGTGGGGAGAGAAGCAGCAAGCTATATTTGACCAACTGAAGATTGCACTCACGTTGCTGCCCGTCCTCCGCATCGCCGATCCTGACCGTCCATACGAAGTCATCACCGACGCTAGCGACATCGCCATCGGTGTAGTTCTTCTACAGGATTTTGGCGACGGATTACAGCCGGTCGCCTACGAATCACGAAAGCTACAGGGCACAGAAAAAAATTATACGGTACACGACACGGAAATGTTGGCGACCGTCCACGTGTTCAAGGCCTGGCGGTGCTACCTGACAGGCACTGACGTCACTGTGCGGACCGACCACAAATCTCTCCAGTACCTGCGAGCCCATCCAAACCTCAACCCGCGACAGATCCTATGGCTCGATTTCCTCGAGTCAAATTCCACTACACCATCACCTCCAAACGGGGCGCCAACAACATTGCTGATGCCTTAACCCGACCCACTGCCCATATTGCCGCCATACTAGTCGCCCAGACCAGCCCACTCTTTACCCACGACTACAAAATCGACTCCTTCTTCCGCTCCGCCATCCACCAACAGCATACCACCGCTACCGGATACTACATTAATAGGTGCGACACTTCCCACACCTGGGTTCCCGGCTACGATTTAATTCGTACCCTTCTTATACAGGAATCCCACGACAATCCTACCTCCGAGCATTTCGGAGTCGACAAAACCACGACGATTTTGCAGCGCAATCATTACTGGCCGAACATGGCTGACGACGTGCGCAAGTACGCATCCTCCTGGACCGCCTGCCAGATCATGAAATCATCCCATCAGCGAGCAGCCGGACTCCTACAGCCGTTGGATCCGCCCGAGGGACCCTGGCAACACGTCAGGATGGACAACATGACAGGACTGCCGGCCGGTCCCAGCGGAAACGACGCCATCCTCGTGGTCGTTGACCGACAAAAAAAATTGGCGCACTTCATCGCCTGCCAACAGAAAATTACAGCTGAGCTAACTGCCCAACTGTTCATTGCTAACCTCATCAGACTGCACGGACTGCCCACCGCCATGATTTCCGACCGAGACCTGAAATTCACATCAAATTTATGGCGCCACCTGTGTGACCAATTCGGCACCAAACTACAGTTTTCCTCCGCCTACCACCGACAGACCGATAGGCAGATTGAACGAGTCAACCAAACTATGGAGCCTGCACTGACCCACAGACATGAGAGAAATCCCTTCCGCTGCTCGAATTCGCGTATAATAACGCGCCTTCCGCCACAACTGATCAATCCCCATTTTTCCTAAATTACAGACATGACCCAGTGGTACCCTCTACACCAAACATCGAGACACCCGTGCCCCGGTCCCGGCGATTTGCCGAAGACATCCTCGCAGCCCGAGAAAAAGCAGCTGAGGCAATCCGGAAAGCCAACCTGGTCGCAAGCCGACAAGCCGATCGTCATCGACGTGACGTCACTTACAAAGTGGGAGATCTCGTACTATTCGACACTCGCAATTTGCGTCTACCGATCTCGAGCAAACTCCGACCCCAATTCTGTGGCCCTTTTCAAGTGACCAATATGGTGACATGTGTCACCGCTCACCTCCGACTCCCGACGGATTGGCGTCACCACTCGGCTTTCCACGTAAGCCTACTACGACCCTACGTCCCCAGTTTGTCGGATTTGGCATGTCAGTGCATCGTACCGCAGCTGACACCCCTGTAGGAACCGACGACCGAGCCCTTGAAGATTCTTGGCCATCGCGTCATGACGCAGCAGAACCGACGAATGGTGGATTTTCTCGTCAGATGGCGCGATCGGACGTCTGAGGATGACAACTGGGAGCCCCTCGTTGATATAGAATCACACCCAATTCTAACGATGTATTATTAGCGTCGGAATGTTTTCGATGCCCGCGGCCTCGTTTAGGAGGGGGGAGGGGGTAGTGTAAGGAATTTCCATTCCTTACTGGGTTGTACGCTACCGCGTACACCCGAACTCCTCGACTCGTCACGTTCGGCCTTATTTATCGCCCCAACCTCTTCCCGAGTCGCGTCCGGCATTGTCGCCACATTGCCGAACCCACCCACGTTCCGAGGTTATCGCCCTAGCATGCCAACCCCTATATAACCTCGTGCCTTCATTGCAATAGCGACCTTGTATTCTCACGTTATATTTCATTGACACTTACTATCAGGCCTGACGTTTCAAAAAAACCCCCCCTGAGCTGTCGACTAAAAAAAAAAAAAAAAATTACCCTGAGGGCTCAGTTTTCAAAAAATGCCTACCCTGATTTGTAAGTGTTCAGAAATCTGGAACCCTGAAAATCCCAGGGTTCACCGAACGCGTTCAGGGTTGCCTTCAACACGAGGGGGGAATTAAAAATGGGGGGAAAAACGGGAGGGAATCGAACCGAGGTAAGGGGGAGAGCGAAATGGAGGGGAAGGGGGAAGCAAGGAAGCGAAATGGGGAGGGAAAAGGGGGGGGGGGGGGGGGGGTCGAAATACAGTAGTGAGGAATGGGAGAAGCGAAACGGAGGGGAAGGGGGTATCAAAACGGAGGGGAGGGGGGAAGCGAAACGGAGGGAGAGGGGGGGATCGAGGCGAATAGGGCAGTGGCAGAAACCTCCCGCACTTACAGCGCTATGGGCGAATTGAGTACGTTAATCATACGCGATCATCTAACGGCTGAAAACTGTCGAAACGTTCGCGATTGATCGTGGCCGTCGAAGTTTGATGGACTTTCAGTTGACTACACGGGCAATAACAAAAGTGAATTTCTTTTTGTGCTATCACTGCCTATCAAGACTTAGCTAATTCTTGTGGGTTGTTAGTTAGGTGTGCCCCCGCCCAAAATCGCCGCCCTCCCCAATTCCCTCCCCCAAATCTCGCCCCACACCTCTCAAAGCCTGGTACATTCGAGAACTGCCTTGCTGGAAGCCGGGGTTATGTTTGGCTCGGCTCTGGTTTTACAGGGGTTTTTTCCAGATGGGCCCAAATCGTCTGAGCTAGCAAAAAAACTAGCTTAGGTCGCGCAAATCTGAGCCGTTAATAGCTGACCAACGATGAACCGCTGAGAAACGTCGAAACGATCGCGTTCGATCGTGGCCGTCAAAATTTGGTGGATTTTTTTTGGGGAACTGGGAGCCTGGGGGAAATTCCGAAATGAACCAATGCTGCTAGAAAACATCAGTTTGGCTAAACTGAGCGGGGAGGCGAAACGGAGGGGGCACGAGGATCAAAACGGAGGTGAGCGGGGGATCGACATCGAGGGGGATGTCTGCGAGAGTGTTGTTGGAAATACGCGAAGGACTTAAGCGTTTCTGAAGTGTAACATCACACTTGAGAGAAGCCGTATCGAGTATGCGAGTCAACGGAGGTTACACGAGGAGGTTAGACAAAAGAACACGAAAGGACGAAAGACTCGAAGGGTCGCAACCGGAGGTTGCGACTGACCGTTACAACTGTAAGAGTGGTAACCGAATCGACCATCGAGTCGCTGTGCGACTCGATAACCGTTCCTTCAACTGTATTCTACAACTGCTTTACTTTCCTATTTTCTATATATTGCTGTATGCTTCCTTCCTTTAATCAATCACTTGCTCTCACATACTAGTGCAAGGGTTCAACTACTCAACTTCCGTTGCACCACTCAAGTATCTCGTACAAGTGGGACTTAGTCTCTGAAAGATCCTAAGGGCTTTTCTTAGCCCAACATGGTATGAGAGCTGGTCAGAGACCAAACTCCCAGCAACAACGTTCTACCTACAAGTCAACACTTCAACAAGCTTCATCAATTATAAGTCATGGACAACAAGGGCAAGCAGATCTCTACGGGCTCACCCAGCACCCAAGACACCCAACCCAGCAACTCTGGACTACACACTTCAGGACTGCAAACCGAGACCGGCGCTGCTCAAGAAACAACAGGAAGAGCACCAGAAATGGTGACTCCATCACCCTCTTCAAGCGTGGACCCGAACCTCATGGAAAGGTTCTTCAGCTTCATGTCACACTTCGACCAGCAGCAGCAGACAAGGACACCTGCGCATTCAACACAGAGCAACGGAGGAAACATGGGATTAGCACCGATGAGCCTCGACAACTCATCGTTCGGGCGATACAATCAAGCGCCTACCTTTGCGCCTTATCACTCTTCACCGGGGACGTTCGAGTTTATGCCGCCCCGTGCCCAACCAACAGCAGCTGCATCACAATAGACACCAAACGAGATATTGAGTCTCCAAGCGCAGTTTTCATACGTGATCAAACTGCAGACATCCTCACCGTTCAACGGACACGACTTCTTTACCTGGAGTTTTGAGTTCGAGCTGCTGATGGAGGCCGCGCACCTCTTGGGATACTTCAACGGGTCCCTGCTATTTCCAAGCAATGGCACTGCAAAAGAGCAAGAAATTTTCACGTATCAGTCGTTGCTGGCGTACACAGTTCTCCTGCGGAACCTGTCACCACAAGAACAGCAAAGCATCAGAACGTATCGGAGCTATGGAAACTCCGCGGAACTCGCATGGCATCACCTCAAGTGTCTCTATCAAGCAAATGACAGCGTGACACAAAGCAGACTCATGCAGCAGCTGACAACAATACAGATGAAGACCGGGGAAAAGGCGATGCAGTATATGAGCCGTTGCCAAACACTCCGAGACCGCCGGCTTCAGTGCGGAGGTACAATCACTAAAGAAAGCTTCGTGACACTTGTCCTCGCTGGGCTCGGGCCAGAATGGAGAACCACCCGCTCGCTTCTTCGCGCCCACGGACGAATCTCGGAGATGCACCTCTGCGCCGAGCTTCATGCTGAGCAACAGGAGATGGACCTGTTTGAAGAACGACAACCAAGGAAACATCAACCGTTAGTTTTCTACACTCAACGAAGGAACGACAACAACTACAACCGACGCGGCAAGCAAGATCAACGCGACAATAGAGGACTCACCATTGTGCCGCCGTTCTGCCACAACTGTCAAACATCCGGACACTCCAAAGTCAACTGCACACGCCCCCGAGCTTATCGTCCAGTAGACCCACAAGTCGTTTCCACTCAAGAAAGCCCGCCGAGGCGTCCCTCCACATCTGCACAAGGCACACCAAACATCATCAATTGCATGGTACACATCGACAACTGCGCACCCGGATCACCACCCACTTACGCTCCAGACAAAGAAGAACTGTCATCGCCGCGCTCACAAGGACTTCAGGTCAACCCAACGTACGCTGCAGTCGCCAACGCCGAACCCACCGGGCGAAACACTTGGTTCTTGGACATTTGTTGCGGCCAACATATGTGTTCTTCCGGGCGCTTCGTGCAACGAGAGCGACGTCTCAACCGTGATGTCATCATCACCGTCGCCAGCAAAGAGAATCTGAAAACAAACAGACAAGGCATCGTTCAGCTTCAGTCAATGGAGACGAACGTCATACTGCAACTCAACAAAGTTCTAATCGACGACAACTTGGGATACAACTTACTCAGCGTCAGCCAGTTAATGGCAAAAAGGATTCTCCTGGAATGCGACTCGGACTCCAACAAATTTCGCCTTTACCACGAGAAGGGCGGCCTTTTCATCGGTCACGCTCTCCTGAAGTCGGGCGTCTTCGTGTTGGATTTCGTCCCCAACCGCGGTACTGCCGACAGCGATGGCATCGTGTCGTTCGCCGCCTGGACGCACCCGCCGGATCTTGACCCCGACTTTACCCCAGATGGTTTCTGGTACTCCAACACAATACCTGCAGCAGAAAGGACCCAAGCGTTAGCAGTCATACGACAAGAAAGACACGTACCAGCAAGTGTCCCACCCACAACATCACCTGCAGTAGCAGCAGCAGGACCTAGTCGTATGCCATCACCGGCAGTCACCAACCGAAGCAGACCAACTCATGCCAAACGCTCGATGAGTTTGCCGCAGTCCCGCAACAGTTGTTGCGTTCTTCTCCAACACCAGCTTGTATCAGCGCTTGCCTGGCCATCGCGCTCCCGACGACATCTGGCACCAACGCCACGGTCACCCTGCAAACAGTACAGTTCTACAAACAATACAAGCTGGAGTATGAGAAAAGGACGCTCTCCTCACAACGAGCGGACAAGAGCTTCGACGACCTTGCGCCCGATGCTTCACGTGTCCTGAAGCCGATCTTCCACACCAACCCTTTCCGTCGCATCACAATCCAAGTGCACCTGCATACGCACCGATGGAAAAGGTTTACAGCAACATCTTAAATATGCCGCGAGACGACAGTGAAGCAGACTTCAACTATGTCATCACGTTCATCGACGCAGCAACAAGATACGTCTCGCACTACAACCTCAAGACACGCGATCAAGCATTTGAAGCCTTCACGACGTGGCTCCCCATCGCTGAACGAGAATCAGGAACTCAACTCAAGAGCTTCCAGTCAGACGGCACACTGGAATACCAGTCACAACGATTCACGAATTACTTGGCGAAAAGAGGAATCAGACGCCTGGTGTCTCTGCCCTACGCTCACCAGCAGCAGGGGGTCGCAGAAAGAATGAACCGGACCTTGCAGACGACGATGCGGAAGCTGCTCTGGGGATGAGACTGCCCAGCACGCTTTGGCCTGACGCGATGACCCATGCAGTTCACCCGCACAATTTGTTGTCCTCGTCATCACTTCCCAACAACGCATCATCGCACCTGCTGTGGACGGGAAAACAGGGCAGCACAAAATTACTTCGAGTCTTCGGCTGCATGGTACAGTACAGACCCCACACAGCTCGCGCAGGACGATTCTCTCAACGAGCACGATGGGGACTACACCTCGGCATCGCAAAACATTTCCAAGCGTGACAACTTCTCGACATACAAGACAAAAACACCGTGGCCTCACGTGATGTGATTTTCTACGAACGACTGACGCTGCAGCATTACCTGGACAACATTGCAAACACAGAAGACCCCGCGAATGGCTTCGAGGGCCTTCGGTCCTTCGCCGACCGTGCCGCCGAGGCTGACGCAGCAGAAGAAGACGTACCTGGAGCTTTGGAAGCTGCCGGACCACTCCTTTACTGTTCCGTGCCTGTTCCACTCGACAAAGACAATCCTCTCGATAGTAACAACCTCGACACCTGTTGGTTAGAGAAGGCTATAAGCAGATGATTCAATGGCTCCTTGGAAATTTCTGCAGCACTTCGTTATGACGCCCAGAAAACTCGCGACCTTCGAATAGCTATATCAAAAACTCCAATCGGTGAAACGATCTGAAAATCGGATATGTTGTAGCTGGCAGCGTCAGCTTTCCACTGAAAGTTGAATCACTCGATTCCGTAGCTTAACGAGTGAGCTATGGCGTTTGGCGCACTGGGGGGTAATCTGCCTTAGGAGAAGTTGACAGTCCTCAGAGTCACTATGATTGAAGCTTACAAGATCAGAGGCATGATAGAAAAGGCATTGAAGCACAGTTGGAAGGTGGGGTAGGAAGGGAAGGATGAAAGGGAAGGACCCTGGAGGCCCATGGTCAAGAACATGACAAGAGTCAAAGTTTTGACTCCCCATCCTCAGGTTCAGCCAGCCTGGCAAGACAAAATTCACACTGTGCCAGGTTGGCCTCCAAACCCCAAATGCTGCAGCTGCAAGGTGGGGACAAAAGTCCCACACATGCTGGTCCCTCCTCGTTATAGGGCTCTCCAACTTTGGTGTAGCAGCTGACAAGGACTTCCAATGAGTTGTAACAAATCCATCAAACATTTCTTCGTAACTTCTTCATATGTGCTCCGATTCCAACAATTCTTGGCTCGTTGGAATGTGCTCGATGTCATGCACAATCCAAGCACATCTGCACAAGCACAAGATGAACATGCAAAGACATGCAAACCCAACAAACCATACAAACAACGTAGCACACAAAACACATGCAAACGAAATGATGCGAACAGATGACAGGATGACGTGCAAATGAATATGCACCAACACACTCCCCCTCAGACTGTCGGCTTGTTTCGCCGTCTCTAGTTCAAGGACATTCCCGCCATCCTCGCACAGCGCCAGTGTGGCTCTTCAGCTAGCCGCTTGGTAAGGAAGTCGGCTGGCTGTTGCTGAGTTTTCACGTAGATCGGATCCAGTGTCCCAAGCTTCACCTCCTTCCGCAGCCAATGCCACTTGATCCTCATCTGCTTGTTCAACCCATGAAGAACTGCATTGCGTGCCATGGCAATGGCTCCCTTGCTATCACTGAACAGAGGTGTTGCACAAGTCTGTTCATGGCCGATCTCCTTCAAGAGCCTCCTTAGCCAGATGATTTCTTTTGCCGCATGAAACATCGCCATGTACTCAGATTCCACTGAAGATAGTGCCGTCTCAGACTGCTTCTTGGACCTCCAACTCACAGGCCCACCTCCCACCATGCAGATGTATCCACCAACTGATGATGAATCCTCATGCTCAGAAGCCCACGTGGCATCAGCAAAACAGGAAAGGAACACCTTTCCTTCTCCGAGCTGCTCCCCCTTCTCTTCGAGGACTTCAACTCCTTTTTGACTGAGTTGAGAAGAGGCTGAATACTGTACTCCCACTGTAGGGTATGACTTGAGGTAGCACACCACTCTCTCCGCTGCACCACACTGCTCTTCTGTTGGATTTTGCACTACTCGAGCCAGCTGTCCCACAGCAAAGCTGATGTCAGGCCGAGTATGCACAACAGCGTAGAGTAGGCTCCCGACCATGGATTGGAATTGCCTCTGGTCTTCACTCTCAACTCCTTCTCCTTCAGCTGCCTTTATGAGTTTGAACTCGGAAGGCAAAGGTGTGACCACTTCCCGTTCTTCCTGCAGAGAGTACTTCTCAGCCAAGGTGTTGATGTACTGTCCCTGATGCAGTTTGAGCCAGCCATGTTCAGTATCCCACTCAATGTGCATTCCCAGGTAGTACCTTGCTTCTCCAAGTGACTTGCACTTGAACTGCTCTGTGAGCTTCCGCTGCACCCCATCGATCTCCTTGTCACTGCTGCTGAAGAGCAGGATGTCATCCACGTACACCAGCAGAAGCACAAGTGACTCCCCCTCTCCCATCAGGAATAGGCTCTCATCGCATGCACTCGCACGGAATCCAATCCCTTCCAGTGCACTGGCCAGCCTGTTGTACCAGCATCTCGGGGCCTGCTTCAAGCCACAGATGGCCTTGTTAAGTTTGCAGACACGACCGGTTCCATCCTCATAGCCAGGTGGTTGAACCATGTACACCTCCTCTTCCACAATGCCGTACAGAAAAGCGGTTACGATGTCCATCTGCTTCACCTTCCATTTGCGCACAGCAGCTACCGCCAGCAGCACACGTAGCGTTGGAGACTTAGCAGTTGGGGCAAACACTTCTTTGTAATCTTCCTTTTCTTTCTGCTGAAACCCCTTTGCCACCAGCCTGCTCTTGTAAACTGATGGCTCTCCTTTCTCATCTGTCTTGATTTTTGCCAGCCACTTGCAGTGTATTGCCTTCTTCCCATTTGGCAAGTGCACCAGGTCCCATGTGTGATTCTCCATCTGGCTGTTGTACTCTGCATCTCTTGAAACGAGCCACTTCCCCCGTTGAGGCCCGGCTAGCGCATGATCCATGCTCGGAGGTTGTATTGGTGCGTAAAAGCAGTATGCAGGCTCCTCGTCATCTGACTCTTGGTCATCACCCAAGAACAGCACTGCATCTTCGCCTTGAGCCTGTTCCTGCTGCTCAGTTGTGGCTCCTCCACTTGTGGAGCTCAGCAGCTTTCTCGTTGCCATTCTGGTACGTGCAGGGTAGATGGTTGGATTTACCCATTCTTTCACCTTCACCCAATCCTTTGTCCCCCCACCAATCTGTTTCCTTCGCTTTGGCAGACTTGGTGTTTTGGAAGCCTCTTGCTGCTGCTGCTCCGGATCCTTGACTTCAGCATCAGCTGCAATATCCTCATTGCTTCCTTCATCAGTACCGCTTGCCGTTGGCGCAATGACTTCGCTGTCCTCAGGTTCGGACAGATCGAAGTGCATAGTGATCTCTTCCAGCTGCTGGGTGACCCTTGCCTCCGGCTGCTTCTCCCACTTGCCATACATGATGTTCTCCACAAATTTGACATCCCGACTGTCAAACAGCACATTCTTTGAGGGCTCCCAGAGTAGCCACCCCTTGCTCTCTGCCGCAAGCCCAAGGTGCACACACCAAAGTGCAGATGCTCCAAGCTTTGTCCTGTACGGTTTAGGGACATGCGCCACTGCCATGCATCCGAACACTCGAAGCATGTCCACTGGAGGCTTCTTTCCAAGCCACCTCTCCAGCGGCACCCACATCTCATCAGCCACCTTTGTGAGTACGCGGTTCCTTGCCACTGTAGCATGCCTCACCGCATGAGGCCACATGGAGTTCCCCAGCCCTGATTCGATCAGCAGCGCTCGCGCAGTTTCCAGGATGGTCCTATTAGCCCTCTCAGCAACGCCATTTGACTGAGGGGTATAGGACGTCGTTAGCTGATGCTCAATGCCTTGTTTCTTGAGCCACGCAGTCAGATCTCCTCCTAGAAACTCTCCACCTCGGTCGGTTCTGATGCTCTTGCATGGGTGCCCAGATTGTCGCTCGACGAACGGCAGCCAATCATCTCGTATTGTTGAGGCAGCATGATCCTTCTGCTTCAACGGGTATGCCCACATCAGCCGACTCCAGTCATCAACTATTGTCAGGAAGTATCTTTCCCCCTTACTTCCTCGGACTGGAAAAGGTCCTACCAGGTCCATGTGCACCAGTTCCAGTGCTGCCTTGCTTTTCCCAGCTACGCCGTGAAAGGGGAACCGTGTGAACTTGCTCAGCAGACACGTCTCGCACTTGGTATCATTTGGTTGCCCAGAAAGCTTGAGCCCCTTTACTGCTTCTTCCTTATGCAGTTGCTGCAGCAATGGCATTGCCACATGCCCTAGACGGCTGTGTGTGGTTTCCCAATCAGTCTCCCCCGACCTTGCAGAAACCGTCACTCCTGTAGCACTAACTGCATTACACTCCCCTTGGACTCCAGATCCCGCCTTTACTTCTCCCAACTCCTTCTTTGTTGATTCCCATATCAGTGCAGGGATCTGCCACATGGATCTGAAGACATCTCTGCTTTCGTGTAAATCCCATAACACACGATCTCCTCGCAGCCCCTTGAATGTTTTGGATCCATTGGTGGTGGTGCTGACTCCGGCCTGGCCTAGCTTGCGCAGCGATATCAGATTGGCCTTCAGCCCCGGTACGAGTAACACGTCCTTCAGCACAACCAGTCCACCATCAGGTGCTCTGAATGCAGCTCGACCAATTCCAGCGACCTTCACTGCATGTCCGGATGCTGAGCGCACTTCAGAGATTGGAGGCGATCGCACAGCATCCAGCAAGTCCTTGCGTGGTGTCATTGTCCTTCCTGTACGCACCGGTGGACGCCGAGATCTTCGTCGAGCAGCCCCACGGATTCATCGACGACCCCACAAAAATGTGCCTGCTGATAAAATCCCTCTACGGGATCAAACAAGCCCCGCGGCTTTGGCAGCAGCACCTTCACGGTCGCCTCGTCAGGATTGGCTTCCTACAGCTGCCGCACGACCAAGGCATGTACCGACTACAAAAGGAAAGGGGTTTTATCCTACTCATCGTCTACGTCGACGACCTACTCTACATCAGCTCCACTACTGACATCGCCACCTGGTTCGAAGGCGAGCTGAGAAGTGACTTGACACTCACGGTGTCTAACACCGTGACCCAGTACCTGGGTCTGAACATCGTCGAAGGCAACTCGGCATTCTACCTACACGCTGGGAAGTACGCAGGTGCTATCGCAAAGAAATTCGGACTAACGCCGACTACAGTCACAACTCCCTACCGCTACGGGAAGAACAACGACACCTCCGCAAAACTCCCCGCGAAGCAAATCCAAGAGTATCAGCAGAAGCTCGGCTGCCTACTATTCGCAGCAGTAACTTGCCGACCGGACCTATCTTACAGCGCGAGCCAACTAGCGACGCATCTAAAGCAGCTGGAACAAGAAGATCTCGAGGAACTAAATTGGGCACTACTCTACTTCGTCTCTACGCCGACGACTGGACTTACCTACAGTAAAGCAACGACATCGTCCGTACAACTACTTGGATACGTCGACGCCGACCACGCAGGAGACAGGGAAAATCGACGCTCAAGAACGGGCTACATCTACCGACTAGAGCCTATCGGGACTATCTCCTGACAGTCGAGCAAACAGGAACTAATCGCACTATCTTCGGCCGAAGCAGAATATATCGCCCTCTGCACTGCGACCAAGGAAGGACTCTACCTGCGAGAGTTGCTCGAGGAAGCAAAGATTGCACCCTGCCCTTCTTCTCACTCTTCTGCGACAACCAATCCGCGATCAAAATCGCGAACAAAAACGGTTTCGCCAACCGAACCAAACACATCGCCCTGCGGTATTTCTTCGTCAAGTATGAAATCGCGAAGGGGAGACTTCAAATTAGCTACTGCCCCACGACAGAAATGGCTGCAGACTACCTGACGAAGAAACCGGCGAAAGCAAAGTTCGATTACTGCATGCTGCTGACCGGGCAGATAAACGTCATCGAATCTGGACACGTCAGCACTCCAGAAATGAAGGGGAGTGTTGGAAATACCCCAAGGACGTAAGCGTTTCTGAAGTGTAACACCACACTTGAGAGAAGCCGTATCGAGTATGCGAGTCAACGGAGGTTGCACGAGGAGGTTGGACGAAAGAACACGAAAGGACGAAAGACTCGAAGGGTCGCAACCGGAGGTTGCGACTGACCGTTACAACTGCAAGAGTGGTAACCGAATCGACCATCGAGTCGCTGTGCGACTCGATAACCGTTCCTTCAACTGTATTCTACAACTGCTTTACTTTCCTATTTTCTATATATTGTTGTATGCTTCCTTCCTTTAATCAATCACTTGCTCTCACATACTAGTGCAAGGGTTCAACTACTCAACTTCCGTTGCACCACTCAAGTATCTTGTACAAGTGGGACTTAGTCTCTGAAAGATCCTAAGGGCTTTTCTCAGCCCAACAAGTGTGGGAGGGGGAATGTATGTCTGTACAACAGGACTTAGACAATTTTTTGTTGAGGAGAGTGCTACTCTGGCTTCTAGGACTTAGCCGATTATTTGTGGGTTGTTGCGGGTGTAGGGGGGGGGGGAATGTCTACCTTATGACTTAGCCGATATTTGTCGATTTTTGTGGGGTGTGTAAGGGGAATGTCTGTACAATTAGGACTTGGCCAAATTTTGTAGGTTGCTGTGTGTGTGGGGGTAATGTTTCTAGAGATTGGGGACATCGCCGAAATTTCAGGTCTGTGAGGCATGTGGAATCGCATTCAGGGTTCGTACGCCTTGCTCTCTGAAAACTCAGTATTGGCATAACGCAATCCCTGAAATCCCAAGTGTTCAGAAACTTACAACCCTGAAGGGGCTAGGGTTAAGAAAAGTCCAACCCTGAAAATTAAGGGTTGGCAAAAAACATACCCTGTGAAATCAGGGAATCAGGGTAAAATACCTTGATAACGACAGCCCTGCTTACTATATCATAACAGTGTACTTACCGCGAGTACGTACCGCGTTGTTCGCTTGACGTTTTCCGAAATCCAGCGTCGAAAACTGCAATTTGGGGGCTGTTTTTATAACTCTCCAAGTTAGGTAATAAGTACTCGCTGTACGTATTTCTGGTACGGACTTTAGCATTTCGCAATAACTCACACGCCCTTAAAACCCGCATCGCAAATTGTTCAAACCCGCTGCGTATGAACTTTGAGCTGAGGTTGCACGAAACATGCTAAAAATCACAAGGGTGTTTCAACTCGCGAGTTGAAAGTAGTTCGTGGGCCGTCAGATTAGCAAAAGCGCAAATTGACGGGTACGATTAGATTCCGAACAGTCTGGGAGAAAGTTAGGATTTCGGGCCGTCCGATGGGAATGTGCAAAACAATGGACGGTAAAATAACGCCGGGCACTTAGTGTCAGGGAATAACCTCCGCGCTGAACTTGAACAGTACCCCTGAGTGACGAGATTCACGTTACCCCCCTACACCCACGAAATCACAAATTTCAAACGCAGCGCGTTTGATGGCTGCCGCCCCAAAGTTGGGGTGCGGGTTTTAAGGGCGCATCCAAAGTGACAAAACTTTTTGTTTCGGAATTCGGTGCAGCTTGGCATGGTGCAACTTGAAATGTTTCTGTGCTTTACAGATAGATCAAGTACGGTATGAAATTCAAAATTTTCGCTTTGGATGAGCCCTGAAGGCCGCGGTCCAAAACGTTCATGCTTTAGAAACATGCCGTGCTACAGTGAAATATTGTGTGAGTGACGATACTGTTGTTTTCGACGAACCTATCGCGAGTGTGTTTCCTTTCACTTTGGGGGGCCGAGATTGGGCTCAATGTCGCACTCGCTCGGTCCGCGAGCTCAATGTGCGAAAATCGCACGACAAGCCGCGGGCTTGAGCCCGGCCCTCGGGAAGTGTTACACTGTGCCACTGCGAAAATATGAAAATCGCAACCAATTATTACGCACGACCAAAAGCTTGCACAGTAAACCAGCGACACCAATGGGGAAACCAATGTTTCGCGAGCAAATCAGCAAACGACGTCACTGCCAATAAGGGCGTGGTGCATTATAAAAAGGATATTGAGTTCGTTCGTTATAGGGTCAAAAAGCGGGTTCAGCCCGAATGCAAAATGTACCAGGAGCTGGTGAGTGGCTCGCAGACCTGAATCGAAGTGAGGTACATTTTCCGATATGCAAACTTCGAACAGCCAAACTTGATGGCTCGCGAAACCAGTGGCGAAAACTAGGCAACCGCATCACTGGGGGAAATTGGAAAACCTGCACATTGCCGAAGCGTGGCTGGGCGATGTGGCGAGAGCGCGCGCGAGAATTGCGGCCTTTGTTCGGCATGCGCACGACTACTGACGGTCCATTTGACGGCCAGACGAATGCGACGACCGTCCATCCGACTTTGCAGGACGATTCGGGAGATCGAACGACTCTTGGCCCTCCCCTAACATGAATGCGTGATGCCATTTAGGCGACGCTAACGAAAATTGTAACCTGGCGAAAAACGGTTTTGTTCGAACGACGAGCTGCAACTACTCCAAAAAAGCACCAAGCCCTAATTGCGCAATCTGGGAACAACCCAAACACAAACACAACAGCAACTACAAAACTCATTAAGAGCAACCGAGCACCATTCCAAACCTCTGGTTTCCGCGTCTGGTGTTGTAAGGGGGGCGAGGATTTTTTCTCTCACTGTAGGTTTCGCATGTATTTTTCGACACTCACTGTTAATTTTCGTCCAGTGCTCCAATAACGCTCGTATGGGTACTGTTTACACTTGAGCGGGGCTCAATGTTGTTCCAGAGTTTTTTTGTGTGTGTTTTTCTGGAATTTCACTGCAACATTGAGCCGCAGGCTCGGGATTTGGCTCCGCTCGAGCCGAATCTCACCCACCCTTAGTCAACGAATCCCAGGGGCACTGGTTGGGTTGGGGTGCATAAGTCCCAAATTGCAATGGCCCCCACTTCCAAGTTCCCGCAGGCCAACGCACGCGAGCCGCCCGGTCAAGATTTCAGCCAATCGGGTGCCTTTGCAGCTTGTGTAACCCCAGTTTCGTGAAAAAAAAAACGTTCAACTTAATAAAGCTTGAACCATGCGACATAGCAATAACGGGGTTTAGCTTGTAAGGCGTACACTGCTATAACGGGGTTGCTGCGCAGTCTGCCACGAAATTCAATCGCGGTTCCCAAATGTTGCCCTCTGATTCGCTTACAATAATTCCCCGTAAGCCACTACCCGCAACTACGGAATACTCCTGTTCCATGCTATGGTCTGCAATTCCCACCAGATCCTGTCACCCCTAGGGTCCTTATTGCAATTCTCGCCTGCTCGTGTCCCCCTACGTTCCGTCCCAAACACCAGGTACCGAATTGAACCGCGGCCGAAACGTTTCGACATGTTGCCGGGAGTTACTGTGCATTTTCCTGGCTAATGGATCGTTTTCCCATGTTTGAAAATTCTGGGGAACACGCTCGAGCCGCGTGAAAAAACTCGTCTCCTTTAGCATGGAACAGGTATAGACCATTAAGTCCCAATCAACCCGAACCCCGATAATTCCGTGCCACGAGCCGAGCAGTTTGCACAAGTTTTACAGAATGCCTGCTAGCGAGCAGCAGAAGCCATTAAGCGCGGGGGGTCATTTCTAAATGCATCGTCGAGCAGTAACTTACCAACCAGGAGACGCAATTCTGCTCAACACACAGAATCTTCGACTACCATAGATCCAAATCTTCGCCCTCGCTACTGTGGACCGCTTACCATCAGCCACACGAACATACCTGTTACACCCCATCTACTGTTACCTGCCACATGCGACATTCCACATGCGACTCCTACTACCCTACATCACCAACACAGGCCGATTGCCACGTCACAGAACCAACATGAGCATCCTACCGTTCGCCAAAGTAACCGTCGAACGTGCATCCTCAGCCATTGGATTCGAAACCCCATACGTACTCGTCTGATCGAGTTCCTAGCATCCAAGAAGGACCGAACACAATTGGAAAACAACTGGGTGCCCCTTGTCAGAATATCGAGAGAATGTTGACAAAGGGAAAATGTCCAACAGGTACAAGACTAGGGCTGTACACTTTAAGAACCGAACTAACTAGGCTATAAGCAAATACAGTATAACCTAGCTAATCTATATAACTATATTTGTTGACACACCCCGTAGCCTAGATAGTGGTAGTTCATAACCAGGCAGAGTACACCAGGGCAACACTACTTGTCTGACCACTAAGAAAAGAGGCCACAAGGCCAGTTAACAAGTGTAGCAAGGCCAGTTAACAAGTGTTGGTGCCTATTCGTTTGCACGTCATCCTATCGTGTGTTCGCATCATTTCGTGTGCATGTGTTTCGTGTGCTACGTTGTTTGTGTGGTTTGTTGGATTTGCATGTTTTTGCATGTTCATCTTGTGCTTCTGCAGATATAAATTGGATTGTGCGTGACATCGAGCACATTCCAACGAGCAAAGAATTATTGGAACCGGAGCACATATGAAGAAGTTACGAAGAAACTCTTGATGGATTTGTTACAACTTATTTGAAGTCCTTGGCAGCTGCTACACCAAAGTTGGAGAGCCCTATAACAAGGAGGGACCAGCATGTATGGGATTTTTGTCCTCACCTTGCAGCTACATCATTTGGGGTTTGGATGCCAACCTGACACAATGTGAATTTTGTCTTGCCAGGCTGGTTGACCCTGAGGATGGGGAGTCAAGACTTTGACTCTAGTCATGTTCTTGACCAAGGGCCTCCAGGGTCCTTCCCTTTCATCATTCCCTTCCTTCCCCATCTTCCAACTATGCTGGGTCCTTCCCTTTCATCATTCCCTTCCTTCCCCATCTTCCAACTATGCTTAGATATTTCTATCATGTCTGAAAACTTGTAAGCTTCAATGGATGTGACTCTGAGGACTGTCAATTTCTCCTACGGCAGATTACCCCCCAGTGCAATCCCCTCTCTGACTCGCTAGACTACGGAATCAAGTGATGCAACATTCATTATGAAGCTGACGTTGCAAGCTAGAACATACCGGTTAACATGTTGTTTCACCGATTGGATTTTTGGATATAGCTTTCCGAAGGTCGCGAGTTATTTGGGCGTCATTACAAAGTGTTGCATAAATTTTGAAGGAGCCGTTGAATCATATGCTAATAGCCTTCTCGCACCAACAGCTGGTATCAGAGCCAATTATCATGCATTTTGGGACCTAAACTATGATGGGAGGTAAGGAGGACTCTGGTGGAGGTGATATTTCAGGCCAAGGTGGCAGCTCAACCCAAGATTCTGGCATTGTAGTGCAAAGGGAAGCACATACAAGCCAGGGGTCACTGCTTAAGGAGGCGCTGAAAAAATTCACTGTTGAGAAGTTCTCTGGAGATGGTTATGATGATTGGGCATGGAAGATGCAGCTCTACTTTCGACAAATTGGCCTTTTAAAGCTCATGATTGGAATGGAGCCAAGGCCAAAGGAAATGGCGGAGCAAGTGGATTGGGATGAACATTCATCTGCTGGGTGCTATCTACTGTCACAAAGCTTGAAGTTGAACCTGTGGCATCACCTTATGCATCTGCTACCGGAAACTGATTGTGGGCCCAAGGCATGGGCGGTGCTCAAGGACCTGCATGCTCCGACATCGGTTGCGGCTACCCTCATGCTGGATAGGGAGTTGTCCACCTTGCGGTTGAGTGAGAATGAACCTGTGCAACCCATACTGGACAAGATGAGGGAACTCTACGCGAAATTGGCGATCGCGGGCATCACGTACCGTGAGCAGACCAAATGTCTCAAGATGCTCAGCCTGCTGCCCGAGTCTTGGCTACAATTTACAAGCGGACTCAGCTTGCCACAAAACCAAAGTCAGTGGAAATTTTAGTGGATCCGCACCAATATTCTGGAAGAAGATTTTCGTCGTTGTCAACTGCGCGGAGGTGATGACAGCACCAGCGGCTATGCCATGCAAGGGACATAGAGGGATCGAGGGCATGGCAATCGCGGTCGCTCTTACTACAACCAAGGTGGTCGCGGGACCTGGAACCAGCGGGGTCGTGGTGGCGCTGGTGCAAGAGGAAGAGTTGGTCATTCCAACAATGATAACAATGAACTGCGCTTGAGGGGAGAGTGCTGGTATTGCAAGGAAGAAGGGCATCCATGGTTTCGGTGCTCTACCAAGCCTGACTGGTGGACCCCTTGGAACCAATCGCAAAGGGGAATGGAGGAAAGCAACCACATGGAGGTGCCAACATAGTAGCTGATCCTGCTGAAGAAACCTCCAAGGATGCCGGAGGAATGGGAAATGAAGAGAGTGCCGCTGGACAGTTATACCATGTATATCACGAAGGCGATTGCAACACAACTGTAGCAAAGGCTGGAGAGGAACTGCACCCGCTTGACATGTGGGTCATGGACTTTGGTGCTGCATGGACAATGACACAAGGCAAGGACTTGCTGGATGATGTCCGAGCGCCTCCAATCTCCGAAGTGCGCTCAGCATCTGGACATGCACTAAAGGTCGCTGGAGCAGGTCGAGCTGCGTTCAGAGCACCCGCTAGTGGACTAGTTGTGCTGAAGGATGGGTTACTCATACCGGGACTGAAGGCCAATCTAATATCGCTAAGCAAGCTAGGTCAGTCCGGAGTCAGCACAACTACCAATGGATCCAAGACATTCAAGGGGCTGCGAGGAGATCGTGTGTTATGGGATTTACCCCAAAAGCAGAAATGTCTTCAGATCCATGTGGCAGATTCCTGCGTTGATATGGGAATCAACAAAGAAGGAGATGGGAGTAGTAAAGGCATGATTTGGAGTATAGGGGGAGTGCAACGCAGTTAGTGCTGCAGGAGTGACGGTTTCTGCAAGGTCGGGGGAGACTGATTGAGAAACCACACACAGCCGTCTAGGGCATGTGGCAATGCCATTGCTGCAGCAACTGCATAACGAAGAAGCAGTAAAGGGGCTGAAGCTTTCTGGGCAACCAAATGATACCAAGTGCGAGACGTGTCTGCTGAGCAAGTTGACACGATTCCCCTTTCACAGCGTAGCTGGGAAAAACAAGAAAGCACTGGAACTAGTGCATATGGACCTCGTAGGACCTTTTCCAATTCAAGGAAGTAAGGGGGAAAGGTGCCTCCTGACAATAGTTGATGACTGGAGTTGGTTTATGTGCGCATACCCGTTGAAGCAGAAGGATCATGCTGCCTCAACAATACGAGATGACTAACTGCCGTTCATCGAGCGACAATCTGGGCGCCCGTGCAAGAGCATCAGAACCGACCGAGGTGGAGAGTTTCTAAAAGGAGATCTGACTGCATGGCTCAAGAAACAGGGCATTGAGCATCAGCTAACGATGTCCTATACCCCTCAGTCAAATGGCATTGCTGTGAGGGCTAATATGACCATCCTGGAAACTGCCCGAGCGCTGCTGATCGAATCAGGGCTAGGGAACTCCATGTGGCCTCATGCAGTGAGGCAAGCTACAGTGGCAAGGAACCGTGTACTCACAAAGGTGGCTGATGAGATGTGGGTGCCGCTGGAGAGGTGGCTTGGAAAGAAGCCTCCAGTGGATATGCTGAGAGTTTTCGGATGCATGGCAGGGGCACATGTCCCTAAACCGTTCAGGACAAAGCTTAGAGCATCTGCATTGTGGTGTGTGCACCTTGGGCTTGCGGCAGAGAGCAAGGGGTGGCTACTCTGGGAGCCCTTGAAGAATGTGCTATTTGACAATCGGGATGTCAAATTTGTGGAGAACATCATGTATGGAAAGTGGGAGAAGCAGCCGGAGGCAAGGGTATATCCCAATAGGTGGAACAAATCACTATGCACTTTGACTTGTCGGAACCATATGACAGCGAAGACACTGCACCAATGGTAAGCGGTACTGAAGAAGGAAGCAATAAGGATATTTGAGCTGATGCTAAAGTCAAAGAACCGGAGCAGCAGCAGCAGCAAGAGGTTTCCAAAGCACCAAGTCTGCCAAACTAGAGGAAGCAAACTAGTGGGAGGACAAAGGATTGGGTTCAGGCGAAAGAATGGGTAAACCCAACCATCTACCCTGCACGTACCAGAATGGCAACGAGAAAGCTGTTTAGCTCTACAAGTGGAGGAGCCACAACTGAGCAGCAGCAACAGTCTCAAAACGAAGATGCAATACTGTTCTTGGGTGATGACCAAGAGTCAGATGACGAGGAGCCTGTATACTGCTTTTACGCACCAATACAACCTCCGAGCATGGATCATGCGCTAGCCGGGCCTCAACGAGGGAAATGGCTGGTTTCAAGAGATGCGGAGTACAACAGCCAGATGGAGAATCACACATGTGATCTGGTGTACTTGCCAAATAGGAAAAAGGCAATACAATGCTAGTGGCTGGCAAGAATCAAGATGGATGAGAAAAGAGAGCCATCAGTTTACAAGAGCAGACTGGTGGCCAAGGGGTTTCAACAGAAAGAGAAGGATGATTACAAAGAAGTGCTTGCGCCAACTGCGAAGTCTCTGACGCTACGTGTGCTGCTGGCGATAGCTGCAGTGCGCAAATGGAAGGTGAAGCAAATGGACATCGTAACCGCTTTTCTGTATGGCATTGTGGAAGAAGAGGTGTACATGGTACAACCACTTGGCTATGAGAATGGAACCGGTTGTGTCTGCAAACTCAACAAGGCCATCTATGGCTTGAAGCAGGCACCGAGATGCTGGTACAACAGGCTGGCTAGCGCACTGGAAGGGATTGGATTCTGTGCGAGTGCATGCAATGAGAGCCTATTCCTGATGGGCGAGGGGGAGTCGCTTGTGCTTCTGCTGGTGTACATGGATGACATCCTGCTCTTAACATCTCCAGTTTATTCAATGGATATTCAACCGCAACCTGTCTTCAATTATGCTTCTCCTCAAGCTCTGTCCTTCCCTTTTGCTCCCGAAGTCCGCTCTGAGGCTCCAGCACACTTTGCTTCTGTGTCACAACCAGCTTTTGCAACCCAAGTGGCTCCTTAGAGTAAAGTCTCTCACTCTTCCCAAGTCCCACAAAGTGAAGACACACCCCAGTCGAAAGAGAAAAGTTTTGCATTTGTTTCCTCTACCTAGTTCCATGCTCTTACTCTTAATCCCTAGGCGTGGTTTCTTGACAATGGACGCGATCAACACATGACCCCTCATGCTTCCCTTCTTTATAACCTTGAGCCTTCCAAGATTGAAGAAGTCATGATCGCTAACAATTTTATGGTTCTAATTCAAGCGGAGGGCACGATGTCTTTCATGAGTCTCGAGAGATTCTCGTGTCTTTCTCTGGCATCTTGCTTGTCCCCTCTGTAGGGGAAAAACTTCTCTTCATTGGCCAATTGAAAGAAAATGGTATTTCCTTCCTCCATTTCTCATATCAATGTGTAGGTCTGTACCCTGACTAGACATACTATTACAAAGGGAGTTCGCAATGGACCTTAGGTATTGAGCAGAGATCGAGGCAAGGCTACTCACTAAGCCATACATAAGTCCTTTAGTGGCAGCTGCCTCCGAGTATGAAGTCCTTCAATCCCTTGAACTCATTCATAGATGATCTTATGGGTCCTTCTGGAACACTGGGTCGCACTGGTAAGATGTTATGTACCGGATTGATCACCATATAACCTCTCTCATTGCATCTACAGATAGAGCCTTAGATGTTGTCCAGTCATGGTTTTCCTATGTTGGGCATCAGTTTAGCCTTAAGGTAATTTTTTTGTTTTGATCGGGATGGGAGGGGAAAGGGGGTATATGGCCAACTCTTTTCACTCCTTCCTTACCAACCTTGGTGTTGAACAGCAATTATCTTGTCCAACCACACCCTAACAGAATGAGACTGCTGAGAGGTACAACTGTACATTCAGGAGATCTCAATGGGTTTTCTCTCACACGAGTCTTGATGTTTCATGGTGGAGGGAAGCTATTACTCATGCTGCATGGATTGAAAATCGTTGTCTTACAAGTTTTCTTGCTGAGGGTGTTACTCTCTATGAGGCATCGAGTGGCTTGAGGCCAAATGTTTTCATGCTTCGGATATTTGGTTGCATGGGTCAATACAGGGTGGTGGATGACAAGCTGAGTAAGTATGAAAGGAAGGCTGTGTGGGGCATGCATCTGGGCATAGCTAAGGAGAGTAAGGGTTGGTTGATGTGGGGTCCCCTCTTGAAAAGGGAAGTCATATTAAGAGATGTGATATTCTATGAAGGCATGTCCCTCTCATCTTGGAAAAAAACCCTTTTCTTCTTCCGCTCAATTTCCTTTTATTTCCTTTACATGCTTTGAGCCTCCAACAACCATATTTGGTGGCGCCTCTTCTTTGACACCATCATCTACAATTCTACACACCAGCCCTCTCCACCAACTCCACACCATCACCAGCAGCAAGTTCAAACCCAGCAGCCGCAGCAGCCCCAAAAACCACCTCCACCATTTTCACCTCCTCCTGCACGACAACTCCCTCAGAAGCACCAATAGTATCGAACTCCATCTCTTCTTCCTCCTCCATACACAACTCCCATCCCAGCACCTCTGCAACAACAACTACTACCAAATCTTCCTCCTCTTCATCCCTCATCAACTTCTCCTCCTCCACCACAACAACAGCCACTACCTCATTCATCACAAGACCATCAGCAGCAGTAGTTTGATATAGTACTGCAACAACATCCTTCACTATATTTTCCTCCTCCTTTGCTTTCACATCTACGCTATCAGCAGCAGCATCATCGGCCACCTCTGCCATATTGTCCTCCTCCTCCAACAAATTCTTCCATACAAAATCAGCAGCAGCGACAGCAATACTGGTCTTCTCTTCAACCTTCTACCACACCACTTATCGTTCATCGGCCTAGCGGTTATCGTCCACCATCAGTTCTTTGGATTCCGCATCGTCATCCATCTTCCACGATTCTAGCAAAGCAGTAAATTCCTCCAACACCTCATCACCCGTCTTCTTATCTTCAGCGGCTTCATGAAAGTGTTCCATTGGTAGCAGTATCTACGAGGTCCAACAACCTTCCACCACCAGCACCACCAAACTCACCCAACCGGATCGATATCAATTTACCAATTGCGGGCACCGCTTCTTCAGCAGCAGCAGTGGCAGTAAGTCCCTCTCACCTACCAATGCCCCGCTTCATCTATCAATTTCTAGCCACTAAATTCACCCCGTTTAGGAGCCATTTATGTGGTGTTCGTACATGTTTCCTCTGTATGATCTGTGCCATCAGCTTCGCGCTCTCAACCACAAGGAAGATATGACATGAGCCTTTAAGCCACGGTGGCCTGTAGTAGAAAAGGCAGAAATGGAGAGCTTGCTCGCGAGAAAAACTTGAACAATGACGGCATTGCCCAAAGGGAAGAAATTATAGGAGTGAGGGAAATTTATGGAGCTGGTGTCAGACCTGAGGGGTTTGTGAGAAGACGTGAGGCTGGGAAAAAAATGTCGTGGGTCGAAGAAAAAACGGACGGTGTGTGCCGAGTAGCCGACAACCCGGCATCTCAGACTTGGCATGGAGATTCGTCCACCAATGTAATACCAGTAAAGCTCAACTGCAACGAGCCCATGATAATGTGCTGAATCAGATGGGACAAAACCCACTCGACAATTTAGTCAGCTCTATAATCACATTTTGCTTTTGCAACAAATAAATACTGTTTTGCTGGTGCACTATTAAGCACGCTAAACCCGTAGTTAGACTGTGATAACCCACGGCTCCTTCGACCACGGGTCTGCCTCGGGTTTAACACTTGCTCCAGAATTTACCCTGAAGTGGGTTTATTGAGTGAAGGTGACTGCGATGGGTTCTTGGACAAGTTCAAGGCTCGTCTGGTTGCCGAGGGATATTCTCAAGTCTAGGGCCATGGCTACATTGAAACATTTTCTTCAACGGCAAAGGTCACCAGTGTTCAAGCACTTTTTTGTTCTCTACAGCATCAAGCTCAACGTCTACAACGCCTTACTCTAAGGTATCACAATGGTAGTGACAAAACATGCAAGTTGTCGAAGTCCTTGTATGGACTGAAGAAAACATCATGGGTCTGGCATCACGCACTCAAGTCAGCCCTTCTCACACAAGGTTTTGTCAAGTCTATGAATGAATCTGCTCTCTACATCTTGCATAAGGTTGGGAATAAGACACTTTGGTTACTTGTGTAAGATGCCATTCTCATGGTACCAGGTTCCCTTCCCCTTCTCAAGCGCATCAAGGGCATGCTCACCAAGAAGTCATCGTACTACCTTGGCATGAACATTGTTTACCACCATCACTCTTGCTCCCTCTTTATCTCACAAGAGAGGTACATCCACAAGGACTTGTCCCGATTTAGTCTCATCACCTGCACTCCTACCTCTACTCCTCTTTTTTCCAACTTCAAGCAGGCTTTTTCCTCTCCTACCGATCCTCCATCCTATGAGATAGAGCCTCTTGCTGATTGGGATGATTTTTGTGAGGCGCTTTGCCCTAACATATCTTTTTTCGTCTTCTCCATCCTCTTTTTCCTTTCCTCGATTGCCCGTTGACAACAACCCCTACCAAAGTAGCGTTGGTAGTCTCAAGTACGCCTCCGTGTGGACTCACCCTGATCTCTCCCATGCTGTGGGCATGCTCTCACAAACATCTCCTCCCCTTCTAGCACTCATCTGCATGCTGCCAAGCACAAGCTGCGCTATCTTTCTGGTTCTCAATCTTAAGCCTTCTCTTTCATGCACATGAGCATGCTAGCATCTTTCATGGTTGCACGGATATCAATTAGGCAGGTGCCATCAAAACCCGCAAGTCAACTGTATGCTATATGTTTGCAGCTATCTCATGGCAATCCAAGAAGCAAAGATGTGTGGCATTATCCTCAACAAAGGCGGAGACCATGACGGTTACGCAAGGGGCAAGAAATTTGTGTGGCTTTATGGTTTGCTGGCAAAGTTGGGCCTTCCGAGGAGTGAGCCGACCGTCCTTTACGTCGAAAAACATTAGCTATCGCTCAGCAAGAACCATGAATACTTGTTGTATTCCCGTAGTGCAAAGTCCAAGAATGTTGGAATGAGGCACTTAGCGGATAGGGCGGTACGCCCCAGGATAATTTACTTGTAGCGTTCCCAAGAAAGTAGGAACGCTGTCGTATGCGCAGCTAGCAGGGGGGGGGGACTCTGTCGTATCCACAGCTAGCAGGACGCTGTCGTTAGCTGCGACAGGGTCCATGTAGGCATGTCCCGAGGTGTTCGCATGGCGTGTCCACTCTGGGTTTCAGGTGCGCATGCTAATTAATGCGTTTCCATTAGAACAAAACAAGATTTGACTCCAAACCATCAATTGATTCTACTATAGACAAACTCAAAACTATATGAAGTTGGAAACAACAAAGAAAAACATAAAACAACGATCAAAACCACCATCTTTTCAAAACTACAGCACACGTCGTCGAGGAGGAGTACATGGTGGAACTCCACGTGATTCCGTCATCGCAAATGGCGTGTGTTGATTGGCTAGCGTGGTGTTTCTGCGTCAGCCCGTGAGTAGGTGGATCGCAATGGTGAGATTCATTGATGTTTGTGACACATTGCGCTCGCAACTGGTCGTCGACCACTCAGGAGCGCATTGACGTGGAACAATCGATTTCTAATGGTGGCGACAAATGTTTCACATGGTGACTAAGACTGTTTTCATTGGCCGGGTGCATACATGGGTGTTGCACCTACGGAATAATTGCAGCTGATAAATTTTTGCGCTACAGGTCATATGTGTTCATCGCAATGACATTCTATACTACGTACTACACCATAAGCCGTTTATCCTCAGAAGCAACTACCATGTACGCCCCGAGTTCGGATTTCGACTATAATGTTTGGATTACAGTCCTGATTGTGCGATTAAAAGCGAGCGTTGTGATTGGAGGACGAGCTCTGACAAACCTAGGGAGCCAATGCGCGGAGCTGAATCCATTTCATCGTAGACAAAATTCAGGATCCGAAATCCAGCCATTCGAGTAATGCCACGTTTGGTAACGAAACAAACCTCGATTCGTCTGCAAATATTGTGTCATGTGTTTGAGAAACAAATCTCGATTTGATTAGGGCGTGGTTTTTACACGTTGTGCAACTCGGTCAAGTTGGGAAGTTTGATCTTGTTTGATTTTCGTATACTTTTCGAGGTTCTCGCTCTACGGCCCTAATTTTCGTCAACGCCACAACTTGAAAAATGCAAATGTAAGCAGCTCGGCCCTATTCTTTGTCTATTGCGCTACTTATTATAAGAACATGCAACTTTGTGTTGAAACTAGGGTTGACACGCGTGCGACATGGCGGGCGACAGATGCTCGCAGCATATGCCAACGCCGACGACTATGAACACTACATATCAAACTAAGCTCCAATAATTCGGGAGACTCCATAGTCCCGTTTGCCTATATCGTACCGCCATTTTTTACGAGCCGCGTTCTGGGAGTCTCTCGCATATGACCTGTAGTCGTCGTTACACCAATAGCATATGACCTGTATGGAGAGTTATTCTGCACCTCTGGTCTGACCCGAGGTTGACCTGCGGTCGAAGGAGCTGCAGGGTTTAGAGGCTCACCTTGGGTCTAGAGACTTTGATGGTCGAGCGCTTACAGAGGTGCAGAAAGTCGCAAAACGAGTTGACAATGTACAGCAAACCTCACTGAGTTGTTGCACAAGCGAATTGGAAGGTGTACATTGGCGGCCGATGCACTTGCGCCACTTCTAGTCCTTTAGGTTTGTTTGCGAACGGTGTTTCCAGTTAAGCAGCCGTCAGGAATCGCAAGACCCGAGGAAATTCTTTTCTACCTCGGGTGTTCCCGCATGACTAGTCTTCACGAGCTCGAGAATCTACTCTGAGTTGTTGGAATAGTCGGCAACCTGGCAGACACCGTCGGTTTCCTCTTAGGGTAATTCCGTAGCGAGTGTCAGATCCGAGGTCGACCCCTGGCCGAAGGAGCCGCGGGTTGTCACAACTTAACTGCGGGTTTAATTTCTTGATGGTGCAGTGGCTGCATAGTCGCGAACTGTTGCAAGAGTAGGGTTGCGACTATACCGGCCGAACTTTGCTAGTCCACCAGAATTTTTTCGAAGTTATGATTGGTGGGAACTCGTTTGCGCGACATTGTTAGTTGTTCGGTTTGACAGCTGACTGGCTGGAGCTGTCAGATTTTCGCAAGACCCGAGGCAATTTTTTTCCAGCCTCGGATCTTCCTGCTAAACCCTCGGGTCTAACACTCGCTGCGGAATACACCCTTAGACCCAAGGATTTTTTTTTCCAGCCTCGGGTCTTCTCGCTAAACCTTCGGGTCTGACACTCGCTCTGGAATTTACCACCCTCAGCGCATCAAGTTTATTTGGGACTCCCAACTATGGCGGCCGTAGCGTAGGAGAAAAACAGAGCTAAGTAGGAGAACTAGAGTGTGCATACTAAAATTTTAGGGGATCGCCGAGGCATAGCGATGCACGCAGGTATGCGGTGGAAAAAAAAGCCGGCACACTATAGATCGCTGACGCCTCACGCAATAGCATGCGGCTATGTCTCGCGAGCAAGTCGACATTAGCCACGGAAACCTACGGACTCGCGGAAATTTGCGCTGAGCTGGACCATTCGTGTCACAACATTCGTCCAGTGAGCCCCTTTGCGCCTTTCTCCATGCAAAACAACCAACTTTGTGCTCGAAGGTCGATCACCCATCCCCTCGTCGCACAAGTCCCTCTCCCTTCGTAACCCTCCTCCGTCCCCTTCGTTGCACGTGCAGCCCTCCCCCAGGATGCCCCTCCACTCGTCAACCATCTCGCAATCCCTGGTCACCCTGGTCCCTTCCCCCATGTCGCCCATCTCCACTCCCCTCGTCGTACGTGCAACCCCTCTCCAACCGAACCCTCCCCTCGACGCCCTCCCCGCGTCGCCCATCTCCCTTCCTCGCATCGCGCCTGCGACGCTCCCCGCCGTCGCCCTACCCCTCCCCGCAACTCTGCGCAAGCCCCCGCGCCGCATAGCTCACTTACCCTCATGGCACATGCAGCCCTTCCCCTCATTGCCCTTCTCCCATCCCAGCGTCGTCCATCTCCCTTCCTCACGTCATCCATCAAGCTTCCCCTCGCCGCCATTTCTTCCTGCCCCTCGCCGTCAATCTCCCTTCTCTGCATCATCCTTCTCCCTTCAACTCACTGCCATTCACCCTTTCCCTCGCCGCCATTCTCCCTTCCCCTCACTATCATTCCCCCACCCCCCAGCTCCCCTTCTCACTCCATTTTCCGTCGGGGAAGGCAAGGGATAGCCGGCAGCAAATGTAAGGGAGCTAGAGGTGGCGGGGTGCGGAAACCAGGGGAACAGGGTGCGGATTTTAGGGGAACAGGGCGCGGGAGTCAAGGGAAGAGGCCGCGGAGAGCAGGGGAACAGGGTGCAGCATCATAGAGGAACAGGGCACGGATAGCATGGGAACATGGCGCAGCAGACAGCAAGGGGAAGGTGAGAGGTATGAGGCGAGGGAAACGAAGGGCAGGCATGGGGAAACGGAGGGCGATATGGCCAGGGAACCCAAAATAGAGTCGCGGGGGATGTAGTGGATATGCGCGGAGGGAAAGAAAGCATATGCGGAGGGGAGGCAAGGGTTGTGTGGGGGGAAAGCAAGGGATCAGTTGGGGGGGGGGAGGCATAGGGGCGAGAGAAGCGAGGGATAGACACGGTGGGGAGCAAGGGATAGACGTGGGGAAGCATAGGCACAGGGAAGTCAGGGTCAGGCATGGGAGAAGGGAGGAATCGGCGCAGAGGGAAGCCCAAGCGCCAGGAAGGCAAGGGATAGGCGCTGGTATGAGGGAATAGCGTGCAGTCTCTCTGTATCCCGCTCTATCCGGCGCCAATCCCCCCTCTCCTCCTGTCCAGTCCTTCCCCTCTGTTCCCCCTCTCATTCCCCTCAGTCCCCCCTCTCATTCTCCTCAGTTTCCCCTATCCTTACCCTCAGTTTCCCTTCTCATTCCCTTCAGCTCCCCCTCTCCTTCCCCTCCGCTCCCCCTCTCGCTCCCCTTTGCTCCCCCTCTCTTCCCCCTCTGCTCCCCCTCCCTTGTCCTACAGCCTCCTCAGCCTTTCCCCCTGTTCTCCTCTCCCTTTCCCCCTGTCCTCCTCTCCCTTTCCCCATATCCGCCTCTCCCTTGCCCCCTGTCCTCCATTCCCTTTCCCCCTGTCCTCCTCTCTCTTTCCTCATGTCCTCCTCTCCCTTTCCCCCTAGCCTCCTCTCCCATTCCCCCTATCCTCCTCTCCCTTTCCTCCTAGCCTCCTCTCCCCCTCCCCCTACCCTCCTCTCCCTTGGCCCCTGTCCTTCTCTCCCCTTTCCCCTATCCTCCTCTCCCTTTCCCCCTATCCTCCGCTCCCTTTCCCTCTACCCTCCTCTCCCTTTCCCCCTGTCCTCCTCTCCCTTTCCCCCTATCCTCCTCTCCCTTTCCCCCTATCATCTTCTCCCTTGCCCCCTGTCCTCCTCTCCTTTTCCCCCATACCTCCTCTCCTTTTCCCCCTATCCTTATCTCTCTTGCCCACTGTCCTCCTCTCCCTTTCCCCCTATCCTTCTCTCATCTTCCCCCCTGTCCTCCTCTCCCTGTCCCCCTGTCCTCCTCGCCTTAACATGTTGTTCCCAGGCACTGCCATGATTAATGAGACAATTTTGCAGTGTCCCAGCTCACAAAGCACCTCAGCCACAATAGAGTTCACCCTCGACAGTGGGGCCACTCACACAGTTCTCAAGGAAGAACACTCCTTCAAGCCATACGAAACACCAATCCCTCTACTAGGAGTAGACTCCAGTTTCACAACACACGCAAAGCGCTCCTCCACAGTTCCGTGCCCAGCTTTCCCTTCGGCCACTATAACCGGCATGTGTGTTCCCACACTACGCCACAATCTCGAAACACAAGCTCCAACGGGCAGGCATCACCACGATCTTCCCAGCACACTCGGATCACTGTGTCCTCCTCGACCCTAAGTCCAACATGCTCCTAGCACGCTTCACAATCAACAGCAGCAAGCTCTACACGCTGCGTTCACCTAAACCTCTCGCCGCCCTCTCCCAAGCGCAAGCTGCCAGCACCACTCTGTGTTCCTATCGCAGCTTCGCCAACCCAACCATCCTCTACCACCATCGCTTGGGTCACCCCAACTTCCGTACACTTGCCGACATCCCTTCCAAGAAACTTCTTCTTGGCCTCCCGTCGATGCTTCCTCCAGCAACAGACTCACCTGCACCCACCTGCCTGGACTGCACCAAGTACAGCCGCACCCTTCCTCCCCATCCGTCGCAGCTGCTCCGCTGGACCTAGTGCACATGGATGTCTGGGGCCCAGCTCAGTCGCATCCCGGGGCGGTCATTGGTACTTTCTTACACTAGTCGATGACCACTCGCGGAATGTTTCCGTGCACCTTCTGCATACAAAGGCGGAGGCACCTGACCTCATCATGGCATGGTTGTGCCAGGCTCAAGTCACGTTTGGCACTCCTCTAAAGTGCCTCCATTCTGATGGCGGGGGAGAATTTCGCAATGGCAAACTCAATGACTTGTGCGCGTCCAAAGGGATTCGGTAAACCTTTACTCTCCCTGAAAGCCCGCAGCAGAACGGCATTGCAGAGAGCCACAACCACACCTTGGTTCAGATCGCTCGCTACCTCCTCAGTCACGCCAACCCACCACGGTCACTCTGGGGATATGCCCTCTTCCATGCGGCTTTCCTCTACAATCTTTATCCGCATCCCCACCGGCCCGACACCACACCTACCACTCTCTGACTTGGGGCCACGCCCTCCGCCCGCTTTCTACGCGTCTGGGGGTGTACCGCATATGTGTTGCTCAGCCCCTACACGCGCAGGAAGCAAGGTGGCAAGCTTGGTCCCAAAACCCAGACCTGCATGTACCTGGGGCAGAACTCTGACTCCCCAGACTACTTATTCCTCAACCCCATTACCAGACAGCTGATTTGCAGCCGTGATGTTGTCTTCGATGAGACACGCCCCTTCCTTCACCTAAACCCTTCCATCAACTTCACCGAGAACCCGACCATTCCGACTCCTCGTGAGTGGCACAACAAGGTGAAGGAAGTCCTCCTCGCATTTGAATTCCATCCCTCCGCCTCAAATTCCAGTCTCTTCGTTCGTCACTCCTCCGAGTCCTTCTACATCCTCGTCTACATTGACGACTTCATTCTAGCTGCTAGAGATCCAGTCGACATGGCAGCTGTCCAGTCTGCTCTCAGCTCCGCCCTTCTTATGAAGGATCTTGGTGACCTCAAAAACTACCTGGGGATGGAAATCACTCGTGACCGGCAGGCTTGCACGATCACCCTCTCCCAGGAGTCCTACATCAACAACCTTCTCAAGCGGTTCGACGTGGACTTCAACTCTATTTCTTGCAAAATGGCGTTGGCAGACGGGTAGTTGTGGTAGGTTTCGACGAGTTCGGGAGGAGTGGTACCCATGAAGACACTAATGACCGCACCATCGGCCTTCTCTCAATTCTTGTACTTGAGCAGTGCAGCAGCATAAACTGCTTCGGCGGCGGCATTAGCTGGATCGGCGGACCTCTCGGGTTTAGGAGGCTCTTTGCCGTCACCGATGTTGAGAAGGACGTCGGTGAGCTCGAGCCCCTTCACCTCGCGACTGAGGAGGTGCTTGTCGACACCATAGCGCCAAGCCTTGTAGTTGGAGCATGTGCCGTCCGGCTCGAGACGAAGGAGCGGGATCGGGTTGGCGAGTGAAGTGGTTGAATAAGCCATTGTCGGTGTGCAGCGCGGCACTTCTGGAAATTGGTCGACGAGAATTGCTGAAAATCACTCTGACGGCTTTATCAAAATGCCGCTAAGTAGGAAATGGCGTCGGCGAAAATTCGTTAAAACGTCGACTTGAATCTGAGCCTATGTCTAACCCCGGACCCACACACCCCCCCACACACCCCCAGGCCCTGTCCCGCAGCTACACAGCTCCGCAACCAGCTCCGCAACCAGCTCCGCAACCAGCTCCGCTCCACTTCAACCTGTGTACCTGCTCTTGCTTGACACGAGACGTTCGTGGAGGCGATTTCGCGAGGGGAGTTCGCCTATTCTGGCGGGGTCTGAGGGGAAACTCGAGAACAAGTTTTAAGAGATGGTCGAAATTGAGATTCGACCAAGGAGAACCGAGGAGGAAATCGACGACGAGAAGCGTGAAAGCTTCAGAGATGAGAAATTCAACAAGGTCGAGCGCGAAGGCGGTCGACGATGAGAGGCGCGACTGCAGAGTGGAGCACGTCGAAATTCCGACGACTCGAAACGAATGTCGCGACGATGAAGTGCGCGTAGCGCGGGCACGTTGAGATTAGGACCTTGATCCGCGTGTGCGGACAGGTCGCTCTGATACCATGTAAGAAATAGAGTTGAAATGATTAATTAGGTAAGGAGCCCAAGGCTCTATAAGTACATGGCAAGGTGAGAGAGAATGGATGAAGGGGGAATTGGAGGGAATCCCCATTGGGATCTCCGGAATCTCCAATTGGGTAATTGGAGATTGGGGGAATCACAATTGGGTGAGATTGGGATTTGTGAGTACACCCCAACCCACTAGAACATTCATAACCTAAACTAGGATATAAAAGTACAAATAAAAAAGTGGTATTTGCAGTCTATTTCTAACACCCTCCCCTTCTGCCTCGACCTTGGGTGAGAGGGAGGGTTCTATGGAAAGGGTTTTAAGGGATTGCAGGCCCCAGGAGAGGGCGAGGGAGCGAGGGGAGGAGGAGAGAGAAGAGGGGGAGGGGGAGGAGGAAGAGGAGGGGCGGAGCAGCAGCAGCCAGGAAGTGAACGAGCCGAGGAGGGAGCGGTCGAGAGGGGTGGGAGTGGTGGTGTTAACAGAGGGGAGTGCAGAGGTTGTGGGGGAGTGGGAGGTGGAGGGGAGGAGGATGGAGAAGGAAGGGGGGAGGTGCGGCAGGGGGTTGTGCAGCCAGATAGACGAGGGGTCACTGGCGTGGGTGGTGGTAGGAAGGGGGAGAGGTGAATGGGTTAGGATAAAGTGAAGAGGGGAGGGAAAAGAGAAGGAGATTGAAGGTGGGATGGAATGCGGGGTGGTGGGATGATGTGACAACAGCAACCGCCCTGAAGGAGCAAGACCATTAAACAATTGTGCCAGCTAAGCTAGTCCAGGCGATGGTGAGTATTATAAGGTATGAAGATGCCGCTGTGCACTGAAGAGCACATGTAGAGTGGCTCAGGCCTGGAAGCAACTCAAGAGCACCACACTCACCTGAACAGCGGCACACACTCACCTGAACAGCAGAACCCTCTCACCTGAAGAGCAGTTCACACTCTCCTGAACAGCGGTACACACTCACCTGAACAGCAGAACCCACTCACCTGAAAGCAGTTCACACTCGCCTGAACAGCGGCACACACTCACCTGAACAGCAGAACCCACTCACCTGAAGAGCACTGCAATCTTGTTAAAGAGCAGGTGGGAAGCCAGCAGCGCGGGCATTAGCAGACATGCTAGCCGGTCTCTCTCTGCTGCCTTCCCACTCTCGCTCTCACTGCTGCCCGCAGCAGCAGTGGAGGCAGGCTGGCGAATGATGTGGGTGGGGGACACGTCAGGCGGCAGAGCAACCTGAACGGAGAGCGGGGGAAGGAGGAGCGAAGGGGTGGGATGGGTGGCAACGGGCGCGACTGCATTGCCCTGTGGGCAAACCGAGGAGGGCTGGAGAAGGCATGAAAGAACCCCGTGCTGGCATGCGTGATGAGCATGGTTATAAGAGGTGCTGTGCCATGCAGGTGCTGTGACATGCAGGCAGTGACATGCGGATGCCGGTGCTGTATCACTTCTACAGTCACATTCACGGCACACCTGATGCGCAACAGAGGTGACCTGATCGGCAACAGAAGCACACCTGCCTGGCAACAGAGGCAAGAAAGAAGGTCGAGAGGCCGAGCTTGGAAATTGACCTTAGCCACACCCTGAAAAGGTCCGACTCGCTTGCTGCGGCCATGCCATGCCATGCCAAGCCATGCCATGCCAAGCCATGCCAAGCCATGCCATGCCAAGCCATGCCACGCCATGCCATGCCAAGCCATGCCATGCCAAGCCATGCCAAGCCATGCCATGCCATGCCAAGCCATGCCATGCCATGCCATGCCAAGCCATGCCATGCCAAGCCATGCCATGCCAAGCCATGCCATGCCAAGCCATGCCAAGCCATGCCAAGCCATGCCAAGCCATGCCAAGCCATGCCAAGCCATGCCATGCAAAGCCAAGCCATGCCAAGCCATGCCATGCCATGCCATGCCATGCCATGCGAAGCCATGCCATGCCATGCCATGCGAAGCCATGCCATGCCATGCAAAGCCATGCCATGCCATGCCATGCCATGCCAAGCCATGCCATGCCATGCCATGCCATGCCAAGCCAAGCCATGCCATGCGAAGCTATGCATGCCATGTCATGCCATGCGAAGCCATGCCATGCCATGCCATGCCATGCCAAGCCATGCCATGCGAAGCCATGCCATACCATGCCATGCGAAGCCGTGCCATGCAGAGCCATGCCATGCCATGCCATGCCATGCCATGCCAAGCCATGCCATGCCATGCCATGCCATGCGAAGCCATGGCATGCCTTGCCATGCCATGCCATGCCATGCGGCAACAGGCCATCGCATGACATTTGCAGGCGCAGCAGAATGGTAGTCGAGGGGGGAAGCAAGAGAGACTCTGAGAGGAGCTATTGTCAGTGCGGGGAGAGGCGGAGGAGTGATGAGAGGAGGAAACACGAGGAAAAACGTGGAAGGGTAAAAGAGAAATGGAAGAAGAATGATTTTTTGAGGCAGCTTGAGCCAGGCATGCCACAAGAACCAACCAAGCATGCCACAAGAACCAGCCAAGCATGCCACAAGAACCAACCAAGCATGCCACAAGAACCAGCCAAGCATGCCACAAGAACCAACCAAGCATGCCACAAGAACCAACCAAGCATGCAACATAGAATTAACCTTGGCTCCTGCTACAGCACCCACTCTTCCATCTCCATACTTCGAAGCCCTACCCGTCCCGTCATACCCCCCACGTTGCTACACCATCCGCAAACCGCGCTGCACCAGGCAACACTAGCCGCATACCATGCCGCACCAGGCAACACTAGCCGCATACCACGCTGCACCAGGCAACACTAGCCGCACACCACGCTGCACCAGGCAACACTAGCCGCATACCACGCTGCACCAGGCAACACTAGCCGCATACCACGAACTGCGACAGACCACCACGAGCACAGTCCATCCCTGGTCATGCCAGGCGCCACCCTCAAGCCTCCATGTGCAACGGCACCCTCTCCACCATGGCAAACCCACATCACACCTTGAACCCACATCAAACCTTGAACCCGCATCACACCTTGAACACACATCACACCTTGAACCCACATCACACCTTGAACCCACATCACACATTGAACCCACATCACACATTGAACCCACATCACACCTTGAACCCACATCACTCCTTGCACCCACATCACACCTTGAACCCGCATCACACCTAAGTGGGAAAATTCGAGTTTCGCGTAAATTCGCTGACGAATTTACGCTGGCGTAAATTCGCCCGAACGCCAGGGCTCTGTTTTTAATTCGTTGGGAAATTTGTTCCGCCCGGGTAGGAAAAAAATGCCCGGGCAGGCCCAAAAAAAGTTCCCAGGTAAGGGGGGCGTGGGGGGTTTCAGGGCAACTCTTTTTAAGCAAGAAAGTTTTAGAACAAAAAAAATATTGCTTCTCAAAGTTTATGGCCATAGTATGTTCTAGAGTTTGGGGGGGATCTTTTGTAACAACAGCCCTGCAGCAACATCATACTCGTGAGGTAAGCTAATGTCTATTCGGTAAGCTACTAGATCTACTAGCTAGGACGCGGAGTGATTAGCTAGATCTATTCTACGTCTGGTAGAGTTGTGTGTGAGATGTATGATATGGTTGCATAAGTTGTGTTGGGTGGTGGATGGGTTGGGTTATCTAGATGCCGTGGGCGTGGGGTTTGATGCAGTTGGGAGAGTGGGAGGGGTTGGGAGCATGTTTGGAGGCTCAAAGGTTAGAATCGCGAATTGGCGAGGCCACCGATGGCTTCGCCAAGTCGTCGCGAATCGAGTGGAAAAAATCGCCTTTTTTTTGTCCGGGCTGCCCGGAAAATTTCCCCCCAAGGTTTCGCGAATTTCATGTAAATTCGCAAAAGCGAATTTACGCAAAACGCTGGGGGACCCCAACGAATTTGCCCACTTAGCATCACACCTTGAACTAGGCATGAGCAAAACCGGGTATTTACCCGACCCGACCCGGTTTTGCTATACCCGACTTCGGGTGGGGTATTTTCGGGTCGGGTACGGGTCAGGTAACATGCCCAGGACCAATACCCGGACCCGGGATTTGGGGGCGGGTAATTTAATACCCGCCTGGCGGGTCCGGGTATACCCGACCCGGTTTCCTTGAAAAGCGGGTAGTATTACCCGCGTTTTTCTACCCTGTTGGGCTACTAAGCCTACGACCTAGATAGTGCTTAAAAAAACGTGAGCTGTGGGAGGGAATATGAGGTGCGCCAAATCTTTAACAGTTCTGGTGTGGTGAGTGGGTCGTGAGTGGGGCCTGAGTGGGGAGTTGGTTGGGTTTTCTTGTTGGGATGGGGTTGTGTGCGATTTCTGGGGGTTTGATTCTTTGACCCCCAGAGTCAATTGGTTGGAACTCCAACCAATGTGGTGCTGTGCGGTTGGCTGGATTCAGGTTGGGTTGCAAATTCGATTGGGGAAATTCGATTGGTTTGACTTCCAACCAATTCCCCCCAATTCAACCACTTTGAATGCATCTGTATCTACGAAACCCAACCCCTGCCAATCTACAATGCTCTAAGTGACCTAGCAGCTCACGTAACCTACAAACTTGATGAAATTTCTCTACCAATGCGACTAATGTCTCGCTGGTTCCGTCGAGTAGACTGCTACCCGATTTCGGATCGGGTACCCGCTACCCGACGTGTCGGGTGGCATTTCGGGTACCGGGTATTGAATACCCGCCCGGGTAACCCGGACCCGACCCGCCGGGTAATATTCAGGATTTCCGATACCCGACCCGCCCTAAAAGCGGATCCCACATCACACCTTACCTTAACTCAGGGTAGTATGCTCAACCCTACCTTGAACCCACATCACACCTTGAACCCACATAACACCTTGAACCCGCATCACACCTTGAACCCGCATCACACCTTGAACCCGCATCACACCTTGAACCCGCATCACACCTTGAACCCGCATCACACCTTGAACCCGCATCACACCTTGAACCCGCATCACACCTTGAACCCGCATCACACCTTGAACCCGCATCACACCTTGAACCCGCATCACACCTTGAACCCGCATCACACCTTGAACCCGCATCACACCTTGAACCCGCATCACACCTTGAACCCGCATCACACCTTGAACCCGCATCACACCTTGAACCCGCATCACACCTTGAACCCCGCATCACACCTTGAAACAACGTCATTCCTTGAGACCACATCCCACCCCTCATGCCCGCACCATTGCATACCTTAGCTCACAGCCTTGCTACGAAAATGGCATACCACACCCAACTACTACCATGGCAGAGCACAGTGAGAATCAGCAGAACCTGCCACCGCTAGCACACCATGGAACACCACACACCACCCCCCCCTCATGCTTCAACACATACCATGGCAGAGCACAGTGAGAATCAGTGGCCCATCCCTGGCCACACCAGGCGCCATCCCCAAGACAGACTGCACGTGCCCTGGCACCCACTCCGCCACACCCATCAGTCGTTTCTCCGCCTCCTCCTCCCCCACCTCTCCCTCCTCCCCCCTTCCCCCTTTTCCCGGCTCCCCAGCATCATCTGCCGCTGCCCTGCTGCCAGAAGCACCACCACCGGCACCGCTCCCCTCACTGCCCTCACTGCTAGCACCAGCAGCAGCACCAGCGGTAGCAGTAGCAGCGGCAGCAGTGCTATCACCCGCAGCTGTGGCACCAGCACCACCACTAGCAGCACCATTATCCCCACTGCCCTTTCCCTCACCCTCCGGTGGCGGCGGGGGCAGCAGCCACACCCCCGCCTCAATCAGCCTCTCAATCTTCCTCTGCTTGCCAACCACATAGCTGGCATGCACCATCACCACCTCGGGCTTCATCCCCAAAAACATCATCATATCTTTCTCCATCACTGCCCCAGAAGGAAACTTTCTTCTGGGCAGCACGCCGATATGCGCATCGATCCCACGCTCACGCATGATCCTCATGACGTCCATGAGGTGGTCCTGGTCCAGCCCCACCTCGTGCCCGCGCGCCACCATGCTGAACGCCCACATGGACGCCAGCGCCTTGCCGCCGAGTGTGGGGCGGAAGAAGAGGAAGCACGAGCACATGACGAGCGGCATGGCGATGCCCGGCTCGCTCACCCACACCGTGTGGTTTGGCCCGCCCGTCCACGCCTCATCGGCAGTGATGAACACGTTGAACTCCCTCGGGGGCGGAGGACCAGGCGGAAGGGCGGAGGAGGACAAGGAGGGGGAGGAGGACGGCGACGAAGAGGAAGAGGAGGAGGAGAGGGGGGCGAAGTAGGGGAGGGGGTTTTGGAGGAGAGCCAGGTCGATGTCAGAGTAGAGCACGGAGAAGCCAAACGCCAGCAGGTGCTCGATGTACACGGCGCGGCGGGACGCCACGCGGTGAAAGCCCTTTGAGTTGATGCCGATTGCCTTGGACACGTCCACCTGCTCGTCCTCCTGCACGAACTGCTCCTCCAGCTCCAGCAGCAGCGCCTTGGGGGGGGTGGGGGGAGAGGAGGAGGTGCTTCAGACATGGCCACCTGCTGGCCCTCCTGCACACTGCTAGGAGCAGCGCCTGCAGGGGGACAACGGGGAGGCAGCACCAGCTTGCAAAAGGGTGGGTTCAGGAAGAGTGCGAGAAGGCAGTGAAAGCCAGCCGAGTTGTTTCCGATGGGCTGAGACACGTCCGCCTGCTGGTCCTTCTGCTCAAACCAATCCTCTACGCCTGCCATGACTTCCTGCCTGCACGTATTGACCCATGGATGGGCATGAGCACCGAAACAACCGAAGGCGAGGAGGTGACAGGGAACGGCGTGGAGGCATGGCAGCGTGGCGGCATGGCAGCGTGACGGCATGGCAGCGTGGAGGCATGGCAGTGTGGCAGCATAACAGCATGGCGGCATGGCAGCGTGGCGGCATGGCAGCGTGGCGGCATGCAAGGTGCAAAAAAACGGTTTCCGTATTAAATGGTCCGTTTTTTACGGTCGTTTTATACGGCAGATTTATGCAAATTCTACCGTTTTTTTGTTTGAGTTTTTTTTTCCTCTTTTTTTTGTTTTTTTGTTTTTTTTTTTACCCTTAACTTAAAAAAACCGCTTGGAAACAGAGCGGCGACAGCCTACGTGCATCTAAAACACCATCCTTGTCCTCCTAGACCTGCTTTCATTGTCCTTCTCGCCCTTCCTTCACCCTCCTAGTTGTCCTCCTCCTAGTCCTCCTACTCTAATCCCGCTCTGCTCCTCTTCCTAATTGTCCTCCTCCTCCCCACCCGAGTTCTCCCCTTCCTCGCTCTAGTCGCTCTCCTCCTCACGCTCCTCGATATAAAGCGAACTTCCATTTTTTACAGCGGTGTGAAAAAAACGACCGTATAAAACGGCCGTTTTTAGCACCAGTCAGAAAACACCACTTTTAACCGTTTTAATCGTATTAAACGGCTGTTTTATACGATCCCGTTTTATACGGTAAAAAAAAAGTTAAAAACGTCGTTTTTTGCACATTGGCGGCATGGCAGCATGGCGGCATGGCAGCGTGGCGGCATGGCAGCGTGGCGGCATGGCAGCGTGGCGGCATGGCAGCGTGGCGGCATGACAGCGTGGCGGCATGACAGCGTGGCGGCATGGCGTGTGCGAGGCGACAGAGTTCATTCTCGCTCCCAGCCAGCCCTTGTTGCGGGAAGCAGCATGGCGCCTGCACGCCCCCTGCAAACGACGGGTTTTGACACAGCCACCTGCTCCCCTCCCTGAATCGAACCCCCACGCCCAGCAGAAACGCTCGCAGGGGGGAGAGAGGAAATGCATGAGAAGGGGGGCAGGATCGTGGGGGAAGCGATTTGATTGTGGGAGAGTACAGGCGGGGGGTGGATGGATGGAGGAGAGGAGGGGCGGGGTGCGGTGGTGGCTGATCCTCCTTGGGATGGGCGAAGCAGAGGGGCAGGAAACAGTGTGTGGGCCACCTGCTCCCCTCCCCTCCCCTCCCCTCCCCTCCCCTCCCCTCCCCTCCCCTCCCCTCCCCTCCGCTCCCCTCCGCTCCGCTCCGCTCCGCTCCGCTCCGCTCCCCTCCGCTCCCCTCCGCTCCCCTCCCCTCCGCTCCCCTCCCCTCCCCTCCCCTCCCCTCCCCTCCCCTCCCCTCCCCTCCCCTCCTCTCCTCTCCTCTCGTCGTACCTGCCCCGGCCACTTCTTCTTGGCATGGTCAAAGCTCTTCCGCTCACCAGCAACAATGCTGCATTGACTGCCCGCCCATGCCTGGCCAATTGCTGCTGGCAAGCACACCACCCCCAGCCGATTGTACCTCCCTCCTTCACAACCACCGCTGGCCCACCCAAGCAATCCCTACCTGCCCCGGCCACTTTTCATTGGCGTAGTCGAAGCTCTTGTGCTCCGCAGCAAAGACGATGTAGTGCCCCGCCAGGCCGACCTTGTCGGCATGCAGAGCCCAGTTCTCCAGCATCTCCTCGTAGCCTGTGGGGGGGTGGGGGGGAGGGGGGGAGCGGGGATAGGGGTGGGAGGGGGGCATGGTGCTCACATGCGCAGCATGTGGCGAAGATAACGTGCCATGCCAACATGCCGCAGGTCTATGCTTGAGGTACCGCCCACGCCTGACTTGTTGGCGTGCAGAGCCTTGCTCTCCAGCATCTCCCCGTAGCCTGGTGTGAGACAGGGAGGGGGGGTGAGGAGGGGGGCAAGGCGGGAGAGCGGAATGGGTTGTCATGCGCGCGCACCATGTGTGGACCATGATTTAGTCGCCGCCCAGGCGTGTCTTGTCGACAAGCGGAGCCCAGCTGTCCAGCATCTCCTCGCCGCATGTTGGGGAGGAGGGGGGGGGGGGGGGGTTGGTGCGGGAATACAGGATACGTGGATGAGGAAGTTGGGGGAGGGTGCTGTGTGGTTCGCACCAAATGAAGAAGTGCAGTGCAGTGCAGTGCAGTGCACATGCTGCAGTGACCGGCCCGGCCCATGCATCATGGTCGCCGAGCCCTACTGATGAAACATGTTACGAACTCGCTAATTTTGATTGTTTATATCACATTATCGAGGCCCCTAATACTGAGCGCCGATGTACTTTCCCGTTTACAAATGCATGGCGGTGTTCTTTCTACAACTTCTGCTGTGAACATGTAAATGCATAGAGAAGTTTATGCTCACCATTTTTAGTATTCAGCATGATTTGTTGCAAACGTTTGGCAGTGTTCTTCATGGATCCGTTTTTGCAGGCTGCAGTACCCTTTCGGGCATGATTCAATACAATTAGGGCATGCCTCGTTTGGATTCACTTATAATGCAACAAGCAAATTATTTGATATGTTTAAAAAACATCTACACCACAGTACACAACCACTATGGCCCAACCGCCCTTGCCTACCAGCACCCCTATGTGGGTCCTGCACTAACACAAAGAGAAACTGAGCGGCGGCACACCAGGAGCAGCAATTCTTGAAACTGGATTGCAATTCCTGCACGTTACGTTCAAAACTTGTTATCTCGAAATTAATCCAAGGTCGAAATCACCAACAATAAGGACAATGCTTACAACAACGAAGTAGCGCGACGCAATGCTTACAATCCTTGGTCGAATCTCAATTTTGACCATCTCTTAAAACCCGTTCTCGAGTTTCCCCTCAGACCCCGCCAGAATAGGCGAACTCCCCTCGCGAAATCGCCTCCACGAACGTCTCGCGTCAAATCAAGAGCAGGTACACAGGTTGAAGCGGAGCGGAGCTGGTTGTGGAGCTGGTTGCGGAGCTGGTTGCGGAGCTGGTTGCAGAGCTGGTTGCAGAGCTGGTTGCGGAGCTGTGTAGCTGCGGGACAGGGCCTGGGGGTGTGTGGGGGGGTGTGTGGGTCCGGGGTTAGATATAGGCTCAGATTCAGTTTCAAGTCGGCGTTTTAACGAATTTTCGCCGACGCCATTTCCTACTTAGCGGCATTTTGATACAGCCGTCAGAGTGATTTTCAGCAATTCTCGTCGACCAATTTCCAGAAGTGCCGCGCTGCACACTGACAATGGCTTACTCAACCACTTCACTCGCCAACCCGATCCCGCTCCTTCGTCTCGAGCCGGACAGTACATGCTCCAACTACAAGGCTTGGCGCTATAATGTCGACAAGCACCTCCTCTGTCGCAAGGTGAAGAGCTCACCGAGCTCCTCAGGCTCGAGCTCACCGACGTCCTTCTCAACATCGGTGACGGCAAAGAGCCTCCTAAACCCGAGAGGTCCGCCGATCCAGCTAATGCCGCCGCCGAAGCAGTTTATGCTGCTGCACTGCTCAAGTACAAGAATTGGGAGAAGGCCGATGGTGCGGTCATTAGTGTCTTCATGGGCACCACTCCTCCCGAACTCGTCGAAACCTACCACAACTACCCGTCTGCCAACGCCATTTGGCTCTACCTCGAGGATCGCTTCCTGAACAAGACTGCAGTGGGAGTTGCTATACTCATCCCCAGCATGTTCCAAGTGCGGCTCGAGGACTCGCCAGGCATGGCGGACTATGTCACCAAGGTGCAGTCCATTCATGGTGAACTCAAACAGTTGGGGATAGTCTTCCCCGAGCAAGCCCCTGCAGCCGCTCTCCTAGTCGGCCTCACTCCGGCATACGAAGTCACACGCAAGATGCTCTTGGGCCTTGCTCCTGCAGACCTCACATTTGCCAAGGTCTCATCCGCGCTCCTTTCTGCCGAAAAGGACAGCAGCGCTCAAGCCAAGGCCAATGCAATCCGCGCTCCCGTGCCTCAAGCCTATGCCGCTTCGGTGCCATTCCAGCGCAACCGCTTCCCCCCGTGTCCCTACATCATCAAGCGCGGCCCTCGTGCTGGCCAGGTGTGCGGCGGCACCAACCACGGCCTTGCCTCCTGCTTTAAGAAAAAGGATGACGAGTGGTATGCCGTCAATGGGACCGCCTCCAAGCCGCCAAGCTGGATGGTCAATCGTGCTCCTCGCCAGGTCAATCAAGTCGAAGCGCAGGAATCCGTGCAGGCTGCTGTGGCTGCACCTGCTGATGTGCGCCTCAACATGTTGTTCCATGGCACTGCCATGATTAATGAGACGATTTCGCAGTATCTCGGCTCACAAAGCACCTCAGCCACAATAGAGTTCACCCTCGACAGTGGGGCCACTCACACGGTTCTCAAGGAAGAACACTCCTTCAAGCCATATGAGACACCAATCCGTCTACTTGGAGCAGACTCCAGTTTCACAACACACGCCAAGGGCTCCTCCACAGTTCCGTGCCCAGCTTTTCCTTCGGGCAGTGTGACCGGCATGTGTGTTCCCACACTACGCCACAATCTCGTGGCCCAACACGAGCTCCAACGGGCAGGCGTCACCACGATCTTCCCAGCACACTCGGATCACTGTGACCTCTTCGACCCTAAGTCCAACAAGCTCCTAGCACGCTTCACACTCAACAGTAGCAAGCTCTACACGCTGCGTTCACCTCCACCTCTCGCCGCCCTCTCCCAAGCGCAAGCTGCCAGCACCACTCCGTGTTCGTGTCGCAGCTTCGCCAACCCAACCATCCTCTACCACCATCGCTTGGGTCACCCCAACTTCCGTACACTTGCCGACATTGCTTCCAAGAAACTTCTTCTTGGCCTCCCGTCGGCGCTTCCTCCACCAACAGACTCACCTGCACCCACCTGCCTGGACTGCACCAAGAGCAAGCTCAGGCAGCAGCCGCACCCTTCCTCCCCATCCGTCGCAGCTGCTCCGTTGGACCTAGTGCACATGGATGTCTGGGGCCCAGCTCCAGTCGCTTGGGGTCACGCCTTCCGCCCGCTCTCTACGCGTCTGGGGGTGTACCGCATATGTATTGCTAAGCCCCCACACGCGCAGGAAGCAAGGTGGCAAGCTTGGTTCCAAAACCCAGACCTGCATGTACCTGGGGCACAACTCCGACTCCCCAGACTACTTATTCCTCAACCCAATCACCAGACAGCTGATTCGCAGCCGTGATGTCGTCTTCGATGAGACACGCCCATTCCACTCTGCGACCACGGGCGAGCCTCCTCCACCTCCCCCGACGCTTGTTTGGGCAGACTTCGATGCCCCACCTCCGGCCGCTGCCCCTTCTCCGGGGCCTTCTCCATCCGGCGTGTCTCACCCGGCCTCCCCAGTATCCTCCGCAGCGGCACCTCCTCCTGCTCCGCCTTCCCCGCGCGTCGAGCCCGGCTCACCAGTCTCCTATCGGAGGCGCCCAGTCCCTCCGGTCCCACCGCAGCCGCCTTCGTCTCCGGTCTCTAGTCGCACTCGTTCCAAGGGACCGGCTCCGCCTCTCGCCTGGGGACCAGCCGCCTTCTCCATCCGGTGTTCGGTCACCCCGCCTCCTCCTACCGGGGGTGATGTCCCCTCCATCCGTATTCCCCCCCGTGCACTTCTGGAGGACAGGCATGAGGAGCTGTTTGACCTTCACGCGGTCTGCCAATTTCTCTCTCACATCTTCCCGGACATTACTGACTGCCCTTCCCTCAACTTCACCGAGAACCCGACCATTCCGACTCCTTGCACAAAAGAGGAAGCTCTCTCGGGGCCTTATAAGAAGGAGTGGAAGGCAGCAATGGATGTGGAGAACGGGGCGTTCATTCGCAACAACAGCTTTGACGATGTTGTTCCCCCTTCCGATGTCAACATCGTCGGCGGAAAATGGATCTTCCGAGTCAAACAACTCCCAGGCGAAGCTCCACTGTTCAAGGCACGATACGTGGCGAAGGGTTTCACCCAGAAGGAGTATCTCGACTTCTTCGAAACATTCTCGCCCACGGCCAAGCTCCCGACTGTGCGCGCTCTTCTTGATATAGCCGCTCGCGGCAACTTCGAGATCAAGTCCATGGACGCCTCCTCCGCCTTTCTCCAAGGCCAGCTCAAGGAGGATGTTCACATGGAACGCCCACCGGGGTTTTCTGGCACTTACCCTGCCAACACAGTGTGGAAGCTGAAGCGCCCAGTGTCTGGCCTCAAGCAGGCTCCTCGTGAGTGGCACAACAAGGTGAAGGAAGTCCTCCTCGCACTTGACTTCCATCCCTCTGCCTCAGATTCCAGTCTCTTCGTTCGTCACTCCTCCGAGCCCTTCTACATCCTCGTCTACGTCGACGACTTCATTCTAGCCGCCAGAGATCCAGCCGACATGGCAGCTGTCCAGTCTGCTCTCAGCTCCGCCCTTCTCATGAAGGATCTTGGTGACCTCAAGAACTACCTGGGGATGGAGATCACTCGTGACCGCCAGGCTTGCACGATCACCCTCTCCCAGGAGTCCTACATCGACAACCTTCTCAAGCGGTTCGACATGGACTCCAGTAACTCTGTCTCCACTCCACTCCCACTACAGCATCAGCTCACGGCCCCTCCAGTTCCTTCTCCTGACGCCTGCAAGGACCCGTACCCTGAGCTAGTTGGTTCACTCATGTATGCCATGATGTGCACTCGACCAGACTTGGCTTACCTGGTTAGTGTCCTCTCTCGGTATGTCTCCCCCAGACGCTACACTGCCTCGCATTGGTCTGCAGCCAAGAGGGTCCTCCGCTATCTACAAGCCACCAAGTCTCACATCCTCACTCTTGGTGGTACCTCTCCAGTCAAGCTCGAGGGATACACAGACTCCTCATGGGCCGATGATCAGACTGACAGACGCTCCTCCCAAGGGTACTGCTTCACCCTTGGTAGCGGAGTCATCAGCTGGCGCTCCACTCGGTCCTCTGCAGTCTCCCTGTCGTCCTGCGAGGCCGAGCTCTACGCGGGCACAATGGCTGCTCAAGAGGCACGCTAGCTCTCCTTTCTCCTCGCTGAGTTAGGCTACCCCCAGCAGTCGCCCACCCTGTGGTGTGACAACCAGAGCGCCATTCACCTCACCAAGGATCCTGTGTTCCACTCTCGCACCAAGCACATCGAACTTCGTCATTTCTTCATCCGAGATCTTGTTCAGAGTGACCAGCTGACGGTATGGTACATTGCCTCAGATTGCAACCTCGCCGACCTCTTTACCAAGGCTCTCGGCAAGGCTGACCACCATCGCCTTCTCCGTTCCATGGGGCTATGTGCTCCTTGACCGGGTTTGCAGTCTATGGGGGTGTGTTAGAAATAGACTGCAAATACCACTTTTGTATTTGTTCTTTTGATATCCTAGTGGGTTGGGGTGTACTCATAAATCCCAATCTCACCCAATTGTGATTCCCCCAATCTCCAATTACCCAATTGGAGATTCCGGAGATCCCAATGGGGATTCCCTCCAATTCCCCCTTCATCCATTCACTCTCACCTTGCCATGTACTTATAGAGCCTTGGGCTCCTTACCTAATCAATCATTTCAACTCTATTTCTTACAGAGGGTACACTCCTTGCCTTGACAGTCGCTGTACAGAGTGCTCTGAACCATGCCATAGCACATGTGGTAGAGGCTGGGCCTGGCGGGGCAAGGCCAAGTGAAGGGGCAGGTGGTGAAGGATTCACAATGGGGGTGTTGCCCGCAGGGCTCTTTCCCCCGAGCTCGCTGGTGTGTGAGGACAAGCAGTGGGTGCAGCAGTACAGGGAGGAGGTGGTGGCATTCCATAACACCTGTGGCGCCACCACGGAGCACAAGGTGTCTCTACTCAAGGAGCTCCAGCTGTGGGTGGAAGGATGATGCAGGTGTGTGCAAGGCGAAGCAGTGGGTGAGGGAGTGGGTGCAGCAGCACAGAAGGGAATGTGATGGCATTGCATAACACCTGTGGAGCCACCACAGCACACAAGGTCTGAGCTCAATGAGCTCCAGTCGTGGGTTGATGGATGATACTGTACAACTGTGTGTATGCGCGCACGTACGCGTGCCCGACGCCCGTGCCCGTCTGTGTGTGTGTGTGTGTGTGTGTGTGAGAGAGAGAGAGAGAGAGAGAGTGTGTGTGTGTGTGTGTGTGTGTGTGTGTGTGTGTGTGTGTGTGTGTGTGTGTGCGTGCGTTGTCAACTTATACATCTGTTGATATGTAGAAGTTATAGGCTAGATAGATGTATGTTGTTAGAGGGTACAACTCCAACACTTTAACTCTCTTGTTCTCCCTTGTTTCTAATCATTCATTCTAGTTAACATGGTATCATGAGTAGGTAGGTCCACCCACCCGCTTCCGCCCCGTGCCCTAGCCTACCGCCCCTTGCTAGCCCCCCTCCCAGCCCGCGCGCCCACGCCAGCCCCTTGCGCCTTAGTGGGCCCCTCACGCCCTAGCGGGCCACTCGCGCCCCAGCGGGCCCCTCCCGCCCCAGCGGGCCCCTCGCGCCCCAGCGGGCCCCTTGCGCCCCAGCAGGCCCCTCGCGCCCTAGCGGGGCCCTCGAGCTGTCGTCGGCCCCTCGCGCCCCTCCCGGCCCCTTGCGCCCCTACCGGCCCCTCGCGCCCCTACTGGCCCCTCACGCCCCTACCGGCCCCTTGCACCCTGGCCGGCCCCTTATGCCCTAGTGGGCCCCTCGTGCCGTTGCTGACCCCTTGCGCCCCTACCGATCTCTCGCGCCCCACCCGGCCCCTCGCGCCTTAGCTGGCCCCTCACGCCCTTGTCGGCCCCATGCGCCCGAGCCGGCCCCTTGCGCCCCCACTGGCCCCTCGCGCCTTCCACCGAGCTGCTGAGCCGCCGACTCGCAGTCGCACTGTGCAGCCGAGCCGCTGCGCCACCGTGACCCTGAGCCGCCGTGCCGCCGAGTTGCAAAGCCGCCGTGCCGCCAAGCCGCTGAGCCGCCGTATCACGCTGTGCGATGGCGGATCCCGTTCTTCGCTTGGACGCTGAGGGGCACGCGATCGACTTTGATGCCCGGCTCGTCGACCTCCGCCGGCACCTGACAGGTCAGCGCCAGGATGGGCACTCCCTGGCTATGCATGTTGATGGCTTGCCCTCCCGCCCCCCTGCGCCTGCTCCCCTCCCTGCTGACCCCACTACTGTCGAGAACGAGGCCTTTGCTGCTGCTGCACTTGTACGCGCTGTCTGGGATTCTCGCGACGCTGTAGCGCAGCTTGCCATTAGTCATGCCCTTCCCCTGTCTGAGCGTCTGCGCTTCACCGCTATCGCGAACGCCAAGGACTTCCTCACTGCCGTATTTGAGCGTTACTCCACACCTGCTTCCGCCTCTGCTGGCCGCTTGATCCTACCCATGCTCTTCCCTAATCTTTCCGCTTTCCCCACTGTAGCTGACCTCGCTAATCCGTGCACTAGAGACTAGCTACCGAGCTGCTAGCATTGCTGCCCAGCTTACTCCCTTCCCCCCACCGTTTTGCGCTACCCTGTACCTCATTGCCATGCGCTTGCCTGACCGCTTAGCTACTGCCCGCGACCACTTCCTTAGTCAGCACCCTGCCGACCTCACCCTGACCGCCTTTGTCACTGCGCTGTCTGAGATAGAGACTCGCCAACGCACTATTGCTCAATCGAGCGGTGTTGCGGCAGTTCCTATCTTTCAGGGTTGTACTCCCTCCCAGTGCACGTACGCTGATGTCTCAGCCGCAGTTACCACGACTGCCCCTGCCACTGAGACAGCAGCTGCGACTTACCAGCAGCAGCCCAAGCGCCGGGGCCGCCGTGGCCCCAAGGGAGGACGTGGTGGTGGCGCTGCTGGTGGTAATAGTGGCGGGGACAGTGGGGGTTGGAGCTGGTGTCCAGGAGCACCTTCACGCTCCCTGAAAGCCCGCAGCAGAATGGCATTGCAGAGAGCCGCAACCACACCTTGGTTCAGATCGCTCGCTGCCTCCTCACTCACGCCAACCCACCACGGTCACTCTGGGGATATGCCCTCTTCCATGCGGCTTTCCTCTACAATCTTTATCCGCATCCCCACCAGCCCGACACCACACCGACCACTCTCTGGCTTGGGGCCACGCCCTCCGCCCACTTTCTACGCGTCTGGGGGTGTACCGCATGTGTGTTGCTCATCCCCCACGCGCGCACGAAGCAAGGTGGCAAGCTTGGTCCCAAAACCCAGACGTGCATGTACCTGGGGCACAACTCCGCCTCCCCAGACCACTTATTCTTCAACCCCATCACTAGAGAGCTGATTTGCAGCCGTGATGTCGTCTTAGATGAGACACGCCCCTTCCACTCTGCGACCACGGGCGAGCCTCCTCCACCTCCCCCGATGCTTGTATTGGCAGACTTCGATGCCCCACCTCCGGCCACTGCCCCTTTTCCGTGGCCACATCTTTCCGGACATTACTGACTGCCCTTCTCTCGACTTCATCGAGAACCTGACCATTTCGACTCCTCGCACAAAAGATGAAGCTCTCTCGGGGCCTTATAAGAAGGAGTGGAAGGCAGCAATGGATATGAAGAACGAGGCGTTCATTCGCAACAACAGCTTTGACGATGTCGTTCCCCCTTCCGGTGTTAACATCGTCGACGGAAAATGGATCTTTCGAGTCAAACAACTCCCAAGCAAAGCTCCACTGTTCAAGGCACGATACGTGGCGAACGGTTTCACCCAAAAGGAGTATCTCAACTTCTTTGAAACCTTCTCGCCCACGGCCAAGCTCCCAACTGTGCGCGCTCTTCTTGATATAGCCGCTCGCGGCAAATTCGAGATCCAGTGTTTCTGGCAACTCAAGGAGGATGTTGACATGGAACGCCCATCGGGGTTTCTTGGCACTTATCGTGCCAACACAGTGTGGAAGCTGAAGCGCCCAGTGTATGGCCTCAAGCAGGCTCCTCGTGAGTGGCACAACAAGGTGAAGGAAGTCCTCCTCACACTTGAATTCCATTCCTCAACCTCAGATTCCAGTTTCTTCGTTTGTCACTCCTCCGAGCCCTTCTACATCCTCGTCTACGTCGACGACTTCATTTCAGTCGCCAGGGATCCAGCCGAGATGGCAGTTGTCCAGTCTACTCTCAGCTCCGCCCTTCTCATGAAGGATCTTGGTGATCTCAAGAACTACCTCAGGATGGAGATCACTCGTGACCGCCAGGCTTGCACAATCACCCTCTCCTAGGAGTCATATATCGACAACCTTCTCAAGCGGTTCGACATGGACTCCAGTAACTCTGTCTCCACTCCACTACCACTACAGCATCAGCTTACATCCCCTCTGATTCGTTCTCCTGACGCCTGCAAGGACCTGTACCCTGAGCTAGTCGGTTCACTCATGTATGCCATGATGTGCACTTGACCAGACTTGGCTTACCCGGTTAGTGTCCTCTCTCGGTATGTCTCCCTCGGACGCTACACTGCCTCGCATTGGTCTGCAGCCAAGAGGGTCCTCCGCTATCTACAAGCCACCAAGTCTCACATCCTGACTCTATCGAGAACAGATTCAATCATGAGCAAGGAGGGAGAGGGAGACACAGGGTACTGAAAATCACTGGCATTAAAAACAGAGGGATACACGGAAGTGGAAGTAAGCAAAGAGCGTGTGAGCTCGCCTAGAAATCTGGAGTGGGAGGAGGGAGCAGTAGGGGAAGGAAGCCCCACAGGGGAAAGTTGGGAGGTCCTGGTGTGGCAGTGGCAGCTTTGGTGGCGGTTCCAAAGCCAAGCTGCTGCTGCTGCCATGCGGCTGGTGCCTGGCTACCAGAGCCCCCCTGCTGGTGCTGCTGCTGTAGCTGCTGGAAGCGGCGGAACCACTGCAACTCCTGTGGAGTAATGGGATCAGCGATAGAGGAGGAGGAGAGCTGAAGATGAGGGGGGGAAAGACGGACGAGTTTTGACATACAGGAGGGAGGGGCGGGGATCCATGGCACTGAGGCGTGCCAGTGTTGTCGCGCTCGAACTAGGCGTCATCATATGCCTTGAAGCAGGTCATTGGTGGATGGTTGGTTCGGGTGCGGCACTCTCCTGCCCTGGGACCAAAACAGCAAAGATATGAACAAGGGGGGGAAGAGTGTCAGGGTGACCACCACGGCTGCCAGATGAGCCACCACGGCTGCTTGATGAGCCACCACGACCTCTACCACCACCACTGCTGCCACCCTCTGCCCCACCATCCTCGCCATCAGCGCCGTTGGCTCCGCTGCCGCCACTACCGCGATTTGAGAGGAGGTGGGCCTAAGCGTCAATGATTCACTGGACCACAGTATTGAGGGAGGCACGGGCTGACCCCCATTGAAAGGGATGACGTGCACTTCATACTGAGGGGACGGGCCTTCGAGGAGGTTGGAGGCTAGAGTAGCCTGGTGAGCCTCCAGGTGGGAGGCAAGGTCCAAGAAGCAGCTGGTGTAGTCAAAGGCGCCTGCACCATCATCGATAGGGATGCTGAAGAATCCTTTGAAGAGTGGTTTGACAGTGTTGAAGCTGGTGCGTTCGAACATCGCCTCAAGCTCGAGCCAGATGCAGTCCATGTTTGCCTCTTCAAGGATTAGGCTTGCAGTGTATCGTCCAGACAAGCTAGGGCACGCATAGATCCGCCATTTTAGGGCACGCCTCAACGAGTTCGCGCCCCGTCGGAACCAGCTCCATCAACCACGCCCGCTAGAATTGGCCTCGGATAGACCGCTAGGAGCGCGTCTCGTTGTTCGATGGGTTCTCAAACACGGGCACGGATGGGTGCAAACAGGAATGTATACGCGTCGCTCCGCGAGTTTAGCGATTGTAAGGGCTGTGGAATGGATGTGTTGACCGCACCTTACGGCCTCTCCGTATCCACCTGGCCATTTACGCTCGCCATGTTTCGTCGAGACTTCAGGGTCGACTGCATATATTTCCAAAGCCCTAACGCCTACAGCACATCCCCATCGTGCAGCTCCCGTCGACTGATGTTTGATCACCGGCCCAGCGCAGTGCCTCGCCTTTGCGTACTAGCTGCACTCGAGCAGGCCGGCTGATTGGTCTCTCACATGCCCTGTTGAGTACGCCTGTCCGCATGCAAATCGATAAGCAGGCATGCAGCCTGATGGCTGGGGGTGTGAGTACTGCCCTGATAGGTTCCCAGACTGTTCGGCTCGGGACGCACACGAAAGGACTCGATGCGCTGCAGCCCGTGCACGCTGTGTCGATCTTGGCCTCTGTGTGGGTCCTTACTATCGGGGATCGAGCCATGAGTCCGCCCCGCCGCCAAGCACCAGTGGGAACCACCCAGCACAGCTCGACGCCCTGCCAGAAGAAGAGCCGCAGTCGTCGCCGGATATTTCGGGAGCAGCGGCGAACATGCCAGTAGGCGGCGAGGCTGACAATCCCGTCTCCAGTGGTGGGAGCGATGCCCGATAGGCTCACAGTGACGACTCGGTGGAAGGGATGGACCCACTCGCTGGCAAAGGTACATCAGAGCAGGAGTTTGATACCGAGTATGCAATCTTCCGGCTCGTAATGGGCGCTAACAATGGCGCTGGAATGTCCCTGAAAGACACGGCATTCCTGTTGAGGATTCTGAACTCACACGGCTTCCGGCTGTCTGCCATACGGCATAGGCGCTCGAAACGGGCGATAGAGCGATATGGCCTGAAGCTGCTACTGGGCTCGAGGACTCACCGCAAGTCCCATATCTCCGTACCAGGATGCCCCACAATGCTCATCGTGCACCACACCTGCCCGATCGAGGTACATGCGTCAGGCTTATGGGGAAGTGGGATAGTGACCGGGGCATGGCTGACATGTGTATTCGTGATGGATGCAGGCCCTGATTGAGCTGTGGCGGCACCCAGCCAATGCGCCGGGGTTTGTTCTACGGCCGGACGAGGATGGCGAGGACACCCCCCGCGTGTACAAGGGCCCGAATACTGGCTCTCTGTGGCGGCAAGCAAAGGTTAGTATGCATTCTGTGTAAGAAATAGAGTTGAAATGATTAATTAGGCAAGGAGCCCAAGGCTCTATAAGTACATGGCAAGGTGAGAGAGAATGGATGAAGGGGGAATTGGAGGGAATCCCCATTGGGATCTCCGGAATCTCCAATTGGGTAAATGGAGATTGGGGGGATCACAATTGGATGAGGTTGGGATTTGTGAGTACACCCCAACCCACTAGAACATTCACAACCTAAACTAGGATATAAAAGTACAAATACAAAAGTGGTATTTGCAATCTATTTCTAACACACCCCCATAGACTGCAAACCCGGTCAAGGAGCACATAGCCCCATGGAACGGAGAAGGCGATGGTGGTCAGCCTTGCCGAGAGCCTTGGTAAAGAGGTCGGCGAGGTTGCAATCTGAGGCGATGTACCGTACCGTTAGCTGGTCACTCTGAACAAGATCTCGGATGAAGAAATGACGAAGTTCGATGTGCTTGGTGCGAGAGTGGAACACAGGATCCTTGGTGAGATGAATGGCACTCTGGTTGTCACACCACAGGGTGGGCGACTGCTGGGGGTAGCCTAACTCAGCGAGGAGAAAGGAGAGCCAGCGTGCCTCTTGAGCAGCCATTGTGCCCGCGTAGAGCTCGGCCTCGCAGGATGACAGGGAGACTGCAGAGGACCGAGTGGAGCGCCAGCTGATGACTCTGCTACCAAGGGTGAAGCAGTACCCTTGGGAGGAGCGTCTGTCAGTCTGGTCATCGGCCCATGAGGAGTCTGTGTATCCCTCGAGCTTGACTGGAGAGGTACCACCAAGAGTGAGGATGTGAGACTTGGTGGCTTGTAGATAGCGGAGGACCCTCTTGGCTGCAGACCAATGCAAGGCAGTGTAGCGTCCGGGGGAGACGTACCGAGAGAGGAGACTAACCGGGTAAGCCAAGTCTGGTCGAGTGCACATCATGGCATACATGAGTGAACCGACTAGCTCAGGGTACGGGTCCTTGCAGGCGTCAGGAGAAGGAACTGGAGGGGCTGTGAGCTGATGCTGTAGTGGGAGTGGAGTGGAGACAGAGTTACTGGAGTCCATGTCGAACCGCTTGAGAAGGTTGTCGATGTAGGACTCCTGGGAGAGGGTGATCGTGCAAGCCTGGCGGTCACGAGTGATCTCCATCCCCAGGTAGTTCTTGAGGTCACCAAGATCCTTCATGAGAAGGGCGGAGCTGAGAGCAGACTGGACAGCTGCCATGTCGGCTGGATCTCTGGCGGCTAGAATGAAGTCGTCGACGTAGACGAGGATGTAGAAGGGCTCGGAGGAGTGACGAACGAAGAGACTGGAATCTGAGGCAGAGGGATGGAAGTCAAGTGCGAGGAGGACTTCCTTCACCTTGTTGTGCCACTCACAAGGAGCCTGCTTGAGGCCATACACTGGGCGCTTCAGCTTCCACACTGTGTTGGCAGGGTAAGTGCCAGGAAACCCCGGTGGACGTTCCATGTGAACATCCTCCTTGAGCTGGCCTTGGAGAAAGGCGGAGGAGGCGTCCATGGACTTGATCTCGAAGTTGCCGTGAGCGGCTATATCAAGAAGAGCGCGCACAGTCGGGAGCTTGGCCGTGGGCGAGAATGTTTCGAAGAAGTCGAGATACTCCTTCTGGGTGAAACCCTTTGCCACGTATCGTGCCTTGAACAGTGGAGCTTCGCCTGGGAGTTGTTTGACTCGGAAGATCCATTTTCCGCCGACGATGTTGACACCGGAAGGGGGAACAACATCGTCAAAGCTGTTGTTTCGAATGAACGCCTCGTTCTCCACATCCATTGCTGCCTTCCACTCCTTCTTATAAGGCCCCGAGAGAGCTTCCTCTTTTGTGCAAGGAGTCGGAATGGTCGGGTTCTCGGTGAAGTTGAGGGAAGGGCAGTCAGTAATGTCCGGGAAGATGTGAGAGAGAAATTGGCAGACCGCGTGAAGGTCAAACAGCTCCTCATGCCTGTCCTCCAGAAGTGCACGGGGGGGAATACGGATGGAGGGGACATCACCCCCGGCAGGAGGAGGCGGGGTGACCGAACACCGGATGGAGAAGGCGGCTGGTCCCCAGGCGAGAGGCGGAGCCGGTCCCTTGGAATGAGTGCGACTAGAGACCGGAGACGAAGGCGGCTGCGGTGGGACCGGAGGGACTGGGCGCCTCCGATAGGAGACTGGTGAGCCGGGCTCGACGCGCGGGGAAGGCGGAGCAGGAGGAGGTGCCGCTGCGGAGGATACTGGGGAGGCCGGGTGAGACACGCCGGATGGAGAAGGCCCCGGAGAAGGGGCAGCGGCCGGAGGTGGGGCATCGAAGTCTGCCCAAACAAGCGTCGGGGGAGGTGGAGGAGGCTCGCCCGTGGTCGCAGAGTGGAATGGGCGTGTCTCATCGAAGACAACATCACGGCTGCGAATCAGCTGTCTGGTGATTGGGTTGAGGAATAAGTAGTCTGGGGAGTCAGAGTTGTGCCCCAGGTATATGCAGGTCTGGGTTTTGGGACCAAGCTTGCCACCTTGCTTCCTGCGCGTGTGGGGGCTTAGCAACACATACGCAGTACACCCCCAGATGCGTAGAGAGCGGGCGGAAGGCGTGACCCCAAGCCAGAGAGTGGTAGGTGTGGTGTCGGGCGGGTGGGGATGCGGATAAAGATTGTAGAGGAGTGCCGCATGGAAGAGGGCATATCCCCAGAGTGACCGTGGTGCGTTGGCGTGACTGAGGAGGCAGCGAGCGATCTGAACCAAGGTGTGGTTGCGGCTCTCTGCAATGCCATTCTGCTTCGGGCTTTTGGGGAGCGTGAAGGTTTGCCGAATCCCTTGGGCCGCACAGAAGTTATCGAGTTTGCCATTGCGAAATTCTCCCCCGCCATCAGAATGGAGGCACTTCAGAGGAGTGCCGAACGTGACTTGAGCCCGGCGCACCCACGCCATGATGACATCAGGTGCCTCCACCTTGGTATGTAGGAGGTGCACAGAAACATACCGCAAGTGATCATCGACTAGTGTAAAAAAGTACCGATGACCGCCTCGGGATGCGACTGGAGCTGGGCCCCAGACATCCATGTGCACTAGGTCCAGCGGAGCAGCTGCGACGGATGGGGAGGAAGGGTGCGGCTGCTGCCTGAGCTTGCTCTTGGTGCAGTCCAGGCAGGTGGGTGCAGGTGAGTCTGTTGGTGGAGGAAGCGCCGACGGGAGGCCAAGAAGAAGTTTCTTGGAAGCGATGTCGGCAAGTGTACGGAAGTTGGGGTGACCCAAGCGATGGTGGTAGAGGATGGTTGGGTTGGCGAAGCTGCGACACGAACACGGAGTGGTACTGGCAGCTTGCGCTTGGGAGAGGGTGGCGAGAGGTGCAGGTGAACGTAGCGTGTAGAGCTTGCTACTGTTGAGTGTGAAGCGTGCTAGGAGCTTGTTGGACTTAGGGTCGAAGAGGTCACAGTGATCCGAGTGTGCTGGGAAGATCGTGGTGACGCCTGCCCGTTGGAGCTCGTGTTGGGCCACGAGATTGTGGCGTAGTGTGGGAACACACATGCCAGTCACACTGCCCGAAGGAAAAGCTGGGCACGGAACTGTGGAGGAGCCCTTGGCGTGTGTTGTGAAACTGGAGTCTGCTCCAAGTAGACGGATTGGTGTCTCGTATGGCTTGAAGCAGTGTTCTTCCTTGAGAACCGTGTGAGTGGCCCCACTGTCGAGGGTGAACTCTATTGTGGCTGAGGTGCTTTGTGAGCCAGGATACTGCGAAATCGTCTCATTAATCATGGCAGTGCCAGGGAACAACATGTTGAGGCGCACATCAGCAGGTGCAGCCACAGCAGCCTGCACGGATTCCTGCGCTTCGACTTGATTGACTTGGCGAGGAGCACGATTGACCATCCAGCTTGGCGGCTTGGAGGCGGTCCCATTGACGGCATACCACTCGTCATCCTTTTTCTTAAAGCAGGAGGCAAGGCCGTGGTTGGTGCCGCCGCACACCTGGCCAGCACGAGGGCCGCGCTTGATGATGTAGGGACACGGGGGGAAGCGGTTGCGCTGGAATGGCACCGAAGCGGCATAGGCTTGAGGCACGGGAGCGCGGATTGCATTGGCCTTGGCTTGAGCGCTGCTGTCCTTTTCGGCAGAAAGGAGCGCGGATGAGACCTTGGCAAATGTGAGGTCTGCAGGAGCAAGGCCCAAGAGCATCTTGCGTGTGACTTCGTATGCCGGAGTGAGGCCGACTAGGAGAGCGGCTGCAGGGGCTTGCTCGGGGAAGACTATCCCCAACTGTTTGAGTTCACCATGAATGGACTGCACCTTGGTGACATAGTCCGCCATGCCTGGCGAGTCCTCGAGCCGCACTTGGAACATGCTGGGGATGAGTATAGCAACTCCCACTGCAGTCTTGTTCAGGAAGCGATCCTCGAGGTAGAGCCAAATGGCGTTGGCAGACGGGTAGTTGTGGTAGGTTTCGACGAGTTCGGGAGGAGTGGTGCCCATGAAGACACTAATGACCGCACCATCGGCCTTCTCCCAATTCTTGTACTTGAGCAGTGCAGCAGCATAAACTGCTTCGGCGGCGGCATTAGCTGGATCGGCGGACCTCTCGGGTTTAGGAGGCTCTTTGCCGTCACCGATGTTGAGAAGGACGTCGGTGAGCTCGAGCCTGAGGAGCTCGGTGAGCTCTTCACCTTGCGACAGAGGAGGTGCTTGTCGACATTATAGCGCCAAGCCTTGTAGTTGGAGCATGTACTGTCCGGCTCGAGACGAAGGAGCGGGATCGGGTTGGCGAGTGAAGTGGTTGAGTAAGCCATTGTCAGTGTGCAGCGCGGCACTTCTGGAAATTGGTCGACGAGAATTGCTGAAAATCACTCTGACGGCTGTATCAAAATGCCGCTAAGTAGGAAATGGCGTCGGCGAAAATTCGTTAAAACGCCGACTTGAAACTGAATCTGAGCCTATATCTAACCCCGGACCCACACACCCCCCCACACACCCCCAGGCCCTGTCCCGCAGCTACACAGCTCCGCAACCAGCTCTGCAACCAGCTCTGCAACCAGCTCCGCAACCAGCTCCGCAACCAGCTCCACAACCAGCTCCGCTCCGCTTCAACCTGTGTACCTGCTCTTGATTTGACGCGAGACGTTCGTGGAGGCGATTTCGCGAGGGGAGTTCGCCTATTCTGGCGGGGTCTGAGGGGAAACTCGAGAACGGGTTTTAAGAGATGGTCAAAATTGAGATTCGACCAAGGAGAACCGAGGAGGAAATCGACGACGAGAAGCGTGAAAGCTTCAGAGATGAGAAATTCAACAAGGTCGAGCGCGAAGGCGGTCGACGATGAGAGGCGCGACTGCAGAGTGGAGCACGTCGAAATTCCAACGACTCAAAACGAATGTCGCGACGATGAAGTGCGCGTAGCGCGGGCATGTTGAGATTAGGACCTTGATCCGCGTGTGCGGACAGGTCGCTCTGATACCATGTAAGAAATAGAGTTGAAATGATTAATTAGGTAAGGAGCCCAAGGCTCTATAAGTACATGCAAGGTGAGAGAGAATAGATGAAGGGGGAATTGGAGGGAATCCCCATTGGGATCTCCGGAATCTCCAATTGGGTAATTGGAGATTGGGGGGATCACAATTGGGTGAGGTTGGGATTTGTGAATACACCCCAACCCCCTAAACATTCACAACCTAAACTAGGATATAAAAGTACAAATACAAAAGTGGTATTTGCAGTCTATTTCTAACATTCTGTACTCCGCCCCCACGTCCCCTCACACCACTCCCCCCCCGCCACTGTCTTTCGTTCACTAAGCTAGTGGCTTGTACGTGATGCCCCATCCTGGTCTCCAGTTTTGGCCCGATTGCACGCTGTCAGCCCCCCGCCCCACAGCCCCATCACCGCACCTCTCTGGTTGAGTCTTTAGCTCCCGAATCCTGTGCAAACTCCCACTGACATCTTGCATCCGTTGCCGACTTGTGTGCCCACCAGAAACTTTTGAAGAATGGAGAGGTGGTGTGCCCTATCATCCTGGCGTCCGATGTCACTACTCTCAGTGGACATCAGCGCACTCGCGTGTGGCCCGTGTACATGACGATAGCCAACATCCAATACTCCCTACGTTGGCGAGAGACAGGCCGTGTGCTGCTGGGTCTGCTGCCTATGCCATCCGAGGGCATGACGTAGTTGCAGAAGGTCATCCTTTTCCAGAAGGCGATGTCCGTCCTGCTGTATGACCTTTTTGGACCCTCCCAATGGTAGGCCTTGTGTTGTTGCTGGTGTCCCGCATGTCCTAATGTTTTGTGTTTTGCACGCGGTGTCAGCACCATGTGTGTCCTCTGCCCCAAGTGCCTGCCTCATCAGCACCGAGCAACAGGGCTCTCTACCCTGAGTGCTTGCCTCATCAGCACCGAGCAACTGGGCTCTCTGCCCTGAGTGCTTGCCTCATCAGCATCGAGCAACTGGGCTCTCTGCCCCGAGTGCTTGACTTATCAGCACCGAGCACCTGTGCTCTCTGCCCTGAGTGCTTGCCTCATCAGCACCGAGCACCTGGGCTCTCGGCCCTGAGTGCTTGCCACAGATGCACCAAGCACCTGTGCTCTCTGCCCTGAGTGCTTGCCACAGATGCACCAAGCACCTGTGCTCTCTGCCCTGAGTGCTTGCCACAGATGCACCAAGCACCTGTGCTCTCTGCCCTGAGTGCTTGCCACAGATGCACCAAGCACCTGTGCTCTCTGCCCTGAGTGCTTGCCATAGATGCACCAAGCACCTGTGCTCTCTGCCCTCTTGTCCCCCATGCATGGGCAGCACTGAGGCCCAGTGCTCTCTGGGCACTGCTTGCCTTGGCTTCCCCCACCTACGAAGTGCTGTGCTCACCTCTTCACACCTCCTTCGCCCCCCTGCCGCCCTACTACCCTATTGCATCACAGGGGCACACCCTTGACAGATCCCGAGGGAGTCGTGCACACAGTGTACCCCATCCTGTATGCGTATGTGGGGGATTACCCCGAGGTGTGTAAGGTTTCGTGCACGCTGCAGCTAGGATCAGATATGCCATGCTCCGTGTGCTACATTGGGAAGGATTACCTATGGGTGATTCGTGACGGGCTTAACGCCACCCGAACTGTGGAGCAACAGAAGCTGCTGGTCAACGACCCCACCGAAGCTGCGAAGTATTCTACGCATCCCGTGGAGGTACGCCAACACCCCCATTGCTTGGCATCCTGGTTCTTGCCTCTCCATCTCTGCATTCGTTGGCTGCCCCGAGATGGTAGAGGGGAATCCGTCAGTACGTGGCTGAGTTTGGGCAGCGGTTAGATTTGAGGCTAAACACTATCCGTATGGTCGCAACCCGTCCCACGCAGACCTTTCTGTGGAAGTTCCATCAGGCGATACTGTCATGGGGGAATCCGTACCTGGCGCTGATGCCTGATCTCCTGCACATCCTGTACGGGGGGGTACTACCCCCCGTTGTAGATGTGGTGAAGGGCGGCGAGGCAAATGCGCTCCTGCTTGATGAGTACGTATCCCGATTTTCCCAGTCTTCTCCCAAACACGCAGCTATTTCAGAATCTGCCCCCGTCGGTCGCAGTTTCAATGCGACTTTCTCACACGCGGACGTGTCAATTTTCTCTGCCCTTTCCCAACAGCCGTTTGGCAAGAGCGTACGACGCTGCTGTCCTGGCTGGCATTCCTCTCCTGTCCGGAAACTACTTCTCGAGGAATGCCTACTACTCGGCGGCAGAGCACGCCGCAATGCTAACCGTGAGCAACCCCCTTTACGCACTTCCCTAAAACACCTTGCATAAGTGCTCTCTGCCGGGCGGCACTGTGCGTCAGTGCTCTCTGCCCAGAGGCACTGTGCATCAGTCCTCTCTGCCCAGCGGCACTGTGCATCAGTGCTCTCTGCCCCGAGTGCATGCCTCTGCGGCACCGAGCAACTGTGCTCTTGGCCCTGAGTGCTCGCCCCAGCGGCAGAGAGCAGCCGTGCTCTCTGCCCTGAGTGCTTGCCTCGATGCCTCGCCTAGGCAGCTCTGTGCAAACGCCCTATCTGCTGTCTGCTTGGCCTGGCTGCACACAGCACCTGCGCACCCAGATCTCTACATGGCCTGGCAGCAATAAGGAGGTGCGGTGTCTGCCCTAAGCTGGCCTTCGCAAAAGGCTGTGGATGTGCTATATGCACTATGCTGGCCTTGGCAGAGCTGTGCAGAAGCGCCTTCTTCTCTCCGTCGGGCCTCTGCATGCAGTCTTCGTGGACACACCACACGTTATCCTGACGTTTTTATAACGCCCCCCCCCCTCCCCCATTCCCCCCTCCCCTCCCCCGCTTCCCTCTCGGGTTCTCCCTTTCATCTTGGAGGGTCGTGTGGAACCCACGCAGCTGAGTCTGGTTGTTTTCTTGTCCAACTGGCATCACGATCACATTCGTGCCGAGTCCTACACCGACGAGTCGCTGCAGCGGATGGATCGCGACACGAAGGAGTAAGTGTCATTGCATCGCCTTCTCCATTGTCGGCTTCCGTAATCTTACCGGTTTCCGTAGAAACGTTGGCCCTTACTCCCTGCACCATTCTGTCGCACATTACCCATGGCAGGCTCGTTCGGTTGCTGATGACTCAGTTGCCCAGAGGTGGCCACGGCTGGAACCTGATCAAGGTTCATGGCTTCAACCACATGCCCGAGGCTGTTCGGCGGGGAGGCCACCCTCGGGAATACTCCACGGCGATGTTCGAGAACGCACATGTGCGGAGCTGCAAACAGCCGTTCCGGCGGTCAAACAAGCGCGACTTTGAGGCTGCCATCCTGTCCAGCAGCAGCACCCGCCACGCCCTGGCCGCTCTGCCACCAGCCGCCATCGAGGGATGTCAGGAGTACAACACGGCAGCGAAAAAGGTATGTGCCAGTTCACTGCCTGTGCTCTCTGCACACTCTGCGTGCATAAGCACCACAGCCGTGCCCTAAACCCTAGGCGCCAGAGCCGTGCTCCTGGCACACTCTGCGTGCTGGGGCACCAGGGCCGTGCTCCTGGCACACTCTGCATGCATAGTGCCAGAGCCGTGCTCTTGGCACACTCTGCGTGCATAGGCACCAGAGCCGTGCTCATGGCACACTCTGCATGCTTGGGCACCAGAGCCGTGCTCGTGGGACACTCTGCATGCATAGCGCCAGAGCCGTGCTCTTGGCACACTCTACGTGCATACGCACCAGAGCCGTGCTCATGGCACACTCTGCGTGCATAGGCGCCAGAGCCGTGCTCATGGCACACTCTGCGTGCTTGGGCACCAGTGCCGTGCTCCTGGCACACTCTGCATGCATAGCGCCAGAGCCGTTCTCTTGGCACACTCTGCGTGCATAGGCACCAGAGCTGTGCTCATGGCACACTTTGCGTGCTTGGGCACCAGAGGTGTGCTCCTGGCGCACTCTGCATGCATAGCACCAGAGCCGTGCTCTTGGCACACTCTGCGTGCATAGGCGCCAGAGCCGTGCTCTTGGCACACTCTGCGTGCATAGGCGCCAGAGCCGTGCTCATGGCACACTCTGCGTGCTTGGGCACCAGAGGCGTGCTCCTGGCACACTCTGCATGCATAGCGCCAGAGCCGTGCTCTTGGCACACTCTGCGTGCATAGGCGCCAGAGCCATGCTCATGGCACACTCTGCGTGCTTGGGCACCAGAGCCGTGCTCCTGGCACACTCTGCATGCATAGCGCCAGAGCCGTGCTCTTGCCACACTCTGCGTGCATAGGCACCAGAGCCGTGCTCATCGCACACTCTGCGTGGTTGGGCACCGGAGGCGTGCTCCTGGCACACTCTGCATGCATAGGCACCAGAGCCGTGCTCATGGTACACTCTGCGTGCTTGGGCACCAGAGGTGTGCTCCTGGCGCACTCTGCATGCATAGCACCAGAGCCGTGCTCTTGGCACACTCTGCCTGCATAGGCACCAGAGCCGTGCTCATGGCACACTCACCTGTGCTTGGGCACCAGAGCCGTGCTCCTGGCGCACTCTGCATGGATAAGCACCAGAGCCGTGCTCCTGGCACACTCTGCATGCATAGCGCCAGAGCCGTGCTCTTGGCACACTCTGCATGCATAGGCACCAGAGCCGTGCTCATGGCACACTCTGCATGCTTGGGCACCAGAGGTGTGCTCCTAGCGCACTCTGCATGCATAGCGCCAGAGCCGTGTTCTTGGCACACTCTGCGTGCATAGGCGCCAGAGCCGTGCTCATGGCACACTCTGCGTGCTTGGGCACCAGAGGCGTGCTCCTGGCGCACTCTGCATGCCATAGCACCAGAGCCGCTCCGTTGCCCCCACAACCGCCACCTCCACCCCCTCCCTGAGGGTTGGTGCGGCCGCCACGTGGGCGCCCTCCGCCAGGAGAGGCTCGACTGCGAGACCTGCATCCGGTATTCCTTTCACAAGTAAATGGGTGTCAGTAGCAATCCGTCATGCCCGTCGTAAATCTCCCTGTTTTTAAGAAAGCGTAGTATCTCCTGTACTCGACAGGGGTGGTATCTGTGTGTGTGCATGTGGGGAGCTAGCGATAAGTGATTTTGCCATGTGCTGGAACCTAGTCTGTGCCTCTGTCACATTTGTGTAGAAAACATGCCATCTGTGGCAGGCCTCTTTCCAAGGCCTGGCACAGGGGGATGGCAAGGGCAGCCAGCAAGACCGGTCCTACTGGCTTTGGGTGTGCGATAGCCAGGCCCATGCAGGCTGTATCTCTACCACAAACACCACACGGAGGGCTTCACCAGGGCAGCCCACATTGTCAAGACCCCTGGCGGCTGTGACTATCCGTATTTCCAGCATTGTCATCTATACTGCCTTCCGGCCCAAGACTAAACAGGCTAGGCCATGGCACAGGGATTCAAAGTCACATCATCCATGCACCCCCCAATACCTCCATATGAACTCCATAGTAGCCCTGTGTCACCGGTGTGCGCTGACCGTTGGCAGTATTACAATATGAGTTCAACCAAACGCGTTCAACCAAATGTGTGACATATATTGCGCTGTTTTATGCTCCAGCCTTGTTTCTCCACGTTTTAGTGGTGATTGTAATTTAAATCAACAATTCAATGTGTAATGTAGCCACATGTTTTTAAAACAATCCCTGTATCAGACTATCCGTGGCGTGAGGCGATTGAAGCGTGAATGGAAGGCCACGATGATGCCATGCGCGGAGTGATTCAGCTTTGCCCGCAACACGTTCTGGAGGGAGACCTCACTATCGACGGCGCCACGCGATTGCAGTGCGATTGGATGATCACGATGATCCAATGCGCTGGGTGGTTGAGCTTTGCACGCGACACGATCTGGACACAGGCCTCCCTCTCTGCCAGGCCCAGCTGCGACTCAAGGGCGCGGTGCAGATGTTACTTGCGCACCATATATCTGAACAGATGTCAGAGTGTGGTTCGCGATCTCTGCCATTTCGGGATGTACGACTGCTTAATGGCCTTTGCGATTTTGGTAATCCATCATTCAGCTGGTAGGTTGGTGCACTGAGATAGTCGCGGTCCTATATTTGCGGGCTGCTTGTTTTCAGTGCGACCTAATCCGGCAATCGTTCGAGGATTTAACCGCTGCACGTCGCTATCTCGTGCAGGTAAATGGAGGACGGCTGCGATCAGCGCTTTGTACGACTCGGCACCACCTGCGGCTCCCCCCATGGCATCCATAGTTCGTACGGGTGCGCGCGCCAACTGCCTGCCGCCCATGAAGCCGCACTAGGTCCGCCGAACGCATCTCGCGGCGCTGCGTCATCCCAGTCTTGCGCTGCGAGTGGTGCCGCGATAGTCTTGGTACCTGCAGCTGCAGGTGTCGCGCACGCCCGGTCACACGCCGCTGCACCTTCCCACGTTATGCAGCACGCCCCACTGCACCCTGTTGTCATGCAGCACCCAGCCGCTATTTCTGCACTCTCGAATGCATCCGCTCCTCCCCTCAGCCGCCCATCATTACCTCCCTCCCCATGAGGAGCCCCCTGAACCTACGATGCGCTCCTCCCCGCGTGCCTGGGCGAACACACATCTCTTCACCTTCAGCAGGACCTTAACGCCTCCTCCCCTCCCCTCAGCAGCACCTTAACGCCCCCCACTCACATCACTTGAGAGCCTGCTCCCCTCCCCCTCGGCAGGACCTGCACGCCTCCTCTCCTCCCCCTCAGCAGCACCTCCACGCCTCCTCTCCTCCCACTCAGCGGCACCTCCACACCTCCTCTCCTCCCCTCAGCAGCTTTCATTGAACGCCTCCTCTGCTCGCCCCCAGCAGCATCTGAACGCCTCCTCTGCTCCCCCCCACCAGCACCTGCATGCCCCATCTGCTCCACCTCAACAGCATCGGAACGCCTCCGCTCTTCCCCATCAGCAGCACCTGCACGCCTACTCTCCCCCTCAGCAGCACCTGCACGCCTCCTCTCCCCCCCTTAGCAGCACCTGCACACCTCCTCTCCTCCCCTCAGCAGCATCTGAACGCCTCCTCTTCCCCCCTCGCCAGCACCTGCACGCATCCTTTGCTCCCCCCAGCAGCACCTGCACGTCTCATCTGCTCCCCTCAGGAGCATCTGAACGCCTCCGCTCTTCCCCTCAGCCGCACCTGCAAGCCTCCCTCCTCCCCCTCAGCAGCACCGGCACGCCTCCTCTCCTCCCCTTAACAGCACCTGCACGCCTCCTCCCTCCCCCTCAGCAGGACCTGCACACCTCCTCTGCTCCCCTCAGCAGCACCTGCACGCCTCCTCTGCTCCCCCTCAGCAGCATCTGAACGCCTCCTCTCTCCCCCTCAGCAGCACCTGCACGCCTCCTGCTGCCCATCAGCAGCACCTGCTTGCCTCCGCTCTTCCCCTACAGCAGCACCTTCACGCCTCCTCTGCTCCCCCCAGCAGAACCATCACGCCTCCTCTCCTCCCCCAGCAGCACCTGCACGCCTCCTTTGCTCCACCTCAGCTGCACCTGCACGCCTCTCTCCTCCCCCTCAGCAGCATCTGAACGCCTCCTCTTTCCCCTCTCAGCAGCACCTGCACGCCTCCTCTGCTCCCCCTCAGCAGCACCTGCACGCTTCCTCTGCTTCCCCTCAGCAGCACCTGCACGCCTCCTCTGCTCCCCTCAGCAGCACCTGACCGCCTCCTCTACTCCCCCTCAGCAGCATCTGAACGCCTCCTCTGCTCCCCCAGCAGCACCTGCCCGCCTCCTCTGCTCCCCTCAGCAGCACCTGCACGCCTCCTCTACTCCCCCTCAGCTGCACCTGCACGCCTCCTCTTCTCCCTCTCAGCGGCAATCTGAACGCCTCCTCTCTCCCCCTCAGCAGCACCTGCTCGCCTCCTCTGCTCCCCCTCAGAAGCACCTGTACGCCTCCTCTGCTCCCCCTCAGCTGCACCTCCACTCCTCTCCTCCCCTCAGCAGCATCTGAGCGCATCCTCTCTCCCCCCTCAGCAGCACCTGCACGCCTCCTCTGCTCCCCCTCAGCAGCATCTGAATGCATCCTCTTTCCCCCTCAGCAGCACCTGCACGCCTCCTCTGCCCCCAGCAGCACCTGCTCGCCTCACTCTTCCCCTACAGCAGCACCTGCACGCCTCCTCCACTCCCCCCAGCAGAACCGTCACGCCTCCTCTCCCCCCCTCAGCAGCACCTGCATGCCTCCTCTGCTCCCCCTCAGCTGCACCTGCACGCCTCCTCTCCTCCCCCTCAGCAGCATCTGAACGCATCCTCTCTCCCCCTCAGCAGCACCTGCACTCCTCCTCTGCTCCCCCTCAGCAGCACCTGCACGCCTCCTCTGCTCCCCCTCAGCAGCACCTGCTCGCCTCCACTCCCCCTACAGCAGCACCTGCACGCCCCTCTGCTCCCCCCAGCAAACCCTGCACGCCTCCTCTCCCCCCAGCAGCATCTGAACGCTTCTGCTCTTCCCCATCAGCAGCACCTGCACGCCTCCTCTCCCCCTCAGCCGCACCTGCACAACTCCTCTCCTCCCCTCAGCTGCACCTGCACGCCTCCGCTCTCGCACCTTAACAGCACCTGCACGCCTCCTCCCCTCCCCCTCAGCAGTATGTTAACGGCTCCGCTCTTCCCCCCTCAGCAGCACCACTCTTCTCACACCAGGAGCACCTGGACGCCTCTTCTGCTCCACCTCACCAGCACTCGTATGCCTTCTCCCCTAATCCACAGCTGCATTTCACTGCCTTATCCTCTAAACCCTCCACAGCACCATAACGTCTATTCTCACATCCCAACGCCCACGTGCCTTCGCCTCACCCCACTCCATGGCTCCCACCCTAACGTGCACACAAACGCCTCTCGTCCCTACCAACACCTGGATCGTAGTGCTTCTACTCCCTAAACTCACCTCCCGCTCAACGTGTCTTCCCACCAGCTCCGCCCGGGGCGCCACATCTCCAAACAATCAGTAGCCGCGTGATGTCAGGACCCTTCGGTTCACAACGCCATGGTAATTGCCAGCACCCACACTTGTTACGCTCTCATGCCTCTTACGGGCGGGTATTTCATGGTGCGCATCTGAGTTTTCTCCTCGCCCGACCTTTTACACGGGCTCTACAATGTTCCGGCATCCTTTCTCAGTTCCTGCTGCGTCCATGCCATACACCTCTAATCTTCATGGTCGTTGCCTTATCTAGGTTCACCTGCACTATGTCCCCGGCTGCAGGATTGCCTACTGCCGGCCAGCCCTCCCAACAGGTGTCTTTGCTTTCGACTCAATGGTGGTGGAGGAGACACACGAGTTCTCGGACAACGATGGGGGCGATCTCATCTTCAACACCGAATCGGAGCATGACTGGAGCGCCAGCAGCAGGCAAACTGGGAGCTCAGCGCCGCTTGACGGAGATTGAGAACGAGAATAGATCGCTCCGCCAGCATCCTCCCAGCCCGCAGAGGCAGAAACCCCAAACCACCAGCTTTGGCCCGGCTGGCATGGCTGAACCCCAAGCCATTCATCAAGGCGTTGTCACGCCAACCGTGGTACGACTCCTATGTCAGATTCAGCCCGCATACTCCCCTTCCTCTTCGCCCCCAAAACCTTCCCTCACATTCTACCCTTAGTGCTACAAACGCGTTTGGCGTTTGAAAGCTAGCGTTTCAACGCTTGTGTTTGAACGCTAAACGCTTGGCAGTGTGCATGTGAACACTAGACAAACGCTTGCCCAGGCAGGGTTAAATTTCTAACGCAATCTTTTTAATGCTAAAAGCGTGTCTGCAAGAGCGTTTGTAGTAACCAAGGCCCTACCAACCCTCACCCGACGTTCCCTTGTTCTTAGATGCAGCATCATGGGTCTTTGTGCCCCCTCACCCCCACCTTCCCACCTACTCTCCCTTCCCTTACCACCCCGTTCCTGCGTTCAGCCCGTACCTTCCATGTGCTATGCCCAACATTGTGTGGGTCTTCTTACAAAGTATCTAGATTCACCTTTCAACCTCCCCCCCCCGCCCACTCTTCCGCCCCCATTCCTCCAAGGCGCCCGTTCCCCATGTCGGGCCGGCCACGGTGCTTACAAGAGGGCAGATCGCGGACCGTCTTGGCTTGGCATACGACTCTGGTGTACAACTCCCTTGGGGGGATTGTAGCCCCCCAAGATGAAGAATGGGCCAAACCCTGGACCATGCTATGAAGGCAATCCCAACCAAAACCAATGGCCTCCGCGTAAGCTGTCACCTGACCTTTGACACATGCCTACCGACTCCCCTCAGTGGTGACATGTTTGTAGTTTTCGTTACAGGTGATTTGTATAGATGAGCATTTGCTGTGCATCCGTCTTTGCCTATGCCACGTCGTTCCACCTCTGTTTCCCACCACCCCTCACATTCCACCCTAGACCAAGATGGGACGGACCGTCGACATCATGATATTCGAGAGAGCGGATGCCGACGTGAACTTCTACCCCCAAGGAAGTGTTTCCTGCAGGACTTTGGGCGCGATGAATTTCAAGTACCAATGGCAGCACGACCAGCTCCAGCTGGTTTACGACGTCGACACCCGCAGGTCGGGCTACATGCGGAAATTCCTGCAGGACTTTGCAACGACCTGCTCACAAACGGGGGAAGACTGTGGCACAGTTCTTCAACCTCGACACCCCCCTTGGTAACCGTCCGTCACATAGGAGGGAGGGGAAGATGGAGAGGCACGTCTGGCGTGACACTTACAAAGCAGGTGTGACCTCCCCTTTCCCTTATCCATGCTCTCCCAAATCCATGCCATGGCCTTCTATCTGTTTGACTGACCCTTACTACCTTTCCGTCCCCCGCATCCCCTCCCCCTCCCCCCCCCCCCCCCCCTTTTCTACCATTGCATCTGACCCCCCCGCATTATTTACCCTGTTTTTATCCACTTATGCATCCTCGAGTCATTGCGTTCTTTCCCGCATTTGCCATGACATTTCGTTTCACTCTACCATGCAAACATTCCCCAGCTTGCTTTTGCATCCCACTTCTGTTTTGGGTTGAACCTACCATGTTTGTCTCATCCCACTACCTTAACCTACCCACCCTGTTTTTCCCATACGAATACCTTGTAACCTAACTCCCCACCCTATATTTCGAGTGTCTACTGTTTTAGCCTCCCCCCCCCTTCTTCTTCCCTTTCCCACTCCACTACTGTTTAGGCCTACCTCCCCACCCTAAATATTTTGATCCCACACTGTTTTTACATACCCATCCCTCCGTTTTCCCACCCAAATACTGTCTGGTCTACCTGCCCACCCTGTTCTTCCCATTCCACTACTGTTTTAGCATAACCTCCTTGACCTGTTTTTCCCATCCCATCATTGTTTCACACCTCCGTCCCCACCTTCTCTTCCCACATCCCAGTACTGTTTTGGTATCCTTCCGACCTTGTTTCCCATCCCAATACTGGTGTAGCATCCTCCCCACCATGTTTTTCCATCCAGTATGTTCTTGCATAACTCCCTGAAACTGGTTTTCCCATCCTGTCTTTGTTTTAGCCTACTTCCCCACCCTTTTCCCATACCACTACTGTTTTGTTCCACCTTCCACCATGTTTTTCCCCCGCTTCTGTTTGAGCCTACCTTGCACTTTTTATCAAATCCCCCTACTGTTATATCCTTTCTTCCGCCTTTTTTTCCCATCCCTCTACTGTGTAAGCATACCTTCCTGCCCTGTTTCCCATCCCATACATTTTGTTCTACGTTCCCACCCTGTTTTCTCCCATCCCGCTTCTCTTTTAGCCTACCACCCTAAACTATTTATCCCATCCCTCTACTGTTTTAGCCTTCCTCCCACCTTGTCCTCCTATCCCACTACGTTTTGGTCTACCTCTCCACCCTGTGCTTCCAATCCCTCTACTGTCTTGGCATACCTCGTTGCCCACTTTCATAAACCATTATTGTTTTAGCTCCCTTCTTTCCCATACCACCGTTTCTTTCCACAACCATTGTTTTAGCCTACCTTCTTGCACTTTTAATCCCATCCCTCTACCGTTTTAGCTTCATCCCCACCATGTTTTTCCCATCCCTCTACGTATTAGCATACTTTCCCGTCCTTTTTCTCCCATCCCAGCAGTGTTTGCTCTAATCCCCACCCTGTTTTTCCAATCCCACTTGTGTTTTGCATATCTCCCTGCCCTATTTTTCCCCTCCCCTCGTTGCTTTATCCTTCCTCCATATCCTGTTTCTCCCATCCCTCGACTGTTTTAGCCTACGTCCCCACCTCTGCTCTTACCATCCCACCCCTGTTGTAGCCAACCTCCTTACCCTGTTTTTCCCATCCCTCTACTGTTTAGCCTTCCTCCTTGCCCAGTTTATCCCATCCCTCTACTGTTTTAGCCTTCCTCCCCAACCTGTCTATCCCATCCCACTACTCTTTTGGTCTTCCTCCCAACCCTGTTTTTCCAATCCCACTTCTGGTGGAGCCTACCTCGTTGCCCTGTTCTTCTAGATCCCACTACTGTTTTGGCATACCTCCCTGCCCTGTTTTTCCCATCCCTTTCAGTTTTCCAGCCCACTTCCCCACCATTTCTGTCCCATCCCACTTCTATTTTGGTCGACCTCCCCACCCAGTTTTCTCAACCGTCTTTTGGTTTAGCCTACCTCCTTGCCCTCTTTTCCCCATCCCTCTACTGGTTTAGCCTACGTCCCCACCATTTTCCCCCATCCCACTATACTTCTAGCATTCCTCCCCGCCCTGTTTCTCCCCCCGTCTTTGTTTGAGCCTACTTCCCCACCCTTTTGTTCCCATCCCACTACTGTTTTGTTCCACCTTCCCACCCTTTGTTCCCCATCCCGCATCTGTTTTAGCCTACCTCCTTGCACCTTTTATCCCATCCCTCTACTCATTTATGCTTCCTTCCTGCCCTGTTTTTTCCAACGCTCTACTGTATTAGCATACAGTGACGGAAACAATTGTCCGGATGTTTTGCATTAATTAGGGTTTTTGGGCTTTCCGACCACTGTACACACAGTCTTAATGTTTAATGGTGGTACGCTTTGGGAGGGGCACATAGTGGATGTGTTCACAGCACAAAATCCATGATAGTACGCTGGATCTAACTTAGTGCCAAAAGATATACAAAGAGTACATCCGGGCAATTATTTCCCAGGACAAATAGCAAACTTTCGCGCAGCGTTTCTAGTACCTAGTCCACCAACAATTGGCCTTGATCACCACCTGCACCCTCGTAGGCATGTTATCTACGAGGTTAGTGCAAACCTTTACAGGGATCTTCTCGCACTCTTCCTGGACCCCACCCTTTTGCATAAGGGGGTGAGCACTAGGAAAATTGCGAGCTGGTGGCCGATTCAGTCACTCTTTTCACAGCCCAGTCAATGTTTTATCGAGTCGAAATCAGCAGCGTCAAACTTTTTGTTCAGTTTGATGCCGCATGGCAAAATGTTTCGACACGTCTTCGGAAATGGCGAAACCCTAGAGAATAGGGAGACTATTTAAAGTGACAAACAAATAGAAACTCTATCTGAAAACAAAAATTCGATTTCACTCACATTCAAATTTCGCAGTAGATCTATATTCGTGAGGAATGACTAGCCAAGTGTTCTCTTCTTGTGGCTAGAAGCAGTGAGCAGACGAAGCGCACACAAATTGTGGCAACTGAACGTGTGCGAATTTACTGGTTGTTACGAAAATCCCCGAATGGGAAAACATTATTCCGTTGCAGAAATCTATCAAGCCATTCTTTTAAGTGTAAACTAGACTTATGCCACTATTTCTGACATTTTGTTTTTCGGGATGCCCACAAAACTCAAACCCATTGGAACCCGCATGCGACTCGCGGTGGCATAAATCCTAAACTCACGGCTTTGTGCGTCTTTAGGGTTGATGCCACCCCAAGTCGAGTATCGGGCCGCTGCGGGTTTTATCTTGTTTCAGGCTGCCCTAATCGATATGCCAGTATCTCAATAACGCATCGCCGAGCTGTGCGCGAATGTAAACCGGGACAGAATCCTCTACTATCTATGAAGTTTTCTCTTAAAAAATGGACGTTACGTATTTATCTCTCGATGTTTTGAGAAATGGCATTTCTGGGACACGTGCCGGAAAGATTTACCACGCAGCAACAAACTGAACAAAAAGTTCGACGCTACTGATTTCGACTCGATAAAGCATGACTGAGATGAGATAAGAGTGACTAAATCGGGAAACTGAAGAGTAAGCGTTACCCAGCGTATAATTTCCCTTGTAAAATTGGCCAACGAACAGCCTCCCAAGCGTTGAAGCGCTGCTCAGCTAAGACATCCCCATTATGAAGAGAATGAGTCCTCATAAAAAAAAAATGTTGGTTAACAAACAAAATTTATATAAGTGAGATATGTACAATAGGACACGGCATAACCCAGCCTACAAAATGAAGGGATTTAACCCGATATCACTCTCGACCCAGACTCGATCTACCTCACCGCCAGCAAGTATGCAGAGACATTCGGCATCGCCCAAGTCAGAGTGATGACCGCCTTTCGCCACCGCCCTCTTGGGTACGAGCCTAACACTACCCCCTTAACAGCAGCGGAACATGAGATTTACCAGCAGCAGCATGGGTGTCTCCTATTTGCAGCAGTTACCTGTTGCACGGATCTCGCCTACTTTGCCAGCCAGCTTGCAAAGTAACCACGCCTACGGTGATTTGAAGAGGGGATTATGACCAAACTTCGTCTAGCTCTCTAGTTTTTCATTTTGACTCCAACAGTTGGACTCAGCTACTCGACAAAACCTGCGCCTCCCTCACGCAGGCTGGACACGTCGATAATGACTATGCAGCTGAAGTTGACAACCAACGTTCAAGGACAGGGTTCAATTCTCGTTTCAACTCGGAGGTGCAATTTCCTGGAACTCCACGAAGTAAGAGATCATCGCATTTTCCTCAGCCAAAGCAGAATTTGTTATTGCTAGCTCAGTTTGCAAGAGGCGAAAATTGCGACAATTTCCAGCTTCAAGTTTCTATGCGACAACCAGAGCGCATCAAATTACATACAAACCTGGCTCTGCTAACCGAACAAATCACGTCACCCTCCATTACTTCGTCATCAAGACAAAATCGACCAAGGCAAAGTGCTCCTGAAATACTGCCCAACGGAAGAAATGGCAGCTGATTTCTTAACTAAGAAACGGCCACGCTCCAAGTTCCAGTACTATGCCAACCTCGTCGGAATCATCAAGTGAGGCAATATCTATTCAAAAGAATACACTCAAGAATGAAGGGGAGTGTTGAAGGTTGTTTGAAGAATATATCGGTGCATTTCTGATTCTATCTCTGTCTAGGTAGAAAGTTATCTCATATAGAGAACACACACACTGCTAGCATTCATATATATATCTTTGCTAGCATTATATATAAACAGTGTAGTCTGGCAAGGTTTCAGGCTATATATAGGGTACAACTCCTAGATATGCCCTTGTGTCTCTTCTCTCTACTCAGCCATTCTCTCGACATGGTATAGAGCTAGGCGCTCCTAGCCGTAACGCTTCCGCCTTAGGCATGCTCCACTCCCATCCCACCCTAGCTTACATCCTTGGTTTTTTGTTAGGCTTTAGGCTGTTGCTCTAGCCTGTGCCCTAGCCTGAGCTCTCGCCCTACGCTACAGCCCTGCCTTAGCGCTGCCCGCATTTTGCCGCCAGCCAGCCTGTTGCTCGCCTCTGCCCGCCACCAGCCAGCCGATGCCAGCTCGCCGCCGCCAGCAGCTCGCTCACCGCCGCCAGCAACTCACTAGCCGCTCACCACCAGCAGCGCCCTGGCAAGCGCCAGCAGCCGCTGGCAGCTAGCAAACCACCAGCCAACTCGCCAGCCAGCTCGCGAGCTGCCAGCCGTCGCCAGCCAGCCAGCCGCTCCTGCCAGCCAGCTAGCCAGCCAGCCAGCCGCCAGCCATCCAGCCACCGCCGCCAGCCAGCCAGCCGCCGCCAGCCAGCTAGCCAGCTAGCCGCCGCTCGCCAGGCGCGAGCCAGCTAGCCACCAGCCAGCTGCCAGCTAGAACCCTGCCAACGAGCCACCAGCCAGCTGCCAGCCAGCCGCCCAGCTGAGCCAGCCGCCAGCTAGCCGCCAGCGAGCTAGACGTCAGCGGCCAACCAACTGCCAACCAGCTGCCCGCTGCCAGCCAGTCTCCAGCCAGCAACCAGCCAGCCGCCAGCCGGCCGCCGCCAGCCAGCTATCCGCCAGCCTGCAGCCAGCCAGCCGGCCCAGCAGCCAGCCCATCACCAGCCGCCTTTCACTAGCCAGCTGCCAGCCGCCAACGCCAGCCACTAGCCAGCAGCCAGCTATCAGCCGCCAGCCAGCTCCCCGCTCCCTACCAGCCGCCCACCAGCCACTGGCCTGCAACCAATTGCTGGCCAACCGCCGGTCGCCGGCCACTAGCCGCTTCCGCATGCTGCCGCCCGCTGCCGCCTGCTGCTGCCCGCTGCTGCCTACTACATCAGTCGCCGAAACTCCAGCAGTTACAGCCGCTACCGCCGTAGCTCCTACAGCCACCGCCGCTGCTCCTGCTGCCGCCGTCGCCGCTTCGGCCGCCGCTGCCGCTACAGCCGTCGCCACCATTTAGCAGCCGCTGCCCCTGCCGCCTGCTGCTTGCCTGCCACTGCCGCAGACCTGCCGCTCCCTGCTCCCGCCTGTCGCTTGCTGCTGCCACCAGCTCCTACTGCCTGCCTGCCACTGGCCGCCTGCGGCCTTGTACCTTTTCGCCGCCAGATGCCATGCAACCGCCTTTCAGGTACTCCCCCAGCTGCCTGACTGCCGCTTCGGCCACAGCCACTGCTACCGCTACCACCGTTCGTGCTCCGGCAGCCCCTAGCTCCTCCCACTAGTCTCCTCCTCGTTTCTGGAGTTCCTCGCCGCCTTCCCTATCAACATGACGACCTCGTCCGGGTATGTCCCTCGACTGGACGCCGAAAGAAGGGCAGTCAACTTTGCTCTCTGGCTTCTCGCCCTCCGCCGGCAGCTGGTGAGCCAGCAGGTGGACTGCGAGGCTCCTGGAGGCCCACATTACTGGTGAGCTCATTACACACCTCCATGCCCTCGAAGTACGCTACAAGGCTGCCTGCAGCAGCCGCAGCAGCCGCCACAGCAATAGCAGCAGCAGCAGCAGCAGCAGCAGCAGCAGCATCAGCAGCAGTGGTAGCTGCCGCAGAGGATTCGTGGGGGTGTTGGGCACAGTGGAGGCCCTGCAGGTTGGGCCCCGGGGGCAGTCACTACCCTGGGGCCCGCGGGGTTTCTCTGTAGGCCTGGGCGCCTGGGGCCCTTGGGGTCTAGGTCCCTCTACTGTGTGTAATCCAGGAGCCTCTGCTACATGTCGACTAGGCTCCCCTCCTGCCCCTACTACGGCGGCCCTCTCCTTACACTGGACTCCGGTGCATCCCACTACTTCTTCCAAGACCGCACTGCACTCACACCGCTTTCTGCACCAGTACCAGTCTCCCTAGCTAACTCGTCTGCTACAGTAGTTGCTCGCAGTACCACCACTCTTTGTGTCCGGCTGTTACGTTTGGCTCCCTCACCGGCTTAGTATCCCCACGTTTTCCAGGAACTTGGTTGGTGTCGGCCATATCTAGGACCTCGGTGTCTCCACCACGTTCCCTGGTCGTAAGATGTATGCACCATGCACGGACGCCGCCATGGCCGCCCGCCAAGCCACCTTTGACTGCAACTAGACATGATAAAAGTGCGATTGCGATTTAAATTGCATCGCATGTAGGTGCGATGTAAAAAAGAGCGATGCGATTTAAAATCGCATCGCGGGATTTAATTTTCTGGGAAAATTAAATCGCACATCGCATCTTGACCGCGATGTATTAAAAAGCCGCACGCGGTGTTTTGATAAATCGCGTGATGCGATATTAAATCGCATCGCGTTTATGGCGTTTTTTTAAACAGCTCGAAAAACGTTGAAAAAAATGGCAACTTCTGAAATTTGGAACACGGGATGGTGTGCGGGCGTTTCATGATAAATCATACGGTTCAGAGTGGGTTTCACACAAATGCGAGCCCCGTGGTATAAGGGCCCGCGCACCCAAGCGGTAGCGCTGCCAGTGGATGAGGTTTGCGGCCCTGTGAGAACAGGCGCTCGCAGGGGGCAGAGGTGCCAGGATGGCGAGGTAATCCTGAGCCATGTGCTGCAGCGCTGGAAGCTCCGGGTGGACCTTCCAGAACTGCAAGGGCAGTCGTGCAGTTCCGCCAAGGGAGTGACAAGTAATGCTGGATCTCATCCTGCACCGATGAGATCTGTGCGGCCCACACTGTTGCGAGGTGAGTAAACACACCCAAGTCCTCATCATCCTCATCCTCAGACTCCCTCCCATCCACTCCCATCCCGCTGCTGCCCCCCCTCTTCTCAGCCACCTCCTCATCCACCTTTTCTTGTACGTCTCCCACCTATCGCGCACCAACTCCTCCACCTCGCTGGCATCCAACTCCTCCACCACCCTGGTGCTGCCTTCCACCATCGGCCGCTCAAACCACATTCGCTTCAGTGCCGGGTCCAAGAATGTGGCAACGTTGAGGTCATCGGTGCTGGAATAAAAGTAGCTGAGCATTTTCTCGAACGCCTGGGACATGCACCGCGCCATCACCGACCCCGGCTTCGCCGCTGCCAGCTTGCGCTCCAGCCAGTCCAGTACCCCATTGTATTGTGGCACCACACGCGCCACCGTGGGGTACACCGACCCCTCCGCCGCCAGATTCATGTTGTTGAATGGCGCCAGGAATGCCATCAACTCATGCAGGATTGCCCACTCATCGTTTGTAACTGCCTTCTTGTCCAGGTCGGCCTGCTCCTTCTTGTTACACCCCTGGATTCGAGCGAACAAGGGTGTGGGGGAGGGGGAGGAGAGGGGAGGGGGGAAGGGAGGGGGGACGGGGGGTCAATCTTTCTGAAAGGGGCTTGGAGTGTGGCGGGGGGGACACGGCTGTGCGATGGAGGTAAGTAGGTGGCAGCGGGTTGGTGGTAACCAAGAGACAGCGAATTAGAGGTGCTTCCAGCTTGGAACCGAAGTAACATCACATACCTCCCTAGCCACAAAGGCCCTGGTTGGGCCTTTGAGCTCGATTGCTCGCCGCAGCATGGCGTGGGTGGAGCCCCAGCACACCGGATTGTCCTGCTTCAACTTCAAGGGCTGCTTCCCAGGGAACTTGTGACGCTGCTCCTTCTCGAAGGCCACCGTCTTGTTCACCGAGAATCCAATGCGCGACGCAAGGTTGGGCGCGAGGTTTGCCACACAGCGAGGATGGTCACTGACATCCTGGAGGAGGTGATCGAGGATTGGGGGCTTGCCAAGCGGTGAATGGTGCTCACGACTGACAACGCGTCTGTGAACGGGGCGGCATTCAATCTTCTCAAGGCAGGGGATCAGGGAGATGGGAAGAAGCGCACGACCCCCTTGTTTGGCGAGGCTGCCCACGTCCGGTATGTCATGTTGCCATTTCTCGCTTCCTATGTTTGTTCACCATGCAGCGCGTCGTTGCCCTAACCCTTCGACAAGGCGTTGTTCTAACCTCCAAACCCTTGTGCTTGGTGTAGGTGCCTCGCCCATGTCAACAACCTCGCAGTGCATGAGGCTATAGGTGGGGTGCCGGAGGTCGCCTGCTTCAGGTTCCACTGTGCGTCGATGTAATGCGCTGTGATGCCCATGAAACCGATGTCGTTCTCCGCCAACCAAATGTCCGTCGTATAGGAGATCGCACCACCCCCTTGTCAGCCGCCAACTCGGCAGCCGCCAACTCGGCCTTAGCCAACACCTTGCACTGCGCCGCCTGTCGCACGATGAGATGGGCCAGCTTGTGCCGCGAAGGAATGACTCCCAGCTGAGCAAGCCGGGGTTGGCCTCACCCATGAGGCGGCGGAACTGATGGAGGGCGCGGTAGGGTGGAGCAAAGAGGTGAGACCATGATGAGTGCTTCTAGCGAGCCCCCAGAACGTAATGCGCATTGTGAGTGCTACGATGTACTAAACAGGAAAATATGAGACAAAAACATGCCATGGGGAGGGTGGCAGGCACTCACACTGTCTCGCTCGACTGTGCTAAACGCAGAGTCGGTGTCGACAATGTACTCGACGAGCAGCTGCTCCCAGCGCGGCAGGTTTAGGGGTTCTGCATGTAGCGCAGAATCCCGCGCCCCCCCGCCCGGCCAACAGGAGGCCCGTCATCCTCCGCGTCCTCCAACTTGGGCCAGTAGGCCAACCCCCACCAGGTACTGCCACCGTCGGGGACCTCACCGTCCCTGAATCCCCCCTTTGGTAGCAGGTCCCCGACCTTCATTTCCCCCTCCCGCCTTAGCCGCCTCCACATGTCCCAGTGAGCCCTGTGGTAACCAACCATGGGGGACCGCCCATTCGATGTGGTGCGGCCCGCGAAGCTCACTAGGAAGTTGCACATCCTACACCTCCTCCAACCCGGCGCCGCCTCCTCCTTGTTGTAACAAGCCGCCACACACAGTCGCGGTTCCTTCTCCACCTCCATGGAGGAGCCCACATGACCCTGGTCAGTCGCCCCATGACCCTCACCCCGGCCACCCCCTGCCCGCCCCCCCACCTCTGCCGACATCCATGGGAGCCCGGGCCACACCCCGCCCCCTCCCCCCTCCCCCTCCACTCCCCCACGCCTCGTGGAGGTATCCGGGTGACATGCCAGGCCTGCCGACATCCTCGCGCAGGGGTCCCTTCCGCCCCCTGCTCTGGCCCCTGAGCCGGCCCCGGGGATAGCCCCTAGGCGCCCCCCCCACCCCCCAATCCCCCTCTGCAGGTGTACGTGCCTTCTTCCCCGAAGAACCGACCGAGGGAGAAGGCCCGTCATCCACCTTGTGCTTCCCCTTCTCCTCGCTGCCAGCTCCCCCATCCTCCTCCCCATCCCCCTCCTCCTCTGCCACCACGCCGTCGTCCTCACCCTCCTCCTCCTCATCCCCTCCTCATAGTCAGTCCGCACCCCCTCCGCCGATGCTCGGATCCGCCAAGCATCCCCGTCCTCCGCCTCGTCCCTAATGGCCACCTTGCCCGCAAGGGCGGGCTCCGTAGCGTCTGCCGCGCCACTCCCCTGCGTCCTAAGCCCGCCGTTGCCGGGAGCTCCTCCCATGTTCCCGTCACCTTCGACCCCTTGCGAGGTACCCGCCTTAATCCCCTGGAGCTTCGCGAATGCCGCCTCCGTCATCATCCTGCGCTGCGCGCGCGCTTCCTTGCCCGTCAATGCGTGCGCTCCAGTCTGAGCATCCGATTCGTCCTCACCGCCGCGACCCGCCCCACCACCACTCCTACCGCCCCCACGCCCCACACCTCCTCCACCCCGCTTGCCCATCACGAAACCTTAAAGCGGCTCCTCAACTAGAACCCTAAACCCTAATGCGGCCGCTTCTAGGCGCGACGAACGATAAACCCTGCAGCTTGCGGTTAAATAAGCTACGCAATGCAATAAACGGCAATGCCCGTGCGTCGAGGCTAAAATCTAGCTGGCGCACGGTAAAAACCCTTACGACGCCACCAAAGCGCCAAATGCGTGCGCGAATGGCGTGGCTCGACTCTAAAAGGCCATGCAGCGCGCAGTCAACTCTGTCTACTAATTCCAACCACCAAAAGTTGTGAAGAACAGTGGGTTTAGGAGTGCGTGTGCAAAGCCCTAAAACGTATTCCCAAACGGATTCTGCAAAGGAGATTTGCATAAATGCGTTTTGGGGCTTTGCGATTTTTCCCCATATGCTGGCGAAATTTCGCGCTGCGATGCATTTCGACATCGCGCGCAATTTAAGTTTAAACGCATATCGCGTTAAAATTGCGATTTCCTACGCGATATAAATTTGATCGCGCGATTAAATAAATCATCGCATCGCGCGATGAATTAAAAGAAAAAAACATCGCCATCGCAAAAACGCGATTAAATGCGATGCGATGCGATTTGATTTGCTCATGTCTAACTGCAACCCTATGTACGGTCTCTTCACATTGCACACAAAGTCCCCCTGAAGTAGCCGCGTCCACCCAGGCTGCCGCGCCTTGCTCCTGACACTCCCTCACCCACTCGGCACTCCTGTGGCACCACTGCTCAGGTCACCCTGCGCTCCCGCATCTACGTCACATGGCGCACCACGGTCTAGTTGCTAGTCTCCCCATGTCGCTCCCTGCCCTCCCCGCCTCCCTAGCACCCGCGTACACCTCTTGCGTCGAGGGCCGGCAGCGAGCCGCCCCTCACTCCTCGTTTCCTCCGACTATTGCTTCCCTACAGACTCTGCACATGGACATCTGGGGTCGCGCCCCTGTCCAGGGGCCTCGCACAGACGCCATCCTGGAAATGCCTGTGCCGTGCTGGAAGAGAAAACCTAGGGCTGTTCTAGGGTTTGCGTTTCCTCTAGAAGTAGCGGCGGGGCGGAGGGTGGCATGGCCGTGCTCTAGTCGCTCATGCCCCGCTCTCCCAATACTGATTAGACCAGCTGGATGCGCATCTTTTCCCTCGCCTCCCTCCCCTTGTCTCCCTCCCCTCATCTCCCTCCCCTCGTCTCCCTCCCCTCGTCTCCCTCCCCTCATCTCCCTCCCCTCGCCCCCCCCCACTCGTCTCTCCCCCCTCGTTTCCCTCCCCTCGTCTTCTTCCCCTTGTCTGCCCTCCCTCACCTCCCCCCACTTGTCTCTCCCCCCTCGTCTACCTCCCCTCGTCTTCCTCCCCTCGTCTTCCTCCCCTTGTCTCACTCCCCTCGTTTCCCTCCCCTCGCCTCCCTCCCCTCGTCTCCCTCCCTTCATCTCCCTCCCCTCGTCTCCCCCCTGTTGTCTCCCCCCCATCGTCTCCCTCCCCTCGTCTCCCTCCCCTCGTTTCCCTCCACTCGTCTTCCCCCCCCTCGTCTCCCCCCGCTCGTCTCCCTCCCCTCGTTTCCCTCCCCTCGTCTAACTCCCCTCATTTCCCTCCCCTAGTTTCCCTCCCCTCGTTTCCCTCCCCTCGTTTCCCTCCCCTCGTTTCCGTCCCCCGCCCATGATCTTCCCCGTGTTCCTCCCCATTCCGACTCCCTCCATCCACCCCCGCTCCTCCCCCGGGCCTCGTCTCCCCTCCCCTCCCTGCGCGCTGCCACTGGTTCCTTCCGCCTCGTCCTGGATGCCTGCCTCCCCCTCTCTACCCAGGATCTCCTTCCTTTCGACACCTTGTCCCACTTCCCATCCTCCTGCCCATCCCCTTCCCCCTTCCCCATCCCCTTTCCCCGTCCCCTGCCCGTCCCCTTTACCTCTCCCCGTCCCTTTTCCCCCTCCCCGTCCCCTTTCCGCGTCCCCTTTCCCCATCCCCCTCCCCGTCCCCTTCCCCTCCCCTTTTCAACCTTCCCCTCCCCACCCCCCTTCTTCCTCCCCCTCCCCCCACCCCCTCTCCCCTCCCTTTTCTCCTCCTCCCCCTCCCCCCCCTGGTGTTCTTCGCAGTGGCAGTGTTGGCGGAGTGTGAGAGGCAGTGGGGGCAGCAGGTGCCCGGATGGGGCAAAGGGGGGGATTGCGCCGAGGTCTATGGCGCGCGCTGTGATGCCGCTGGCTTCATTGTTTCCCTGTGCGTACAGCCTCTTTACCCTCTTGTTTGTTGTTTTTCTGTATTCTGTATTCTGCCATGTACCTTTGTGGTGGAGATCTGGAAGAGTGCTGTGGTGTGCGGTGGCCATGTGAGGGAACGCAGTGCGTGGTGGCTCTAGGTGTTGAAATAGGTGATACAAGCGAAGGGATGCTTGCTTGGTCTCTCACATGTGCTTGCCCATACTCCATGCTCCATGCCTCATGCATCATGCTCCATACTTCATGCACCATGTGCCATGTGCCATGACCCATGCCTCATGTGCCACACATCATGCTCCATGCTCCATGCGCCATGCCCTATGCTCCATGCTCCATGCTGCATGCGCCAAATGCCATGCGCCATTGCGAAACGAGTGCCTCAATTTTCAACTTATGTGGGGGGGGGGTACCAGTTTCAGGGGGAAGTTTTGCGCGGACTTTTGAACGAGAATCCGACGATTGACAAGTACCCACCACTAGGCTGTACGCGAGGGAACACTGTGCATGCACTTATTGTGAAGTAACTAATGGCGGTGTGCAGTATATGGCAACATGTTGTGGCAGGAAAGGTGCAAATGAGAAAGTATCCGTGAACTCTGCTTTTTGACCAAGCCGGTCTGCGCATGGGAACTGGGGGACTTTTGGTGGATGTGATTGGGCAGCCCCTGCCAGGATTTTTCGCCGCATTACCATAGCGTAAAGCCCGTGGTCCAATTGTTTCAAACGCAACGAGCACGAACTCTACCTAAATCCAAGAAAAACAGAGGTTGTGCATAGCCAAGAGAGTCAGGGGTATGGAGCATAAAATTTTTGTAAATGAGGGGTGGGTGTTGCCAGCCAACATCTAGTAGAGACCACTGTGTTTCACGAGTTGGAGACTACGAAATCGAGGTGCGTGTCCAACTTCAGGGAAATACTGCTTGCCTTGTGTGCCATGTCCCCATACGCTCACCATGTGCCATGTCCCCATGTGCCTCCATTCCAGCATCGATATCTTGCCTTGCCCGCTTGAAGACTTTGTGAGTGGCGTTAAGGAGAGTTGCCAATGTTCCTTACGCACCTCAAGTCTATTATCGATAATCCACCTGGCATGCATGCAGGATCGCCACTCCACTTGTGTTCTTTCCACCACGGCAGCAAGCATGCATTTGACTTGATCCATAGGCCACGCTAAACATGGGCACAAGGCCGAATTGAGCCGGAACCGGAGCCGGCGGCTCGGCTCGGCTAGCGGGTTCACCAACTTCGAGTCGAGGCCAAGCTGGCTTGTTCCGGCTCGGCTTCAAAACTCGACTCGAGGCCCGGGTCAATTTTGACTTTCAGAAAGTTCGACCCTCATTTTAGGGTTCCGTTTTCTCGAAGCTAGAACACCGCCGCAGCCCTGCTGCAGCCCGCAAGTTCCCCGGCAGCCGCCTTCAAGGCTTCAGAAATGAGCCGAGCTGAGCCGGCTCGTTTCCGGCTCGGCTTCGGCTCGAAGCTAGCTTTTGCTGAAGCGGCTCGTTCCGGCTCGGCTCGACTCGGCTCGGTTGAAGCCCGGCTTGAAGCTGGCTCTGCTCGGCTCGACTCGGCTAGGCTCGGAGTTGTGCCCATGTCTATGCCATGTCAATTATGAGTACCATTGCCATTGCCAATCTGGCAGCATCGCTCAGTCGATTCATTGCTGTCAGCAGTCAGAGTGCGCACCACATCTCAAAGTCCTCCGAGCCTGGGTTTGGAAGATTGATAGGCCTGGCCGCCTGGGAGGAAAGCGGCGGTCCTTCAACACTTCCTCCTCTGACAGCCCTCACCCCATGAGGTTGCAGGCAGCCATAAAACTCTCGGGTTGCATGGGTCACTGCCTCGGGTATAGAGGTGTCGCATTCGTGATAAAGCTCTCCTCACATGTAGTGAAGAAAAAACGAGAGCAGGGAGAGAAGGTCCTTGCACATCCATGGGCTCAAGCATGAGGTGGGGTATGTTAGAATATACCATGCTATGCTAGTTGTATATATTGTGTTTACATCCCTAGTTGGGTGTACACCTGTGTTGGGGTGTCAATCCAACCCAATTGTAGTTGGAGCCCCCAAACACAAGGACCACAATTGTGGGGGCACCACAAGTGGGTTGGCTAAACCACTGGTGGTACACCACACTTGGACCACCTCCAACTGGTGGTCAACCACATTTGGAAGGATCCTCCCTCCCTTGTGATTGGTCCTAACCCCCCCTTCCCTTCCAACCTTCCCTTCCTAGCTCATCTCTCTCTTCCTTTGTAATGCCTTTGCTTCATCAATAAACTGAACCTTTCTGTTTCTAACATGGTATAGAGCAATAATGGCTCACGCCAACTTTTAAATCCCGATCCTTCCCCACGCTTCCGCCCCGTCCCCTTTCGACGTGCACCTCATTGCCGTCCCCTCCATCGCCGCTGCTAGACTCCTAGCCGCCGCCTCTCAACTAGTTTTCTGTTGGGTGGATTTTCAAAAACCCCCAATGCGCCAAACGCCATAGCTCGCTCGATAGTTGACAGCATTGAGTGATTCGACTTTAAAAGAACGCTCTTGGTGTCAGCTACAACGTCGTAAAATTTCGGACTGTTTCATCGCTTGGATTGTCAGATATCGCTTTCCGAAGTTTGCACACTTTCCTGGATGTGATCACGAAGTGCTACTGAAATTTCTACCAAGTCCTATTTTCATCAGCTAACTGCCATCTTTCCCCATCTTTTGCCTCCTCACCTGCACCTGCTCATCGCCGCCTTACCACTGCTGCAGCCGTAGCAGCAGCAGCAGAAGCAGCAGCAGCACCAGAAGGAGCAGCAGACTCAGCAGCAGCAGCAGCAGCAGTAGCAGCAGCAGCAGCAGCAGCAGTAGCAGCAGCAGCAGCAGCAGCTGAAGGAGCAGCAGCAGCAGCAACAGCGGCAGCAGCGGCAGTAGCAGCAGTGGCAGCAGCAGCAGCGGCAGCAGCAGCAACAGCAACAGCAGCAGCAGCAGCAGCAGAAGGAGTAGCAGCAGCAGCAGCAGCAGCAGCAGCAGCAGCAGCAGCAGCAGCAGCAGCAGCAGCAGCAGCAGCAGCAGCAGTATCTACAGCCATCCCCATCCTCCCCTCCTCTTTGAGCCGCCGCGGGTCCACCCGCCGTCGCTCCCTCCCGGCCACCGCGGGTCCACCCGCCGTCGCCTTCCTCCCACTCCGTGTCACCAATGGCATCCTTTCCCCCTCCCGTCGACGTCTCGACCCTCGATCATCTCGTGCGCGCTGCCGACAACTCAGCAACCAACTGGCATTCCTTTGTCGGCAGCCTCCACCGCGTCCTCGGCAGTGCGTATGTCCTGCCGTTCCGCCTCCTGGACATCATGCTTGGTCTCCTAGAGGGTGACCTTGGGGACCCGCCGCCTCACCCTGGCGATCCCCCCCCTCTCATTCCCCATCCCGGCGAGGAACCTCCGCCCCCCATGGTACCCGTTGGCACCAGCACTCGCGCTGCCACCGCTGAAGTTGAGCAGCTCTTCGTTACTCAGCGTCGTGAGTTCCTCGTGCTCCATACTGATTACCTGATCGCGTTGGAGGAACACGAGCGGTCGGCAACCCTCCGCACCCAGCATGCCGCTACCGCCGCCGCTTATGCCGCTGACTCTGCGCGATTTGCTGAGCGTCGTCGCGCCTGGCTCGAGGCGGACAGCCGTGCTACTGGTGCCCTTCTCCTTGCCATCCCGTCTGCGCTCATGCGCAACTTCCAGGCACGTCGCATCGGCTCCCGCCAGATCTGGCTCGAGCTTGAGGCAATGTTTGAACGCACCGACTTCGATGCTGTCGGACCGCTCTTCAAGGAATACTTCAGCATCACGATCGAACATAGTGCTGGCGCCGTTGACTACACCAGCCGTCTCCTGGACCTTGCCTCCCGCCTTGAGGCTCGCCAGACTACTCTCCCCCCCAACCTTCAGATCTACCGTCTCCTCGAAAGCCTCTCCCCTCAATATGAAGTGCGCGTCATCGCCTTCACTGAGGCTCAGCCCCGCGCCTCCCTTGACACTGTGGTCCAATGGATCATTGACGCTGAGGCCCGCCTTCTCTCAACCCCCCCCTCCGGCCTGAACTCCACCGAGTCCCAAAACCCCCAGCTTGCAGTCACACAGCCGCGTCGTGGCGGGCGCCCACGTGGCGGCCGCACCAACCCTCAGGGAGGGGGTGGAGGTGGCGGTTGTGGGGGCAGCGGAGCCGGCGGCGGTGGTGGCGGGGTCGAGGGTGGCAGCAGTGGTGGTGGTGGAGGCAGTGGTGGCTCATCTGGTAGCCGTGGTGGCCGCCCTGGCACTCTCCCCCCATGTTCCTATCTTCGCCGTTTTGGTCCCAGGGCGGGTGAGCGCTGCACCCAAACCAACCATCCCCCCGCGACCTGCTTCAAGGCGTATGATGACGCCTGGTTCGAGCGCGGCAACACTGGCACACCCCCACGCTGGTTTGCCATGGATCCCCGCCCCTCTCTCCAGGATGTCAAAACTCTTCCGTCTTTCCTCCCCTCTCATCTTCAGCTCTCCTCCTCCTCCTCCTCTGTCGCTGACCCCATAACTCCCCAGGAGCTGCAGCAGTTTCGCCGCTTCCAGCAGCTGCAGCTGCTGCAGCAGCAGCAGCAGTGGGGCTCTGGTGGTGAGGCTGCAGCCGCAGCTGCAGGAGCCGCAGCCGCAGCATCTGCATGGCAGCAGCAGCAGCTTGGCTTTGGCACCGCCGCCATGGCTGCCACAGCCACACCAGGTCCTCCTGGCTTTCCCCTCTGGGGCTCTCCTTCCCCTAGTGCTCCCGCCTCCCACTCCAGCTTTCTAGGCGAGCTCATGCGTTCTTCCCCTGCTTCCACTTCCATGTATCCCTCTGTTTTTAATGCCAGTGATTTCCTGTACCCCGTGTCTTCAGCTCCCTCCTCGCTCACGATTGACTTTGTTCTCGATAGTGGTGCCACTGAAACTGCCTTCAAAGACGCCGGCACCCTCACCTCCCTCCCTTTCCCAACCAACGTTCATGGTGCTGATTCCAGCTTCTCCATCCCTTGCACTCATCTCTCCACCCTCCCCTGCCCCCCCTTCCCCTCTGGAGTGGTCACTGGTCTCCACATTCCCTCCCTTCGTCATAACCTGCTCTCCATTCGTGAAATCCAACAGGCTGGCATCACTACCCTCTTCCCCGCCTCTGCCACCTACTGTGACCTCCTCCACGGCCCCACTCGCCGCCTCCTTCATCGCCTCCCACTTTGCCCTCGCTCTCGTCAGTACATCCTCCGCACACCCCGCCCCTCCTCATGCCACGTGACCACTCGTGCAGGCACCTCCACTCTCCCCCCTCCCCTCCCTCTAGAGCCACCTTCCTCCAACTCCACCTCCTCCCCATGCTCTTGTCGCGCACTGTCCCACCCCGCTGTTCTCATCCACCACCGCCTTGGTCATATGAACTTTCCCACACTTCATAAAGCCGTCTCCTCCCGCTTGCTTGACGGTCTTCCCCCCACTCTTCCTCCCCTCCCGTCCTCTTCCGCTCCCCCATGCGCCACATGCATTCATGGAAAGCTCAAACAACAGCCTCACCTCAGTCATCCTTCCTTTGCTGCTGCCCCCCTTGACCTCGTCCACATGGACCTCTGGGGCCCTAACCCTTCCCCTTCCCGCCAAGGGCACCGGTACATGCTTGTCCTAGTCGACGACCACAGCAGGTACTCCTCGGTGTTCCTCCTCCACACGAAGGCCGAGGCCCCTGCTGTCATCGTTACCTGGGCCGAGCAGTGCCGAGTCCACTTTGGTCGCCCCATCCGCCGCCTCCATTCCGACGGCGGTGGTGAGTTTCTCAACCGCACCCTCTCCTCCTACTGCTCAACCCATGGCATCCAGCAGAATCATACCCTTCCCCACTCCCCTCAGCAGAACGGTGTTGCTGAGAGTCGCATTCGTGAGATCACCAAGACGGCCCGCTGCCTCCTCACTCATGCCTCCACGCCCCCTTCTCTTTGGGGCTATGCCCTTGTCCATGCTGCTCTCCTTACTAATCTTTACCCACATCCTCAACGCCAGTCTGTCACTCCCACTGAGCTCTGGGCTAGCACCAAGCCAGATGCTGCCATTCTCCGTATCTGGGGTTGCAAGGCATATGTCCTCATCCCCCCACCTGACCGCTCTCGGCAGGCAGGAAAGCTCGCCTCCAAGGCCATTGATTGTGTCTACCTTGGCCACGCTCGCTCTGCCCCTGGTTACCTCTTCCTTCACCCGTCCTCAGGCCGCCTCCTACAGAGCCGTAACGTGGTGTTCGATGAGAGCATCCCGTTCTATCATTCTGTTCCGCCTTCCGACCCCCTTCCTCCTCTCTCCCGCCCCCTCACCTGGGCTGATGCTGTCATTCCCCCACTCCTTCCCCAGGCTCCCCTCCTTCCTCCAAATCCTGCTCCTCCCCCTCCTCCTTCCTCAGGTGACATTTACGACCCAGCTGTCCCTGAATCCCCTGCTCACTCTGCCTCATCGCACCAGCACCAGCAGCAGCAGCAGCAGCAGCAGCAGCAGAAGGAGCAGCAGCAGCAGCAGCAATAGCAGCAGCAGCAGGTGCAGCAGCAGCAGCGGATGGAGCAGCAGCAGCAGGAGGTGCAGCAGCGGATGGAGCAGCAGCAGCAGCAACCGCAGGCAGTGCAGCAACAGCAGCCGCAGCAGGAGGTGCAGCAGCAGCACCAGCAGCAGCCACAGCAGCAGCAGCAGCAGCAGCAGCAGCAGCCACTGCAGCAACCTCATCGGCATCGCCGCACCACCTCTCCGTTCATCCTCCCACGCATCCACACTCGCTCTCACGGCCCACTCATAGGCCATCCATGGGGTTGGCCAACACCACCCCCACCCTCCCTTCCCTTCATTGAGGACTCCCATGAGGAGCTCATTGGCGTTCAGCAACAAACACCTTCCCTCACGCCTCTCTACCCGGGCTTCCTTGGCCTCCTCATCCTTGGCATCGCTACCGCTCCCACCAGATTCACTCCGTCCAACTTCCTTGAGGCCATTACCTGCCCCGATGCCGCCAAGTGGATCCAGGCTATCTTTGCTGAATGCGAGGCCTTCATCCGCAATGCCTCATTCGTTAACATTGTCCCCTCTCCTGACGACGTCATTCTTGAAGGCCTGTGGGTGTTCGGAGTGAAGCAGCTGCCAGGTGAGGAGCCGGTCTACAAGGCCCGGTATTGTGCCAAGGGCTTCACCCAAACCCATGGCATCGACTACTGGGAGACATTCTCTCCCACTGCCAAGCTCCCAACTCTCCGTGCCATCCTCGACTATGCTGTTCGCATTGCCTCCATGGATGTCTCCAACGCCTTCCTGCAAGGCGAGCTCCAGGAGCGGGTCCTCTTGCGGCGGCCTCCAGGCTTTCATGCAGCCTTCCCTGCCAACACAGTCTGGGAGCTGCGCCGCCCGGTTTATGGCCTCAAGCAGGCTCCTCGTGAGTGGCACAACAAGCTGGCTGCCACTCTGCAGTCCTTGGGGTTCCACGCCTCTCAGTCTGATGCCAGCCTTTTCCTTCGCTCCTCTCCCACCCGCTTCTTCATCCTGGTGTATGTCGACGACATGATCCTGTTCGCTGACGATGCTGCCGCCATGCAGCAAGTGAAGGACGCCCTGCATGCGCGCCTCAAGTGCAAGGACCTGGGTGAGCTCAAGCACTATCTGGGCATGACCATCACCCGGGACCGCACATCGCGCACCATTACCCTCTCTCAGTCCTTCTACATCGACCAAGTCTTGCAGCGGTTCGACATGGTGCAGGCCAAGCCGGTTACCACTCCCCTGCAGACCGACCACCAGCTTGCCCCTCCTCCTGCTCCCTCCTCCTCTGACCATCCTTACGCTGAGCTCGTCGGCTTGCTGATGTACGCTATGATGTGCACCCGCCCCGACCTTGCCTACCCCATCAGTGTTCTTGCTCGATTCGTCGGTACCGGTCGCCACACTGATGAGCACTGGGCTGCAGCGAAGCGGGTCCTCCGCTACCTCCGTGGTACCAAGGACTATGTCCTCACCCTCGGCGGCTCTTCTCCTCCCCTCCTCTCTGGCTTCAGTGACTCCTCCTGGGCTGACTCCCAGTCGGATCGCCGTTCCTCTCAAGGCTACGGCTTCACCCTTGGCAGCGGCCTCATCAGCTGGCGCTCCACTCGCTCCTCCTCCATCGCCCTCTCATCCTGCGAGGCTGAGCTCTATGCTTGCACCATGGCCGCTCAGGAGGCTCGCTGGCTCACCTTCCTCCTTGCTGAGATCGGTGCTCCTCAGCGCTGTCCCACCCTCTGGTGCGACAACGCCAGCACCATCCATCTCACAAAGGACCCTGTCTTCCATGGCCGCTCCAAGCACATTGAACTCCGCTACTTCTTCGTTCGAGAGTTGGTCCAGCAAGGTCACTTGGTGGTCCGCAAGATCGCTGCAGAGGCCAACTTGGCCGACATCTTCACCAAGGCCCTCCCGAAGACCGCGCACTCTGCCCTCCTCCGCCTTCTTGGCCTTGGGCCCCGCCCCCCTTCCTGATTCTGGGGTTGTACCCTACATATACACTAGCTTTGCATGCTATGGGGTTGTGTTAGAATATACCATGCTATGCTAGTTGTGTATATGGTGTTTACATCCCTAGTTGGGTGTACACCTGTGTTGGGGTGTCAATCCAACCCAATTGTAGTTGGAGCCCCCAAACACAAGGACCACAATTGTGGGGGCACCACAAGTGGGTTGGCTAAACCACTGGTGGTACACCACACTTGGACCACCTCCAACTGGTGGTCAACCACATTTGGAAGGATCCTCCCTCCCTTGTGATTGGTCCTAGCCCCCCCTTCCCTTCCAACCTTCCCTTCCTAGCTCATCTCTCTCTTCCTATGTAATGCCTTTGCTTCATCAATAAACTGAACCTTTCTGTTTCTAACAGGGTAGACATGGGCTTAGAGCCAAGCCTGGCTCGGCTCGGCTCGGCTCGACCTCGAGCCAAGGAAAAGGCAAGCGGAGCCAGCTCGGCTCGAGTCGAGCCGGATGGAAATTTTGCCGGCTTGGCTCGCCTTTTCAGGTTCGAGCCACGTGCTGGCTCGACTTTCGAGCCAGCTCGGCTATGCTCAATTTTGGGGAAAACGTGTTTTGGGCCATGTTTTTTACCTAAATTATGCTTTTATAGGCTGCCAACCCGAAACGCCTCAGCTGGTTGCTCTAAACGGAATAAGGTACTAAACCCTAAACAGCGTGAAACACTAGGATAACTTTATATTAACTTCACGAGTGAGGTCTTGCTAAGTTTGGTAGATTTGGTGAAAGGAGTGGGCCAAGGAAGCTCTCTGGTAGGTTGGAAGTCGAAAACCAAAAAGAGGTTCTCGATTTCTAGGGGGTTGTTTTTTTACCCCTGCGAGCGAGTCGCGGGCAGCCCTGGCCAAGCCACAATCGAGTCAAAGTCGAGCCGGAATCGAGCTGGCTCGACATTGGATCGACCAAAAAAGTTCAATGAGCTAAGCCAAGCCGCGCGGTTCGCCTCGACTTAGGTCGAGCCGGCCAAAAAAATCATACGGAGCTGGGTCGAGCTGAGCCTGGCTTTTCTCTAAGCCCATGTGGGGTTCTGCCGTGGTCTTTCGCTCTACTGCTCGTGGCCGTATGTCCGTGTCACTTCCTTCCCATGTGCCCCATATTGTCCCCGATGTTGCCCCCTGTGTTGTGCCTGCATAGGAGGCTAAGCCAGAATCGGATCCAGGGCTCCATCCCTTCATCCATATTCACCCTCACCAATCTCGGCACCTTATGAGAACACTTCTCCAGTTCCCCCATCTTGCAGTTGTGTTCTGTTGTGTGCTGTTGTGTGCTGTTGTGTGTTGTTGTGTGTGGTTGTGTGTGATATATACATGGACCTCCAGCTTCTGCCACCCTTTACCAGGCTCCTTTCCATTGTCTCTTCACCACCTTGACTCGACCTCCCTCACTTGCCTTGCAGCCCTATGGCGGCCCTTGCATCCCGTGGTTGCTGAATAAGTCCATCTCGTGGAAGAAAGAGTGCAACACACAACACACTTCGTTAAACATGATAGCGGATGAGCAGAAGGTTTTAGCAGAAGGTTGACCGTAGAACTTCGCTTTTAGCAAAAAGTCATAGAACGCAAGACACACCATCTCAAAGCAGATGGACGATTGCAACCAAGGTAAGGATATCTACAAGATATTTTTCCCTGTTCACCTCCCCACACCTTCTTGTCTGTGTGTGACACGCATATGAGATGCCTCACTTAAAACGGGCTGACAGGGTCAATTCCAACAGCCATTGGCAACCTTGCTGCCCTCTCCATCCTGTGAGCCGCCCTCGCCATAACTCGCTCCTTCCTCCATGCATGCCAGGAAGCAGACTCCTGAGCCATATGACACAGGCCACATGTCACATGCCATCAACCGAGCCATAGGTGCGTGCATGTGGCAAAAAAGTGCCACATGCCTTATGGCACATGCCATCGTCTCATCCCATTCAACTGAAGTCTTGGGTTCACATCCTGTGCATGGTCGAGTGTTGATTTTTTCTGCTGCAACATGAAGCTTTTGTGTCTGCTGCAACATGAAGCTTTTGTGTCTTCTGTAACATGAAGCTATTGTGTCTGCTGCAACATGAAGCTTTTGTGTCTGCCACAAGATGAAGCTTTTGTGACTAGACATGGGCAGCATACCGAGCCTGGCTCGGCTCGGCTCGGCTCGACTTTGAGCCAGGGAAAAGTCGAGCCGAGTGGGCTCGGCACAAGTCAAGCCAACCGGAAAATTTCGCCCTCTCGACTCGGTCAAAACCAGCTAGGCCAAGCCCTAGCTCGACTTTTGAGCCGGCTCAACTTGGCTCGACAGGGGTGCGTGTGGGCTAGGTGTTGGCAATGGGCATGACAAATCATAGAGTGCTGATCTGTTTTCCCGATGTCGATGTTGACCCCTTGCTGACGACGTTGACCCCTCGTAGGAGCTGACCCCATGGTTGCGAATTTTGAAAGTGACTCCTCGGTAGGGTGTTACGAATTCGTAACTGACCTAATAGAATTGCAAATTTCATAGATGGCCCCTCAGTAGGGTTAAAAAATTCGTAAATTTCGTATTGACAAGTTACGAAATTCGTAATGAATCCCCCAAAGAGGATGTTTCGAAAGTGACCTCTTTAAAGGGGTTGCGAAATCCACAACTGTCCCCTCAGACGAGGTTGCGAAATCATACATGACCCCTTAGCAGGGGGTTGCGAATTTTGTAGTAAACCGCTCAGCTGGTGGTTGTCGGAGAATAGATCTGGAGCCTGGCTTATCTGTTTTCCCGATGTCTAGCATGCCTTGGCTAGGAATCGAGCCGAAATGGAGCCGGCTCGAACCTGGCTCGATGTGTTTTTTCCGGTCGAGCCGAGCCGAGACGCGCGGCTCAACCGGCTCGACCCGGCTCAAATCGAGTCAAGCCAGCCAAAAAAAAATCCAGCTCAACTCGCCAAAAGGCGAGTCGACCCGGGTCGACCTGAGCTTGGCTCGGCATGCTGCCAATGTCTATTTGTGACTACAGCAACATGAAGCTTTTGTGTCTGCTGCAAGATGAAGCTTTTTTAAGCTACTACAACATAAAGCTTTTGTGCCAGCTGCAAGATGAAGCTGTTGTGTTTGCTGCACCATGAAGCTTTTGTGTCTGCTACAACATGAAGCTTTTGTGTCTGCTGCAACATGAAGCTTTTCTGACTTCAGCAACATAAAGCTTTTGTGTCTACAGCAAGAGGAAGCTGTTGTGTCTGCTCCAACATGAAGCTGTTGTATCTGCTGCAAGATGAAGCTTTTGTGCCTGCTGCACGATGAAGCATTATGTCTGCTGCAAGATGAAGCTCTTGTGTTTGCTACAACATGAAGCTCTAGTGTCTGCTGCAACATGATGCTCTAGTGTTTGCTGCAAGATGAAGCGTTTGTGACTGCTGCAACATGAATCTTTTGTGTCTGCTGGAAGATGAAGCTTTTGGGTCTGCTGCAACATGAAGCTTTTGTGTTTGCTGCAAGATGAAGCCTTTGTGTCTGCTGCAACATGAGGCTTTTGTGTCTGCTGCAAGATGAAGGTTTTGTGTCTGCTGCAACATGAAGCTTTTGTGTTTGCTGAAAGATGAAGCTTTTGTGGCTGCTGCAACATAAAGCTTTTGTGTTTGCTGCAACATGAAGCTTTTGTGTCTGCTGCTACATGAAGCATTTGTGTCTGCTGCAACATGAAGCTTTTGTGTCAACTCCAAGGTGAAGCTTTTGTATCTGCTGCAACATAAAGCTTTTGTGTCTGTTACAATATGAAGCATTTGTGTCTACTACAAGATGAAACTGTTATGTCTGCTGCAACATGAAGCTTTTGTGTCTACAGCAAGATGAAGCTGTTGTGTCAGCTACAACATGATGCACTTGTGTCTGCTGGAACATGAAGCTTTAGTGTCTGCTGCAACATGAAGCTTTTGTGTCTACGGCAAGATGAAGCTGTTGTGTCTAGTGCAATACGAAGCTTTTGTGTCTGTTGCAACATGAAGCTTTTGTGTCTGCTGCAAAATGAAACTTTTTTATCTACTGCAACATGAAGCTTTTGTGACTGCTGCAACACGAAGCTATTGTGATTGCTGCAACAGGAAGCTTCTATGTCTGGTGCAACATGAAGCTTCTGTGTCTGCTGCAAGATGAAGATTTGTGTCTGCTCCAACAGGAAGCTTTTGTGGCTCCTGCAACATGAAGCTTTTGTGTCTTCTGCAACATGAAACTTTTGTGTGTGCTGCAACATGAAGCTTTTGTGTTTCCTGCAACATGAAGCTTTTGTGTCTGCTGTAACATGAAGCTTTTGTGTCTGCTGCAACATGAAGCTTTTGTGTCAGCTGCAACATGAAGCTTTTGTGTCTGATGCAACAATAATCTTTTGTGTTTTCTGCAATATGAAGCTTTTGTGTCTTCTGCGACATGTAGATTTTGTGTCTGCTACAAGATGAAGCTTATGTGTCTGCTGCAAGATGAAGTTGTTGTGTCTTCTACAAGATGAAGCTTTTGTGTCTGTGGAAAGATGAAGCTTTTGTGTCAGCTGCAAGGTGCAGCTATTCTGTTTGCTGCAGCATGATGCTCTTGGGTCTACTGCAAGATGAAGCTGTTGTGTCTACTGCAAGATGAAGCTGTTGTGTCTGCTGCTTGATGGAGCTTTTGTGTCTGCTATGATACGAGGCATTTGTGTGTGGTGCAACATGAAACTTTTGTGTCTTCTGCAACATGAAGCTTTGGTGTCTGCGGTAAGATGAATCTGTTGTATCTGGTGCAACACGAAGCTATTGTGTCTGCTGCAACACGAAGAATTTCTGTTAGCTGCAAGATGAAGCTGTTGTGTCTACTGCAAGCTAGAGCCTTTGTGTTTGCTGCAACAAGATGCTTTTGTGTCTACTGCAATATAAAACTTTTGTCTCTGCTGCAACATAATGCTTTTGTGTCTGCTGCAACATGAAGCTTCTGTGACTGCTGCAACATGAAGCTTTTGTGTCTGCTGCAAGATGAAGCTGTTGTGTCTGCTGCAACATGAAGCTTTTGTGTCTGCTGCAAGATGAAGCTGTTGTGTCTGCTGCAACATGATGCTCTTGTTTCTGCTCCAACATGAAGCTTTTGTGTGTGCTGGTAGATGAAGCAGTTGTGTCTGCAGCAAGATGGATCCTTTGTGTCTAATGCAACAGGAAACATTTGTGTCTGTTGCAACATTAAGCTTTTGTGTCTACTGCAACATGAAGCTTTTGTGTTTGCTGCAACATGAAGCTTTTGTGTCTGTTGAACCATGAAGCTTTTGTGTTTGCTGGAACAGCTTTTGTCTCTGCTGCAACATGAAGCTTTTGTGTCTGGTGCAACATGAAGCTTTTGTGTCTGCTGTGACATGAAGTTTGTGTGTCAGCTGCAACATGAAGCATTTGTATCTGCTGCAAGATGAAGCTGTTGTGTCAGCTGCAACACGGAGCGTTTGTGTCTGCCGCAACACGAAGCTTTTCTGTCTGCTGCAAGATGAAGCTGTTGTGTCTACTCCAAGATGGAGCCTTTGTGTCTGCTCCAATAGGAAGCTTTTGTGTCTGCTGCAACATGAAGCTTTTGTGTGTGCTGCAACATGAAGCTTTTGTGACTTCTGCAACATGAAGCTTTTGTGTCTGCTGCAAGATGAAGCTATTTTGTCAACTGCAACATGAAGCTTTGTGTCTTTTGCAAGATGAAGCAATTATGTCTGCTGCAACATGACGCTCTTTTGTCTTCTCCAACTGGAAGCTTTTGTGTCTGCTGTAACATGAAGCTTTTATGCCTGCTGCAAAATGAAGCTTTTGTGTCTGCTGCAACATGAAGCTTCTATGTCTGCTGCTACATGAAGCTTTTGTGTTTGCTGCAAGATGAAGCCTATTTATCTGCTGCTACATGAAGCTTTTGTTACTGCTGCAACATGAAGCTGTTGTGTCTGCTGCAACTTGAAGCTTTTCTGCCTGCTGCAAGATGAAGCTTTTGTATCTGCTGCAAGATGAAGCTTTTGTGTCTGCTGCAAGATGAATCTTTTGTGACTTCTGCAACATGAAGCTTTTGTGTCTGCAGTAAGATGAAGCTATTGCGTATGCTGCAACGTGAAGATTTTGTTTGTAATGCAAGATGAAGCTGTTGTGTGGGCTGCAACACGAAGCTTTTGTGTCTGCTGCAAGATGAAGTTGTTGGGTCTGCTGCAATATGATGCTCTTCTGTCTGCTGCAAGATGAAGATTTTGTGTCTGCTACAAGATCAAGCTGTTGTGACTGCTCCAAGATGGAGCGTTTGTGTCTGCTGCAAAAGGAAGCTGTTGTGTCTTCTGCAACATGAAGCTTTTGTGTTTGTTGCAACATGAAGCTTTGTGACTTCTGCAATATGAATCATTTGTGTCTGCTGCAAGATCAAGCATATGTGCTTGCTGCAACATGAAGCATTTGTGTCTTCTGCAACATGAAGATTTGTGTCTGCTGCAACAGGACGTTTTTGTGGATTCTGCAACATGAAGCTTTTGTGTCTTCTTCAACATGAATCTTTTGTGTCTGCTGCAACATGAAGCTTTTGTGTCTGCTGCAACAAGAAGCTTTCTGTCTGTTGCAACATGAAGCTTTTGTGTCTACTGCAATATGAAGCTGTTGTGCCTGCTGCAACATGAAGCTTTTGTGTCTGCTGCTACTTGAAGCTTTTGTGTCTGCTGCCAGATGAAGCTGTTTTGACTGGTGCAACATGAAGCTTTTGTGTCTGCTGCAACATGAAGCCTTTGTGTCTGCTGCAAGATAAATCTGTTGTGTCTACTGCAAGATGAAGGTTTTGTGTCTGCTGCAAGATGAAGCTTTTGTGTCAGTTGCAATCTTTTGTGTCTACTACATTAAGAAGCTGTTGTGTCTGCTGCAACATGAAGCTTTTGTGTCGTCTACTACATGAAGCTTTTGTGTCTACTGCAAGATGAAGCTGTTGTGTCTGCTGCAACATGAAGCTTTTGTGCATGCTTCAAGATGAAGCTTTTGTTTCAGCTGCAAAGCGAAGCTTTTGTGTCAGCTACAACATGAAGCTATTGTGTCTGCTGCAACATGAAGCTTTTATGTCTGCTATAAGATGAAGTTTTTCTGTGTGCTGCAACACGAAGCATTTGTGTCTGCTGCAAGATGAAGCTTTTGTGTCTGCTGCAACATGAAGCTTTTGTGTGTGCTGCAACACGAAGAATTTGTGTCTGCTGCAAGACGAAGCTTTTGTGTCTACTGGAAGGAGAAGCTTTTGTGTCTGCTGCAAGACGAAGTTTGTTGTGTCTGCTGCAAGACGAACCTGTTGTGTTTGCTAAAAGATTAAGCTTTTGTGTCTGCTACAAGTCAAAGCATTTGTGTCTTCCGCAAGATGAAGCTGTTGTGTCTGCAGCAATATGAAGCTTTTGTGTGTGCTGCAACATGAAGCTTTTGTGTCTGCTGCAAGATAAAGGTTTTGTGTCTGCTGCAACATGAAGCTGTTGTGTCTGCTGCAACATGAAGCTTTTGTGACTACTGCAACATGAAGCTTTTGTGTCTGCTGCAAGATGGAGCTTTTGTGTCTGCGGCAAGAAGCTTTTGTGTCTGCTGCAAGACGAAGTTGTTGTGTCTGCTGCAAGACGAACCTGTTGTGTTTGCTAAAAGATTAAACTTTTGTGTCAGCTACAAGTCAAAGCATTTGTGTCTTCCGCAAGATGAAGCTGTTGTGTCTGCAGCAATATGAAGCTTTTGTGTGTGCTGCAACATGAAGCTTTTGTGTCTGCTGCAAGATAAAGGTTTTGTGTCTGCTGCAAGATGAAACTTTTGTGTCAGTTGCAAGATGAAGCTTTTGTGTCTTCTACTACATGAAGCTTTTGTGTCTACTGCAAGATGAAGCTGTTATGTGTGCTGCAACATGAATCTTTTGTGTATGCTTCAAGATGAAGCTTTGTTTTCAACAGCAATGCGAAGTTTTTGTGTCAGCTGCAACATGAAGCTGTTGTGTCTGCTGCAACATGAAGCTTTTGTGTCAGCTATAAGATGAAGCTTTTGTGTGTGCCGCAACACGAAGCAATTGTGTCTGCTGCAAGATGAAGCTTTTGTGTCTACAGCAACATGAAGCTTTTGTGTCTTCTGCAAGATGAAGCATTTGTGTCTGCTGCAACACGAAGCTTTTGTGTCTGCTGCAACATGGAGCTTTTGTGTCTGCTGCAACATGGAGCTTTTGTGTCTGCTGCAAGATGAAGCTGTTGTGTCTGCTGCAACATGAAGCTTTTGTGACTACTGCAACATGAAGCTTTTGTGTCTGCTGCAAGACGAAGCTTTTGTGTCTGCTGCAAGGAGAAGCTTTTGTGTCTGCTGCAAGATGAAGTTGTTGTGTCTGCTGCAAGACGAACCTGTTGTGTTTGCTAAAAGATTAAGCTTTTGTGTCTGCTACAAGTCAAAGCATTTGTGTCTTCCGCAAGATGAAGCTGTTGTGTCTGCAGCAATATGAAGCTTTTGCGTGTGCTGCAACATGAAGCTTATGTGTCTGCTGCAAGATAAAGGTTTGTGTCTGTTGCAAGATGAAACTTTTGTGTCAGTTGCAAGATGAAGCTTTTGTGTCTACTACATTAAGAAGCTGTTGTGTCTGCTGCAACATGTAGCTTTTGTGTCTTCTACTACATGAAGCTTTTGTGTCTACTGCAAGATGAAGCTGTTGTATGTGCTGCAACATGAAGCTTGAGTGTATGCTTCAAGATGAAGCTTTTTTTTCAACAGCAATGCGAAGCTTTTGTGTCAGCTGCAACATGAAGCTATTGTGTCTGCTGCAAGATGAAGCTTTTGTGTCAGCTATAAGATGAAGCTTTTGTGTGTGCTGCAACACGAATCATTTGTGTCTGCTGCAAGATGAAGCTTTTGTGTCTTCTGCAAGATGAAGCTTTTGTGTCCGCTGCAACATGAAGCTTTTGAGTCTGTTGCAACATGTAGCTCTTGTGTCTGCTGCAACATGTAGCTGTTGTGTCTACTTCAAGATGAAGCTATTGTGTCTGCTGCAAGATGAAGCTCTTATGTCTGCTGCAACATGTAGCTTTTGTGTCTGCTGCAACATGTAGCCGTTGTGTCTTCTGCAATATGAAGCTATTGTCTCTGCTGCAAGATGAAGTTCTTATGTCTGCTGCAATATGTACCTGTTGTGTCTGTTGCAAGACGAAGCTTTTGTGTCTGCTGTAAGGTGAAGCTTTTGTGTCTGCTGCAATATGAAGCTTTTGTGACTGCTGCAACATGAAGCTTTTGTGTCTGCTGCAACATGAAGCATTTCTGTCTACTGCAAGATGAAGCTTTTGTGTCTGCTTCAAGATGAAGCTTTTGTGTATGCTACAACATGAAGCATTTGGTTCTGCTGCAAGATGATGCTGTTGTGTCTGCTACAATATGAAGCTTTTGTGTCTGCTGAAAGATCATGCTGTTGTGTCTGCTGCAAGATGAAGCTGTTGTGTCTGCTGCAAGATGGAGCCTTTGTGTGTGCTGCAAAAGGAAGCGTTTGTGTCTTCTGCAACATGAAGCTGTTGTGTTTGTTGCAACATGAAGCTTTGTGACTTCTGCAGTATGATGCTCTTGTGTCTGCTGCAAGATGAAGCTTTTGTGTCTGCTGCAAGATGAAGTTGTTGTGTCTGCTGCAAGATGGAGCCTTTGTGTATGCTGCAAAAGGGAGCTTTTATGTCTGCTGCAACATGAACATTTTGTGTCTGCTGTAAGACGAAGCTTTTGTTTCTGCTGCAACATTGAGCTTTGTGACTTCTGCAACATGAATAATTTGTGTCTTCTCCAAGATGAAGCATATATGTCTGCTGCACCATGAAGCTTTTGTGTCTTCTGCAACATGAAGATTTGTGTCTGCTGCAACAGGTTGCTTTTGTGGCTCCTGCAATATGAAGCTTTTGTGTTTGCTGCAACATGAAGCTTTTGTGTGTGCTGCAACATGAAGCTTTTTTGTCTACTGCAACATGAAGCTTTTGTGTCTACTGCAACATGAAGCTTTTGTGTCTTCTGGAACATGAAGCTTTTGTGTCTGCTACAACAGGAAGCTTTTGTGTCAGCAGGAACATGAAGCATTTGTGTCTGTTGCAACATGAAACTTTTGTGTCTACTGCAACATGAAGCTTTTGTGACAGCTGCAACATGAATCTTTTGTGTCTGCTGCAAGATGAAGCTTTTGTGTCTGCTGCAACATGAAGCTTTTGTGTCTGCTGCAACATGAAGCTTTTGTGTCTGCTGCAACATTGAGCTTTGTGACTTCTGCAACATGAATAATTTGTGTCTTCTGCAAGATGAAGCATATGTGTCTGCTGCACCATGAAGCTTTTGTGTCTTCTGCAATATGGAGATTTGTGTCTGCTGCTACAGGTTGCTTTTGTGGCTCCTGCAACATGAAATTTTGTGTTTGCTGCAACATGAAGCTTTTGTGTGTACTGCAACATGAAGCTTTTGTGTTTGCTGCAACATGAAGCTTTTGTGTCTTCTGGAACATGAAGCTTTTGTGTCTGCTGCAACAGGTAGCTTTTGTGTGTGCTGCAACATGAAGCTTTTGTGTCTGCAGGAACATGAAGCACTTGTGTCTGCTGCAACATGAAGCTTTTGTGTCTACTGCAACATGAAGCTTTTGTGTCTGCTGCAAGATGAAGCTTTTGTGTCTGCTGCAATATGAAGCTTTTGTGTCTGCTGCAACATGAAGCTTTTGTGTCTGCTGCAACATTGAGCTTTGTGACTTCTGCAACATGAATCATTTGTGTCTTCTGCAAGATGAAGCATATGTGTCTGCTGCACCATGAAGCTTTTGTGTCTTCTGCAACATGAAGATTTGTGTCTGCTGCAACAGGTTGCTTTTGTGGCTCTTGCAACATGAAGCCTTTGTGTTTGCTGCAACATGAAGCTTTTGTGTCTGCTGCAATATGAAGTTTTTGTGTCTACTGCAACATGAAGCTTTTGTGTCTTCTGGAACATGAAGCTTTTGTGTCTGCTGCAAGATGAAGCTTTTGTGTTTGCTGCAACATGAAGCTTTTGTGTCTGCTGCAAGATGAAGCTTTTGTGTTTGCTGCAACATGAAGCTTTTGTGTCTTCTGCAATATGAAGCTTTTGTGTGTTGTACAACATAAAGCTTTTGTGTCTGCTGCAACATGAAGCTTTTGTGTCTACTGCAAGATGAAGCTTTTGTGTCTGCTGCAGCATGAAGCATTTGTGTCTTCTGCAACATGAAGCTTTTGTGTCTGCTGCAACGTGAAGATTTTGTGTGTGCTGCAAGATGAAGCTTTTGTGTATGCTACAAGATGAAGCCATTGTGTCTGCTGCAAGAAAAGGTTGTTGTGTCTGCTGCAACATGAAGCTTTTGTGTCTTCTGCAAAATGAAGCTTTTGTGACTGCTGCAAGATAAAGCTTTTGTGACTTCTACAGCATGAAGCTTTTGTGTCTGCTTCAAGATGAAGCTTTTGTGCATGCTGCAACATGAAGCTTTTGTTTCTGCTTCAAGATGAAGCTGTTGTGTCTGCTGCAATATGAAGCTTTTGTGCCTACTGCAATATGATGCTGTTGTGTCTGCTGCAACATGATACTCTTGTGGTTGCTGCAACATGAAGCTTTTGTGTCTGCTGCAAGATGAAGCTGTCGTGTCTCCTGCAAGATGGAGCCTTTGTGTTTGCTGCAAAAGGAAGCTTTTGTGTCTTCTGCAACATGAAGCTTTCGTGTCTGTTTCAACATGAAGCTTTGTGACTTCTGCAACATGAATCTTTTGTGTCTGCTGCAAGATGAAGCTTTTGTGTTTGCTGCAACATGAAGCTTTTGTGTCTGCTGCAACAGGACTGTTTTGTGGCTCCTACAAGATGAAGCTTTTGTGTCTTCTGCAACATAAAGCTTTTGTGTCTTATGCAACATGAAGCTTTTATGTTTGCTGCAACATGAAGCTTTTGTGTCTGCTGCAAGATGAAGCTTTTGTGTATTTTGCAACATGAAGATTTTGTGTCTGCTGCAACGTGAAGGTTTTGTGTCTGCTGCAAGATGAATCTTTTGTGTATGCTACAAAATGAAGCCTTTGTGTCTGCTGCAAGATAAAGTTGTTGTGTCTGCTGCAAAAAGCAGCTTTTGTGTCTACTACAAGATGAAGCTTTTATGTCTTCTGCAAGATAAAGCTTTTGTGACTTCTGCAACATAAAGCTTTTGTGTTTGCTTCAAGATGAAGCTTTTGTGTATGCTGCAATATGAAGCTTCTATTTCTGCTGCAAGATGAAGCTGTTGTGTCCGCTGCAATATGAAGCTTTTGTGCCTACTGCAATATGATGCTGTTGTGTCTGCTGCAACATGATACTCTTGTGGCTGCTGCTACATGAAGCTTTTGTGTCTGCTGCAAGATGAAGCTGTTGTGTCTGCTGCAAGATGGAGCCTTTGTGTCTGCGGCAAGAGGAGGCTTTTGTGTCTGCTGCAAAATGAAGCTTTTGTGTCTTCTGCAACATGATGTTTTTGTGTCTGCTGCAAGATGAAGCTTTTGTGTCTTCTGCAATATAAAGCTTTTGTGTCTGCTGCAAGATGAAGCTTCTGTGTCTTCTGCAAGATGAAGCTTTTGTGTCTGCTGCAAAATGAAGCTTTTGTGACTTCTGCAACATGAAGCTCTTGTGTCTGCTGCAAGATGAAGCTGTTGTGTCTTCTGCAACATGAAGCTTTTGTCTTCTGCAAGATGAAGCTGTTGTTGTTAGAAGCAGAACGGTTCAGTTTATTGATGAAGCAAAGGCATTACATAGGAAGAGAGAGATGAGCTAGGAAGGGAAGGTTGGAAGGGAAAGGGGGGTTAGGACCAATCACAAGGGAGGGAGGATCCTTCCAAATGTGGTTGACCACCAGTTGGAGGTGGTCCAAGTGTGGTGTACCACCAGTGGTTTAGCCAACCCACTTGTGGTACCCCCACAATTGTGGTCCTTGTGTTTGGGGGCTCCAACCACAATTGGGTTGGATTGACACCCCAACACAGGTGTACACCCAACTAGGGATATAAACACAATATGCACAACTAGCATAGCATGGTATATTCTAACACAACCCCATAGCATGCAAAGCTAGTGTATATGTAGGGTACAACCCCAGAATCAGGAAGGGGGGCGGGGCCCAAGGCCGAGAAGGCGGAGGAGGGCAGAGTGCGCGGTCTTCGGGAGGGCCTTGGTGAAGATGTCGGCCAAGTTGGCCTCTGCAGCGATCTTGCGGACCACCAAGTGACCTTGCTGGACCAACTCTCGAACGAAGAAGTAGCGGAGTTCAATGTGCTTGGAGCGGCCATGGAAGACAGGGTCCTTTGTGAGATGGATGGTGCTGGCGTTGTCGCACCAGAGGGTGGGACAGCGCTGAGGAGCACCGATCTCAGCAAGGAGGAAGGTGAGCCAGCGAGCCTCCTGAGCGGCCATGGTGTAAGCATAGAGCTCAGCCTCGCAGGATGAGAGGGCGATGGAGGAGGAGCGAGTGGAGCGCCAGCTGATGAGGCCGCTGCCAAGGGTGAAGCCGTAGCCTTGAGAGGAACGGCGATCCGGCTGGGAGTCAGCCCAGGAGGAGTCACTGAAGCCAGAGAGGAGGGGAGGAGAAGAGCCTCCGAGGGTGAGGACATAGTCCTTGGTACCACGGAGGTAGCGGAGGACCCGCTTCGCTGCAGCCCAGTGCTCATCAGTGTGGCGACCGGTACCGACGAATCGAGCAAGAACACTGATGGGGTAGGCAAGGTCGGGGCGGGTGCACATCATAGCGTACATCAGCGAGCCGACGAGCTTAGCGTAAGGATGGTCAGAGGAGGAGGGAGCAGGAGGAGGGGCAAGCTGGTGGTCGGTCTGCAGGGGAGTGGTAACCGGCTTGGCCTGCGCCATGTCGAACCGCTGCAAGACTTGGTCGATGTAGAAGGACTGGGAGAGGGTAATGGTGCGCGATGTGCGGTCCCGGGTGATGGTCATGCCCAAATAGTGCTTGAGCTCACCCAGGTCCTTGCACTTGAGGCGCGCATGCAGGGCGTCCTTCACTTGCTGCATGGCGGCAGCATCGTCAGCGAACAGGATCATGTCGTCGACATACACCAGGATGAAGAAGCGGGTGGGAGAGGAGCGAAGGAAAAGGCTGGCATCAGACTGAGAGGCGTGGAACCCCAAGGACTGCAGAGTGGCAGCCAGCTTGTTGTGCCACTCACGAGGAGCCTGCTTGAGGCCATAAACCGGGCGGCGCAGCTCCCAGACTGTGTTGGCAGGGAAGGCTGCATGAAAGCCTGGAGGCCGCCGCAAGAGGACCCGCTCCTGGAGCTCGCCTTGCAGGAAGGCGTTGGAGACATCCATGGAGGCAATGCGAACAGCATAGTCGAGGATGGCACGGAGAGTTGGGAGCTTGGCAGTGGGAGAGAATGTCTCCCAGTAGTCGATGCCATGGGTTTGGGTGAAGCCCTTGGCACAATACCGGGCCTTGTAGACCGGCTCCTCACCCGGCAGCTGCTTCACTCGGAACACCCACAGGCCTTCAACAATGACGTCGTCAGGAGAGGGGACAATGTTAACGAATGAGGCATTGCGGATGAAGGCCTCGCATTCAGCAAAGTTAGCCTGGATCCACTTGGCAGCATCGGGGCAGGTGATGGCCTCAAGGAAGTTGGACGGAGTGAATCTGGTGGGAGCGGTAGCGATGCCAAGGACGAGGAGGCCAAGGAAGCCCGGGTAGAGAGGCGTGAGGGAAGGTGTTTGTTGCTGAACGCCAATGAGCTCCTCATGGGAGTCCTTAATGAAGGGAAGGGAGGGTGGGGGTGGTGTTGGCCAACCCCATGGATGGCCTATGAGTGGGCCGTGAGAGCGAGTGTGGATGCGTGGGAGGATGAACGGAGAGGTGGTGCGGCGATGCCGATGAGGTTGCTGCAGTGGCTGCTGCTGCTGCTGCTGCTGCTGTGGCTGCTGCTGGTGCTGCTGCTGCACCTCCTGCTGCGGCTGCTGTTGCTGCACTGCCTGCGGTTGCTGCTGCTGCTGCTCCATCCGCTGCTGCACCTCCTGCTGCTGCTGCTCCATCCGCTGCTGCTGCTGCACCTGCTGCTGCTGCTATTGCTGCTGCTGCTGCTGCTCCTTCTGCTGCTGCTGCTGCTGCTGCTGCTGCTGGTGCTGGTGCGATGAGGCAGAGTGAGCAGGGGATTCAGGGAAAGCTGGGTCGTAAATGTCACCTGAGGAAGGAGGAGGGGGAGGAGCAGGATTTGGAGGAAGGAGGGGAGCCTGGGGAAGGAGTGGGGGAATGACAGCATCAGCCCAGGTGAGGGGGCGGGAGAGAGGAGGAAGGGGGTCGGAAGGCGGAACAGAATGATAGAACGGGATGCTCTCATCGAACACCACGTTACGGCTCTGTAGGAGGCGGCCTGAGGACGGGTGAAGGAAGAGGTAACCAGGGGCAGAGCGAGCGTGGCCAAGGTAGACACACTCAATGGCCTTGGAGGCGAGCTTTCCTGCCTGCCGAGAGCGGTCAGGTGGGGGGATGAGGACATATGCCTTGCAACCCCAGATACGGAGAATGGCAGCATCTGGCTTGGTGCTAGCCCAGAGCTCAGTGGGAGTGACAGACTGGCGTTGAGGATGTGGGTAAAGATTAGTAAGGAGAGCAGCATGGACAAGGGCATAGCCCCAAAGAGAAGGGGGCGTGGAGGCATGAGTGAGGAGGCAGCGGGCCGTCTTGGTGATCTCACGAATGCGACTCTCAGCAACACCGTTCTGCTGAGGGGAGTGGGGAAGGGTATGATTCTGCTGGATGCCATGGGTTGAGCAGTAGGAGGAGAGGGTGCGGTTGAGAAACTCACCACCGCCGTCGGAATGGAGGCGGCGGATGGGGCGACCAAAGTGGACTCGGCACTGCTCGGCCCAGGTAACGATGACAGCAGGGGCCTCGGCCTTCGTGTGGAGGAGGAACACCGAGGAGTACCTGCTGTGGTCGTCGACTAGGACAAGCATGTACCGGTGCCCTTGGCGGGAAGGGGAAGGGTTAGGGCCCCAGAGGTCCATGTGGACGAGGTCAAGGGGGGCAGCAGCAAAGGAAGGATGACTGAGGTGAGGCTGTTGTTTGAGCTTTCCATGAATGCATGTGGCGCATGGGGGAGCGGAAGAGGACGGGAGGGGAGGAAGAGTGGGGGGAAGACCGTCAAGCAAGCGGGAGGAGACGGCTTTATGAAGTGTGGGAAAGTTCATATGACCAAGGCGGTGGTGGATGAGAACAGCGGGGTGGGACAGTGCGCGACAAGAGCATGGGGAGGAGGTGGAGTTGGAGGAAGGTGGCTCTAGAGGGAGGGGAGGGGGGAGAGTGGAGGTGCCTGCACGAGTGGTCACGTGGCATGAGGAGGGGCGGGGTGTGCGGAGGATGTACTGACGAGAGCGAGGGCAAAGTGGGAGGCGATGAAGGAGGCGGCGAGTGGGGCCGTGGAGGAGGTCACAGTAGGTGGCAGAGGCGGGGAAGAGGGTAGTGATGCCAGCCTGTTGGATTTCACGAATGGAGAGCAGGTTATGACGAAGGGAGGGAATGTGGAGACCAGTGACCACTCCAGAGGGGAAGGGGGGGCAGGGGAGGGTGGAGAGATGAGTGCAAGGGATGGAGAAGCTGGAATCAGCACCATGAACGTTGGTGGGGAAAGGGAGGGAGGTGAGGGTGCCGGCGTCTTTGAAGGCAGTTTCAGTGGCACCACTATCGAGAACAAAGTCAATCGTGAGCGAGGAGGGAGCTGAAGACACGGGGTACAGGAAATCACTGGCATTAAAAACAGAGGGATACATGGAAGTGGAAGCAGGGGAAGAACGCATGAGCTCGCCTAGAAAGCTGGAGTGGGAGGCGGGAGCACTAGGGGAAGGAGAGCCCCAGAGGGGAAAGCCAGGAGGACCTGGTGTGGCTGTGGCAGCCATGGCGGCGGTGCCAAAGCCAAGCTGCTGCTGCTGCCATGCAGATGCTGCGGCTGCGGCTCCTGCAGCTGCGGCTGCAGCCTCACCACCAGAGCCCCACTGCTGCTGCTGCTGCAGCAGCTGCAGCTGCTGGAAGCGGCGAAACTGCTGCAGCTCCTGGGGAGTTATGGGGTCAGCGACAGAGGAGGAGGAGGAGGAGAGCTGAAGATGAGAGGGGAGGAAAGACGGAAGAGTTTTGACATCCTGGAGAGAGGGGCGGGGATCCATGGCAAACCAGCGTGGGGGTGTGCCAGTGTTGCCGCGCTCGAACCAAGCGTCATCATACGCCTTGAAGCAGGTCGCGGGGGGATGGTTGGTTTGGGTGCAGCGCTCACCCGCCCTGGGACCAAAACGGCGAAGATAGGAACATGGGGGGAGAGTGCCAGGGCGGCCACCACGGCTACCAGATGAGCCACCACTGCCTCCACCACCACCACTGCTGCCACCCTCGACCCCGCCACCACCGCCGCCGGCTCCGCTGCCCCCACAACCGCCACCTCCACCCCCTCCCTGAGGGTTGGTGCGGCCGCCACGTGGGCGCCCGCCACGACGCGGCTGTGTGACTACAAGCTGGGGGTTTTGGGACTCGGTGGAGTTCAGGCCGGAGGGGGGGGTTGAGAGAAGGCGGGCCTCAGCGTCAATGATCCATTGGACCACAGTGTCAAGGGAGGCGCGGGGCTGAGCCTCAGTGAAGGCGATGACGCGCACTTCATATTGAGGGGAGAGGCTTTCGAGGAGACGGTAGATCTGAAGGTTGGGGGGGAGAGTAGTCTGGCGAGCCTCAAGGCGGGAGGCAAGGTCCAGGAGACGGCTGGTGTAGTCAACGGCGCCAGCACTATGTTCGATCGTGATGCTGAAGTATTCCTTGAAGAGCGGTCCGACAGCATCGAAGTCGGTGCGTTCAAACATTGCCTCAAGCTCGAGCCAGATCTGGCGGGAGCCGATGCGACGTGCCTGGAAGTTGCGCATGAGCGCAGACGGGATGGCAAGGAGAAGGGCACCAGTAGCACGGCTGTCCGCCTCGAGCCAGGCGCGACGACGCTCAGCAAATCGCGCAGAGTCAGCGGCATAAGCGGCGGCGGTAGCGGCATGCTGGGTGCGGAGGGTTGCCGACCGCTCGTGTTCCTCCAACGCGATCAGGTAATCAGTATGGAGCACGAGGAACTCACGACGCTGAGTAACGAAGAGCTGCTCAACTTCAGCGGTGGCAGCGCGAGTGCTGGTGCCAACGGGTACCATGGGGGGCGGAGGTTCCTCGCCGGGATGGGGAATGAGAGGGGGGGGATCGCCAGGGTGAGGCGGCGGGTCCCCAAGGTCACCCTCTAGGAGACCAAGCATGATGTCCAGGAGGCGGAACGGCAGGACATACGCACTGCCGAGGACGCGGTGGAGGCTGCCGACAAAGGAATGCCAGTTGGTTGCTGAGTTGTCGGCAGCGCGCACGAGATGATCGAGGGTCGAGACGTCGACGGGAGGGGGAAAGGATGCCATTGGTGACACGGAGTGGGAGGAAGGCGACGACGGGTGGACCCGCGGTGGCCGGGAGGGAGCGGCGGCGGGTGGACCCGCGGCGGCTCAAAGAGGAGGGGAGGATGGGGATGGCTGTAGATACTGCTACTGCTGCTGCTGCTGCTGCTGCTGCTGCTGCTGCTACTGCTGCTTCTGCTGCTGCTCCTTTTGCTGCTGCTGCTGCTGCTGTTGCTGTTGCTGTTGCTGCTGCTGCCGCTGCTGCTGCTGCCGCTGCTGCTGCTGCCACTGTTGCTGCTGCCGCTGTTGCTGCTGCTGCTGCTACTGCTCCTTCAGCTGCTGCTGCTGCTGCTGCTACTGCTGCTGCTGCTGCTGCTACTGCTGCTGCTGCTGCTGCTGCTACTGCTGCTACTGCTACTGCTGAGTCTGCTGCTCCTTCTGGTGCTGCTGCTGCTTCTGCTGCTGCTGCTACGGCTGCAGCAGTGGTAAGGCGGCGATGAACAGGTGCAGGTGAGGAGGCAAAAGATGGGGAAAGATGGCAGTTAGCTGATGAAAATAGGACTTGGTAGAAATTTCAGTAGCACTTCGTAATCACATCCAGGAAAGTCTGCAAACTTCGGAAAGCGATATCTGACAATCCAAGCGATGAAACAGTCCGAAATTTTACGACGTTGTAGCTGACACCAAGAGCGTTCTTTTGCAAGTCGAATCACTCAATGCTGTCAACTATCGAGCGAGCTATGGCGTTTGGCGCATTGGGGTTTTTTTAAAATCCACCCAACAGAAAACTAGTTGAGAGGCGGCGGCTAGGAGTCTAGCAGCGGCGATGGAGGGGACGGCAATGAGGTGCACGTCGGAAGGGGACGGGGCGGAAGCGTGGGGAAGGATCGGGATTTAAAAGTTGGCGTGAGCCATTATTGCTCTATACCATGTTACAAACAGAAAGGTTCAGTTTATTGATGAAGCAAAGGCATTACATAGGAAGAGAGAGATGAGCTAGGAAGGGAAGGTTGGAAGGGAAAGGGGGGGCTAGGACCAATCACAAGGGAGGGAGGATCCTTCCAAATGTGGTTGACCACCAGTTGGAGGTGGTGCAAGTGTGGTGTACCACCAGTGGTTTAGCCAACCCACTTGTGGTGCCCCCACAATTGTGGTCCTTGTGTTTGGGGGCTCCAACCACAATTGGGTTGGATTGACACCCCAACACAGGTGTACACCCAACTAGGGATGTAAACACAATATACACAACTAGCATAGCATGGTATATTCTAACAGTTGTGTCTGCTGCAACATGATACTCTTGTGTCTATTGCAACAGGAAGCTATTGTGTCTGCTGCAACATGAAGCTTTTGTGTCTGCTGCAAGATGATGCTTTTGTGTCTGTTGCAACATGAAGCTTTTGTGTCTGCTGCAAGATGAATCTTTTGTGACTGCTGCAAGATGAAGCTTTTGTGTGTAGTGCAAAGGGGGCAACCATGTTCACAAGAGGGTGTAAGTGCGGTTGCGATTGGGGCTGATGGACTGGAGTGAAAGAGCTGGTGGTGTGACAGTTTGGTTGACGAGTTCACGTGGTGACTTTTGAGTCAACTCAAAAGTCATTGAGATTGGGCTTGATGGACTTGAGTTAAAGAGCCGCTTTGAAGGACTCAAATCAGGCACTCAATTTTTGTGTTGAGATACTGCGTAACCAAGCAATGGGCCAGGGAAAAGAAAGGACACAGATGTGGAAGAGTGGGTACGGTTGAAGCAATCGGACCTGCAATGCGATGGTCTAACTCTAGCAGCTCACTTGGCCTCCACTCTAGCAGCTCACTTGGCCTCCACTCTAGCTGCTCACTTGGCCTCCACTCTAGCAGCTCACTTGGCCTCCACTCTAGCAGCTCACTTGGCCTCCACTCTAGCAGCTCACTTGGCCTCCACTCTAGCAGCTCACTTGGCCTCCACTCTAGGAGCTCACTTGGCTTCCACCCTAGCAGCTCGCTTGGCCTCCACCCTAGTAGCTCACTTGGCCTCCACTCTAGCAGCTCACTTGGCCTCAGGCTACAGTGCTGCCAGGAAGGTGTCTTTGAGAATGCTAAAGAGCGCCCTACTTTACATGTGGCTTCCTCCTTTTCCCCTACCCACTGCTGCTGTACATGTCTGACACACGCATCAGAGTGCTCAGCTACAACTAGCTGTCAGGCTCCATTCCACGAGCCATGGCTGACCTTGCTGCCCTCACATACCTGTAAGCTGGCTTCTCACCCACTGTGGTGTGCGATTCCTCGCTATGCCATTATTCATGCATTACTACGCCTCTTACTCCTTGTCCTCACCATACACTGCCACCATTCAATGGGTTTGAACTAGACATGATCAAGGGCTGGGTCAGGGCCAGCCCTCGCAGATTGCTGGGCCTTGGCCCCTACACTACAAACGGGGCGCAAGGGCTTGGCCACTACACTGCAAACGGGGTGCAAGGGCTTGGCCCCTACACTGCAAACGGGGTGCAAGTAAGGGCTTGGCCCCTATACTGCAAACGGGGCGCGAGGGCGTGGCCCCTACACTGCAAACGGGGTGCCAGCGCTTGGCCCCTACACTGCAAATGGGGCGCTAGCGCTTGGCCCCTACACTGCAAACGGGGCACAAGCAAGGGCTTGGCCCCTACAATGCAAACAGGGCGCAAGCAAGAGCTTGGCCCCTACACTGCAAACAGGGCGCAAGGGCTTGGCCCCAACACTGCAAACGGGGCGCAAGTGCTTGGCCCCTATACGGGGCGCAAGTGCTTGGCCCCTACACTGCAAACGGGGCACAAACTTCACAAAAAATTGTTCTCCTATCGCTGCTCTGTGTTCATTGTTCCCCATCCCTTTCCTTCCCAATTATGGCTCATCACATTGAATCCTCTTCTGCCCCCTAACTCAACTCCAGCTGCGTTCCAATCAACCATCTCAATTCCTTTTCTATGCAAGACGATCTCGTCTCAGGTCATGCTATTAATCTTGCACATGCTCCTCCCTACACTGATCACTATTGTGCTTTTCCTCTTCCATGCCGTGGCGTGCTGCACTGTGCACTGACTGCACTAACTGCACTGAGTGCACTAACTGCACTGACTGCAGTGACTGCACTGCCTACATTGCCTGCACTGACTTCACATGCACAGAGACCTACGCAATAATAACCTCACAGGTTCCATTGTCCAAGGGATGGAGAAACTCACCAATCTCCAATACATGTGGGACACTGCTCCCTCTGACGGTTCTTTAGGCGCCTCAAAAACTCATCTCACATGTATGTGGCACTGTTCCCACTCACAGCCCATTATGTGTTGCATAGCTTCCAATTGCATCAGGTGTTACTAAGAGTAAGCTGTTAGTAAGAGACAGATGTTACTAAGCTACAGATGTTAGTAAGAGTCAGATATTACTAAGCTACAGATGTTAGTAAGGGTCAGATGTTACTAAGCTATAGATGTTAGTAAGAGTCAGATGTTACTAAGCTACAGATGTTAGTACGAGTCAGATGTTACTCAGTTACAGATGTTAATAAGAGTCAGATATTACTAAGCTACAGATGTTACTATGAGTAAGATGTTACTAAGCTACAGATGTTACTACGAGTCAAATGTTACTAAGCTATAGATATTACTACGAGGCAGACGTTACTAAGCTACAGATGTTACTACGAGTCAGATGTTACAAAGCTACAGATGTTACTACGAGTCAGATGTTACTACGAGTCAGATGTTACTAAGAGTCACCAGTGGCTGCTTTTACTGTTTCTTCTGGGTGAGGGTGACCAGTGTGTTGTTTGTAGATGGGTGTGCATGTCATGTATTTGTGTGTGTTTTTGTGCTTGCATGTGCAAATCCTGGTGCATGTGTATGCGTAAGACCATATGTGCGTGTGTGTGTGTGTGCATGCATCCGTGCGTCCATGCATGAGTGTGTGCATGTGCGTGTCCATATGTGTGTGTGTACGCGTGTGCGTGCTTGCGTGCGTGCATGCGTGCGTGTGTGCGTGCTTGTGTGCATGCGTGCGTGTGTGCGTGTGTGCATGTGTGCGTGTGTGCATGCGTGTGTGTGTGTGTCTACGTGTGCATGCGTGTGTGTGTGTGTGTCTATGTGTGCATGCGTGTGTGTGTGTGACTAGGTGTGCATGTGTGTGTGTGTGTGTCTACGTGTGCATGCGTGTGTGTGTGTGTGTCTATGTGTGCATGCATGTGTGTGTGTGTCTATGTGTGCATGCGTGTGTGTGTGTGTCTACGTGTGCTTGCATGTGTGTGTGTCTACGTGTGCTTGCATGTGTGTGCGTGTTAAGGAAACTGGGTCGGGTGGAAATTTCTCTACCAGCGCGACCAATGTCGCGCGGGTTCCGTCGGGTAGACACGCTACCTGATTTCGGGTCGAATACCCGTTACCCGACATGTCGGGTAACGTTTCGGGTAACGGGTGTTGAATACCCGCCCGGGTAACCCGGACTCGATGCGCTGGGTAATTTTCAAGATTCCCGATACCCGACCCGCTCTAAAAGCAGATCCGGGTAACGGGTACCCGACCCGGCAGGGTAGTATGCTCAAGCCTACACCCACGCAGATGCTAAGATGAGCTTAGGACCACAGTTATAGCCTAGGCGAGACCAAATACACGAAGTGTCGAGATACAACATATGGAGGTGGCATGGTTTGCATGAAATCCCAACCAAACCTAGGGTGTGTTCAATTCATCAGCGAAATGTAGGCATGGTTCGAACCTTAACCGGACTGAAAGCGCCATGTAGTGCATAGCTGGCTGATCTAAGATGCAAGGCCATTATACAAAGTAGGACACAAGCTAGCCTCCACATCAGCATCATACACATGGAGGGCACATGTATTGGCTCCCTTTTATCCCTCCCATCAGCACACGCACAGGGTACGCTACACCCCTTGCCCATTACCCTCATGTTACTCCGCGATTTTGTGAGACATTGTGACCTTAGTGGCACGGAAATCACGGGCAACTGCATCACGGGGAGCATACCAGAGTCCATCGGCAGCACCATCAACCTCAAAGTCTTGTATGACTTCCCTTGTCCCTGAGCCAGTGCCATGCCACGCCAACCCTACGTGTCATACCCATCACATGTGCTCATGCACCCATCATGTGCCAATCATCTGGTATACTCCTCACTGCACCCTGTTTCACGTGCAACAGCTCAGTGTGGGATAATAAGCTGACAGGCAGCATTCCAGAGTCTATTGGCAGCCTCACCCTTCTGAGCAACCTGGAGAATCGAGTTGTGGGCTCTTCTAGAAGCTCGTGTTAGAACATTTTATTTGAAAGTGTTTGTTTGGCAAGTGTTTATGAATTTTCTTAAGAAGTTGCCCCATTTTTTTCCTTGGTGTAGGGGGGTCCTTGGCATGGGTGACATCCGATCCGCTTCTGACTATTTGGCAGGCGTCTGTCTGATAACCAGCTTGCTGGCACAATCCCCGAGGGCGTTGGCAACATGAAGTAGTATATCACCTCATTGTAAGAGCACTCAACAGTATGTTTGTTTGTCGATTTTGGTAATGTAAAATCGTGACAAACCGACATCGCATGCTCGTTTGCTTCGGGGGGGCTTGCGTCAGTCAGGCACCTTCTTGTGCTGGGTGGTTAAATTCACCACCCAACTTTTCCCAATGGGCTATCGATACGATCCTCTCAACAAGCAAGGCTCCATTGATTCTCTTGTGCTGTTGACCCCCTGTGCTGCTTCCATTGCCTTTTCTTTCACTAGGTTTCTTAGCATGGTGCGTCGTCCGTGTAGCATCGTGAGTGTGTGCCGTGCCGTTTTGTGCATATCCCGAACTTGCAGGGACCTTTCAGGGAATCTCTTGACGGGCACCCTCCCAAGCATCCTGTCGCGCCTCACTGCGCTGCAATTTTTGTGAGTCTCAAGTCAGCAGGGGCATAGGAGCATGGAGGCACGGAATACAAATGACATTCGAGGAAGAAGAAGAGAAGCAAAGCTAGACAAGTAGAGATCAGCCTTTTTGCATGTGCTACTAAGCCTATCTGGCTAGTGGGTGGGTGCTTATTGCTGTATGACTGGGTTCCCCATCAAGGGTGTACAGTATGTGTGATGTGTTTCATGACGCCATGGGCTTGTGTTCTAAGCCATAACATTGATAGACTGATAGTTTCTGTTGTTGTAAAACAAGGCTTTGGCCCTTCTGGTCTTGGGCTGACTCTGCAGCCCACAGGACCCTTACTCTGCGGCCCACATGACCCTTACCCGCAACAAGTTGAAGAGGTCACTGCCTGCCTGGATTGCAAAGATGTCCCAGATTGAACAAGTGTGAGTCATCCGCATTGGATTGGCAATGGCTAACAAATCACATGCAATTCCTGTTCCTCCATTGTTCCTCGGAGCATCATGACTTGTAGAGTTCACTGCGTTGCATGATGATCCTTACTAAAGATACTATCCTTTTCCTGGCCCGCTTTTGTATTTTTCGCCATCTCCATAGCTATTCTTATTTTTGCTACTCTTACACATGTGAGTCTTGTGGTGTGCTGTGAGCACAGCATAGGGCAGCACAGAGGCGCAGCATACCCTGTGCTGCGCCTCTGTGCTGCACACAGTCTACCGATGCTCGTGTAACAAACCTACTCATGCCCTCCCTGCGTATACATCCATATCCACTTGCGTCCACATATCTTTCTCTCACTCTCTCTCCTCCTCTCCCCTTACCCCCCCCCCGTCCCACTCCTCGCCTCCCCCCCCCCCCCTCCCCCCTCTAAAAAAGGCTCAGACATCACCTTGGCCCGTGGGGGAAATGGGTGCTGATCCACAAAAAATCAAGCTGTTTTATCCCAGTTGATTAGTGCACTTGAGCGTGTTAATATGCCATCACTCAAATTACTCGCAATCGCCTGCATGTACCGTTATTAGCCACATCCATTCCATTTTCTCTTCTGTGCTGCTCTCTTGATCGCACATTCGTTGCAGTGACCTTTGTGGGAATCAATTCTCAGGGCCTCTACCTCCTGTTCTCAGTACTTTAACAGGACTCATTTCTCTGTGAGTGCTGTGTTGTGTGCCGCACACCCTGTGCCGCTCCTCCATGCCACACTGTATGTTTGCACCTCATGCTCTTGTGACATATGCATACCGTTCATGTATACACATCCGCAAGCACTCCTGTCGAAAGACCACTCTCTTTCTCAAACATTCCTTTGTATAAAAGAATGAATTGGTACAAGGAATAGGGGGGCAGGTATTGCACCCAGCTCCCCCCGGGTAAGCCTACTGCAGCCCAAGGCAACCCTTCCACAGTAGGCTCAAGTACAGTCTCGAGAACCTAACAGGGACAAACGCCCCTTTGGCAGCCTGGTTGTTTCTGGTCTTGCTGCCGTGGTCGATAGGTGGGTCAACTCCGCGGCCACTACCGGCTTGCTGCCACCGTTGTGGTTGCGGCTGGCAGGACAGGACAGCCTAGAGGTGCAACAGCCGTATGTCTACCATGCTGCTGCACCATGGTGGAACTCCAAATGTGGGCAGAGCAACAGCCGAGGGTCTTGGTGGCAATGCCCAACACAGCTATGAAGATGACCCTCTCGTCGTGGCCCCTAAGGCTCATCCGGTCACCCAGGCTAGGGCCCATCCGGTCTCTCGGGTCGCTTACAGTGATGCCATACACCCACACCGCGCCCGAGTCCAAGTCTCGAAGGGTGATGTCGTGCACGACGTCTTGACGTCTTGACGTCACCCCATCCGCCTCCTCCTCCTCTTCACTCTCCTCCTCCTCGCCCTCTTCCTCTGGCATCTCCTCCCCCAACTCCGGCCTCTCCACGGGAGCAGTCATCGGCATTGTGGCAGCCGCCATCGTGCTGCTGCTTCTCTCGCTGGCTTCTGCTTGGTGGCTTGTCGTGTGCACCACAACATCCCATCGAGGTCTGCTTTGAATTCGACTCAAAGCGTTGTGGCAGCAGCCAACTTGCTCATGCTTCTCCTGCTCGCCTCTGCTTGGCGGATTGTCGCACACACCAGAGAATCCCATGGAGATCACACTCTCTGTGTCAGCCTTTTCCACTGAGGGGCGATCTGAAGCCCCACACACCATGGAGCGATCGCAATCACATAGTGACCTCCACAGCATGGCTCCTTGTCATTTGTGCTTCTCCCTACCTGGCCCTATCAAACCCACCCCACCCTCCTCTCCCCCCCCCTCCCCACATCCTCCTCCCCCCCCCCCATCGGTCTCCCCACACAAAACCATTCTCGGTGTTGCAGCGGCATCGACCCCCGGCTTGCAGAGTGCACTCACGCTGTGCCGGTAGTACCCCCTGGCTCTTGTGGCGCGCGCCACAGGCAGCTGGTCCAAGGACAGCCTGCTGGGGGCAGGGTCGTACGGCGACATGTACCGTGGGGTGTGCCCTCATGATGGCGCCACGCTGTGGACCGTGAAGCGAGCTAAATTCATCACAACCGACTTCCAAAGAGAGGTGCGTGTGGGTCCGATCTTAGGCACTGGGAGATGCTCTGTGACATCATGTTGTGACATTATCATTTTCCCAGATCGCACCCAACCCGAGGCAGCTTTTCAGTCATGGCATACTGGAGAAAACCAGTAACCCGTCAAAATCTGGATCTGAACGCCCTGCGGATCTCTAGGAACCGTGCCTTAAGGCACTACAGGCTGAGGCAGTTTTCGAGTTGGTTGGCCACACCTGATACAGTAGACGGCTGGGATGGTTGCTCGCCACGTCCAGTGGCATGCCTGCCAGCACACCCTCGTTCCTCCCTTGCTGTGCGTGTCTGCCGTAAAAAAAGTCGGCCCCTTTTGCGACGTCTTCCTTATGAAAACGCTTGCCAGAAGTCTATTGTAACTACTCCTCGCCTTTTCCGTTAAAGTTACAATGGTTCCATTTATAAGACCCACTTACACCTTATTTTTTCCCATTTATAAGACCCTTTGAAATTTTTCAAAACGGTATGCGATAAGACCCATGAGTCTTCTATCCGGGCTAATATGGCAGCCTTGATCCCACTTGATAGGAATAAGAACCTCAAAATGCTCTAGGAACTAGACCCACAAGCATAGAAAGCTTGGGGGGGTTCCTACAATGTTGGATCCAACGAATTTGGATTGAACTGCGCGCATGACAAAACGGAATCCCGTTGAGTTGCACGTTTTCGGTACTTGTACCGCATATGGATCCAACTTCGAGTCTCTTGTAAGACTCCTATAAAGCTCCTATGAAGCTCCCAATAGGCTCTCGTGAGCCTCCACGAGGCTCCTACAAGACGCTCCTAAGCTCTTCTTGAGCTTGCTACAAGCCCTTCATGAGCTCGTCCTCACCCATATAAAACAGACACAACATACGGGCACGATGAAACCACTAAATGCTACATCTCTTCAACCGCCAGATCCTCCACCGTCCATGTTGCCCCGTCCTTAGCGAATGGGTGTTGATATAAAAGAATATGTTTTGTGCCAAAAGACGTGACCCTCCTTAGATTACGTATGGCAAGGCCGTCAAAGATGAAACTGTCAAACATATACTGTATGCATATCTTATAATAGGCTAGATAGGTGCGTACTCTTAGAGGGTACAACATAGTAGCACAAAACCATCGTGTACCCTTCTTTCTCATCATTCTGTTACTCTGAGATGGTATCACGCTAGATTAGGTCCGCCCACCAACTTCCGCCCTAGCCTACCTCGCCCGCCCTAGCCGCCCTAGGTCGCTCTAGCCGCAGTAGCTCACTGGCCCCGCGCTCGTCACCCCCACGCTTGCCAGCCCCGCGCTCGCCGACCCCACGCTCGCTGGCCCCGCGCTCGTCGACCCCACGCTCGCCGGCCCCTAACTCGCCAGCCCCGCGCTCGCTGGCCCCGCGCTTGCTGACCCTGCGCTCGCTGGCCCCTAGCTCGCCGCCCCCCTGCTCGCCCGCCCCGCACTCTCTGACCCTGCGCCCGCTGGCCCCATGCTCGCCGGCCCCTAGTTCGCCGGCACCGTGCTCGCCGGCCCCTAGCTTGCTGGCCCTGTGCTCGTTGGCCCTACGCTTGCCAGCCCCGCGCTCCCCGGCCCCTAGCTCGCTGGCCTCATGCTCGCCAGCCCCTAGCTCGCCAACCCCTAGCTCGCCGGCCCCTCGCTTGCTGGCCCCTTACTCGCTGGCCCCTAGTTTGCCGGCCCCTAGCCCGCCGGCCCCTCGCTTGCTGGCCCCTCGCTCGCCGGCCCCTTGATCGCCGACTCCTTAGCTTGCCGGCCCCTCACTCCCCGGTCCCATTTCGCGCCGACCCCGGTCCCGCCGTGCCGTCGTGTCGAACTGCCGTGCCGCCATGTCGCCGTGCCGCACTGCTGTCGTGTCGCCGTATCGCCGTGCCGCAGTGCCGCCTTGTCGCTGTGCCGCCGTGCCGCTGGGTCGCCGTGCCGCCATGTCGCCATGCCACCGTGTCGCCGTCAGCCGCTGCGGCCGTGGTGATGGTGGACGCTGTGCTCCGCCTGGACGCAGAGGGTCAGGCGATCGACTTTGAGGCATGGCTCGTCGACCTTCGCCGTCAGCTGACAGGTCAGTGCCAGGATGGTAAGCTCCCCTGCCGTCCATGTCCACGGTAAGCTCCCCTGCCCTGCCTCGCCTGCTGCCCTCCCTGGTGCCCCCATGTCTGCTGAGTGTGAGGCCTTTGCTGCTACTGATCTTGCACGTGCTGTGTGGGAGTCACGCGAAGCCGTAGCGCAGCTTGCTATCGGTAGCGTCCTCCCCCTGTCTGAGCGTCCCCGCTTTACGGCTGTAGCAAATGCGAAGGAGTGCCTAGATGTGGTCATTGCCCGCTATTCCACTCCCTCCTCCACCTATGTTGGCCGTCTGATCCTCCCCATACTATTCCCTGATCTTGCGTCCTTCCCCACTGTCACTGATCTTGCCACTCATCTACGCGCCCTTGAGACTAGCTACCGCGTTGCAAGCACTGAGGCCCAATTCACTGCATTCCCTCCTCCCCTTTGCGCTAACCTTTACCTCATTGCCACGCATCTTCCTGACCGCCTCACCTTTGCCCGCGACCACTTTCTTAGTCACCACCCAGGTGACTGTTAGAGTAGCGGGAAAAGTTGTGACTAAGGGAAAATGTCGAGGGATACAAAACTAGGGCTGTACTTACTAAGAACAAAACTAGTTTGGCTATAAACAAATATGACCTAGCTAAGCTATATAAATATATTTGTTGACACACCCCCTAGCCTAGATAGTGGTATTTCATCAAAAGGCAGAGTACACCAGGGCAGCACTACTAATCTGACCTCTGGTGAGGGCAAAAAGGCAACTCAGGGCAGTACTACTAGTCTGACCACTGAGACAAGAGGGCACAAGGCCAGTCAGCAAGTGTAGCAAGACAAGCAGGTGTAGAACAACAAGTACAAGCATGTATATTATGACTCAGAATACAAGGAGTGGTGCTGCCACGGAGACGAGACCAAGCTGAGTACAAAACCACTAATGGTCACGAGGCGCAAGTGCCTTCGTGAATATATCAGCAGTGTTGGCCTCTGAGGCCACCTGTACCACTCGAGCCTGGCCGCGCTGCTGCAACTCACGCAGCAGGAAGTACCATAGCTGGATGTGCTTCGCCTTGCCTTCAAGTTGAGCCTCCTGACATAGAAGGATCGTGGCCTTGTTGTCAGCAAACAGGACCGAGGCAGACCTAGGCTGCTCACCTAAGTCAGTGAGCAAGAACGTCAGCCAGCACAGCTCCTGAGCGGCCATAGCCCCAGCATGGATCTCTGCCTCACAACTGGACTTAGCTACAGACGACAACCTGGTGGACCTCCAAGAGACTGCACTAGCACCAAGACTAAAACAGTAGCCCTGAGACAACCTGAGCATCTCCACATCGTCAGCCCACGACGTGTTTGTGTGTCCAGTGAGCACCAGTGGCTCCCGTCCTCCTAGGACAAGCCCCAGTCTTGATGTCCTCGCCAGATACCGCAGTACCCTCTTGGCAACTGACCAGTACACTCGTCGGTGTCTGCCTGTCGCAACAAAGCGAGCCAAGAGACTGAGAGGGTACGCTAGATCTGGTCGAGTGCAGGTTATCAGGTACATAAGACACCCCACCAGCTCTGCGCATGGACCACTAGCCTCGACTGGCTCAGCCGGAACAGGAGCAAAGAGCTTGTGATCCACAGGCACAGGGGTGGGGTGTGCTGAGGAGAACTCGAGACTGAACCGCTGGAGGATCTGCTGCACCATATGGGACTGGGAGAGTGTGATCGTGCGAGCAGCATGGTCACGAGAGATCTCCAAACCCAGATAGCGCCTCAGCTCCTTCAAGTCTGTACAGGTGTGTCTCCTAAGTAACTCGGCCTTCACTGAGGCCAGGGCCACTCTGTCAGGAGTAGCAAGGATAAGATCATCTACGTACACTAGAATGTAGAATGGTGTCGGACCCGTGTGAACAAACAGAGAGGGGTCAACAGAGGATGAAAAGAACTGCAACTCATCAAGTGTGGTGCGAAGCGTGTTGTGCCACTCACGGGGTGCCTAACAAAGGATGTAGATAGGATGGCGCAGGCTCCACTGGGTCCTAGGTGGGAAGTACCTAGAGAAGCCTAGAGGGCGCCGGAGGTAGAGCTGCTTGTGCAAACTACCCTGCACGAACGCTATGGAGAAGTCGAGAGAGTGAAGCTCGTAGTCACGCTGCGCGGCTACGTGAAGAAGGACCTGAAGGGTAGTCATCTTTGGGGTCAGGGAGAAGGTCTGGAAGAAGTCCACACCCTCACGCTGACTGAAGCCTCTAGCCACGTAACGCGCCTTGAACTTCGGCGGCTCTCCAGGTGTGCGCTTCACCCTATAGATCCACATGCCATCGACTACGTTCGCCCCATGCGGGGGAACTGCCACAACGTAAGTGCCAGTGGATCTGTAGGATGACATCTCAGCCTCCATGGCCTCTATCCATTGGGCTGCCCAGGACCCCGACACCGCCCAAGCGTAAGAGAGCGGAACAGGGATGTCGAGAGCGGAACAGGGATGTCGAGAGCGGAACAGGGATGTCTAGGTCGCCCTCTGGGGATACAAGCATGGAGCAGAGATGGAGAACAACGGCAGCAAGGTAGGCCAACTCGTACTGCCTGTCCTCTACCACGTCACTGCCAATGGCAGGTGCACCCCCGACGGATGGAGGACGGGCAGTACCAAAGACCAGAGTGATAGCCCAATCAAGGCGGTGGCTAGCAGCAAAGTTAGTGATAGCAGCGACAAGCGCAGAGACAGACTCACAAAGAGCAGTAGGGTCAGTGAGAAGCGATGCAAGCAAGTGCGAGAGGGTAGGACGAGCAGTGCGAACAGCATTGGAGCGAGGTCGGGGGGGACGACGGGAGCGATGACAGGGGAGGCAACGAGAGGACTGTGACTGGAGGAGTATGCGAACGAAGAACCATAGGGTGGACTCTAGGACGGGGAGAGACAGGACGAGCACCAGAGAGGCAACGGACCTATAGGGGAAGAACTGGGGACTGGGGACGAGGGGGAACGAGGGGACAAGTCAGGGGACGGAGGGGAGCGCGAGGAAAAACGAGCCGGAGAGGAGTTCGAGGAGGAAACAATGGGCCGTAAACAAGGTCACGCACCAGAGGGAGAATGGGCGGGCGGACAGGGGAACCTGGAGCAAGACGAAGGAGATGAAGGGCAGACTGTGGCTGCTCCTGCTGCGGAGGCTGCGCATGCTGCTGCATCGGCTGCTGCACCTGCTGCTGCTGTAGCTGCTCCCCATCCTCTCCAAGACCTCCAGCGGCACCGCGGCTGCCACCAGCACTCCCCGAAACAGCACCCCCAAGTCTAGCACCCTCGGATGCACCACCCACAGAACCAGCACCCCCAGAGTCAGCACCCCCATAACTTGCACCCCTAGAACCAACACCCCAAACACCAACACCTCCAACCCCAGCACCCCCAGAACTAGCACCCCCAGAGCCCACTACTTCCTGCTGTTGCTGCTGATGCGGCCGCTGAGTCTGCTATGGCGGCTGCTGCTCCTGCTGAGGCAAGGGGGGAGTCGGCTGAGGAGACTGGGGTACCAAGGCTGGGGGAAGCGCCATAGGGACAGCAGGCTCGCCCCTAGCAGCTGGGCCCCCAGAGTCAGCCGACTCCCCCACAGGCACAATCGTGGGGAAATAAGTGGCGTGTGAGACACCAGACTGGGCCGGGCAGGGTGGGAGGGGTGCAAGAGTCGCGGCAAGGACAAGGAAGAGAGAAGGAGGAGGCATCAAATCGCTACGGTGTGGGAAGCGCCGGTAGTACGGGAGCGTCTCGTCGAAGGTAACGTCATGAGAGTGGTAAAAGCGTTGGTGTGACGGGTGGTAGAATAGCCAATCAGAGGCGTCAAGCGTAGACCCTAGGAGAACACAAGGAAGGGTGCGGGCTGAGAGCTTGTCCGTGCCAGTGTCGCGGACGTGAGTAAGGCTGCCCCAGACGTGGAACGCAGACGCGTCACCAGGGGACCGGGTCCAGAGGAGGGTTGGCGAAACCTGTGGCCGCTGGGAGTGCGGCCACATGTTAAGCTGGTGAGCAGCGTAGCGCACTACGAACAGCCACAGAAAATCGGGTGGACCGGCGTGGATCATGGAGGTGCAAGCCACCTCGATGATCAGGCCGATGCGTTGCTCAGCGACCACATTCTACCGTTGGGAGTCCGGCAGTGTGTACATCTGGCGGATGCCCTCCGCACGACAGAAGCGTCCTAGAGTGCCATAGTCAAACTCGCCATCTCGGTCGGAGTGTAAGCAACCTACAGGCAGATAGTGGTGGGTGCAAACAGTGAGAAGCCATAGAAGGAGAACGGCAGGCACGTCGGCCTTCCGCTCAAACGGGAACACTATGATGAAGCGCGAGGAGTCATCAACAATGACTTAAAAGTAGCGCTCCTGACTAGAACCATGGACCGGGGCAGGGCCCCAGACGTCCATGTGTAGTGTCTCTAGTGGCACTGTGGTAGGAGGAACCGAGGAGGAGTGAGGGGCGGCGCTCTGCCGACCCTCGATGCAGGACGTGCACAGTGGCACTACCGATGTACGCAGGGCGGGAAATGGCGCAGGGTGTCCAGTAACTAGACCGTGCTGGGACATGTGCCTAAGACGTGGGAGTGCAGGGTGACCTAAGCGGTGGTGCCACAGAAGGGTTGGGTGGGCTATGGAGCGACAGAAGCAGGACGCGGCAACCGCAACAGACGCAGCTGTCGGCGGGGACTTAGTGTGCAGTATAAAGAGACCTGACCCTGGGTCACGCTCAAACGTGGCCAAGTGCCGACCTGCCGTTGTGTCTGTGCAGGCGGCGTGTCTCTCGCGGCCAGGGAACGTAGTGGTGATGCCTCCGTCCTGAAGGTGACTGGCACCCACTAGGTTCCTGGCAAACGATGGGATGTGCAGACTGGTGAGGGAGCCGGAGTGGACAGCTGGACAAGGGAGAGTGGTGGTGCTACGTGCGACAGCTGTGGTGGAGGAATCTGCTAGTGCGACTAGCTGGTAGTGACAGTAGCAGCAACGGCAGGGGCAGCTGCAACGGCAGCCACGGCAGCGGCGGCTGCAAGGGCAAGGGCAGTGGCGGCAGTGGCGGCAGAGGCAGTGGCTGCAGTGGCAAAGGCAGCTGCAGCAGCGGCAGTGGCGGCAGATGCAGTGGCTGCAGTGGCAGAGGCAGTTGCTGTAGTGGCAATGGCTGGTGCGGCAGCGAGCTGGCCAGTGACGAGCTGGCAGGCATTGCGTGCTAGTAGCTAGCAGCAGCTGCTGGGGGATGATGATGGCTGCTAGCTGGCTGGAGCTGCTAGCGGCGAGTTGGCTAGCACTGCTGGCGAGGTGCTAGCTAACACGCTGGCTAGCTAGCTGGCTAACGTGCTGGCTAGCTAGTTGGCTAACGTGCTGGCTAGCTGGTTGGCGCGTTCACTGGCGTGCTGGCTAGCGTGCCAGCCGGTGCGTTGGCTGGCGCATCGACTAGCGTGCTGGCTAGCGTGCTGCTGGCATGCTCGCCCGCCTGCTGGCTGCCGTACGAAACAACGCGAACTCTAGGGGGGAGCGCTTCTAGGCTACAGTGCGCGGAATTGGAAGGCTACAGTGCACGAACTTGGAAGGCTAGAGTGCACGAAATTGGAAGGCTACAGTGCGCAAAATTGAGAGCAGTGCACACGCGCGAAAATGAAGAAGCTACTGTTACGGCGGTAGCGTGAGTAACGGCGGAAGCGTGAGAAACGGCGGAAAAAAAATCTAGCTCAATACCATGTTAGAGTTGCGGGAAAAGTTGTGACTAAGGGAAAATGTCAAGGGATTCAAAACTAGGGCTGTACTCAATAAGGACTAAACTAGCTAGGCTATAAACAAAAATGACCTAGCTAAGCTACAGTGACGAAAACAATTGTCCGGATGTTTTGCATTAATTCGGGTTTTTGGGCTTTTGGACCACTGTACATAAATTCCTAATGTGAAATGGTGGTACGCTTTGGGAGGGGCACATAGTGGATATGTTCACAGCGCTAAAATCCATAATAGTACACTGGATCTAACTTAGTGCCAAAAGATACACAAAGAGTACATACGGACAAATATTTCCCAGGACAAAGAGCAAACTTCCACTCAGCGTTTCTAGTACCTAGTCCACCAACACTTGGCCTTGATTACCACCTGCACCCTCCTAGGCATGTTATCTACAAGGTTAGTGCAAACCTTTACAGGGATCTCCTCGCACTCTTCTTGGACCCACGCTTTTGCATAAGGGGGTGAGCACTAGGAAAATCGCGAAGTATTTGAGCGTATGCAATAGTATTGTGCACGATTTCAGATTGAATGTTATCTCTGAGACTAGCCATGCTGAGGTGTGGCCAAAGATGTAATAAGTCGATTAGTCTCATCTTATCATGAATCGTCTTCGTCGTACCGTTATAGGGTAAGATTACGAGCAGAGTGGCGAAAACTAGCGTGTCCAACGCGAAACTTAGGGTAACATAGCACGGTCGACTGTGCACCCTTTCACTAATAGAATCACATTAAAATCTACGGGTCTCGTCACGGTGCAGCAGTCGAAGAAGCCCTGACTGGTGGGGAAGAATATCCGAACTGAGGTCTAGTGAGGATGAGGGTCACTCGAATGCTATAAACTCATGCTCTCCAAGCCATTCCAGGCCTAGGCGGGACACGTGGCTTGGAATGGCTTGGAGAGTTTGAGTATGTTGCGCTGTAGTGACCCTTTTCCTCATTAGACCTCAACCTGGAAATTATTTCTAAACAGTCGCGGCTTCTTCGACTACTGCACCGTGACGAGACCTATGGATCCTTGCGTGATTCTAATAGTGCAAGGGTGCACAGTCGACCGTGCTATGTTACCCTAAGTTTCGCGGCAGATACGCTAGTTTTCGCTACTCTGCTCGTAATTTTACCCTACAACGGTACGACGAGGACAATCCGTGATAAGACAGAGACAATTGACTTATAGCATCTTTGGCCACACCTCAGCGAGGCTTGCCTTAGAGATAACATTCAGTCAGAACTCGTTCACAATACTCTTGCATATGCTCAAATCCTTCGCAATTTTCCTAGTGCTCACCCCCTTATGCAAAAGGGTGGGTCCACGAAGAGTGTGAGAAGATCCCTGTAAAGGTTTGCACTAACCTTGTAGATAACATGCCTGGAGGGTGCATGTGAGAGTACGACCCCGTTACACCACTTGGCCTTTTCTTATTTCCTTCCCTTTTCATTTCTCGTTTTACCGCATCTCATTTGGTTTCCTATTTTCCATTTTCCATTATCCTTTGGTCTCTTCCTTTATTATAATTATATCACCGACCAGGCATGGAATGTACTAGAGACGTTATCCAGCGTAATCCTGCCGTAATCCCTTAAAGCCAATAGCCTCACGTGGCTATACGCAGGGTGATTCTATCTTCTAGAAGGGTCTATTCCCTTAGGATAAGATAAACCTGGTTACCTGATGTACTCTGGAAGTATAAAAGCGCCTTGTACCGATCGATAGTGCAACCTTTCCTCGACACATTCGATCCTGTGACACTTGGTATCAGAGCTTTTCTCACTCGGCCGCGCTCAGCTAAGCAGCAGCAGCGGGGATCCTGCCTCGAAAAACCGCCGGGGGCGACCAATTCGACGCCGATTCTGGTAAGCACCAGCTCCGCGATTTTTGAATTACCCCCTCCGTGCGTGTTTTGAACAGGATGGCAACCTTCGACAACGCCGAGGTTACCCAGCAGCTCTTCGCGCGCATCGCAGCCCTTCAGGAGGAAATGCGAGCGGATCGCGAAGCGTGGCGAAACCAGTTCGAGCGAGTAACTCGACTCGCCGGAGCGCAGCACGAGACGACAACGGCAACGACGCAGCAGTCGCAGCAGTTTCTCGAGGCTCCGAAACCGCGCCCACCTGAGCCGTTCGATCCGAGCGATCGAAACTCCGACGCCCGCAGATGGATCGCCGGGATGGAGATCTACTTCGCAGCCGTCGGATGGAGCTCGCCAGTCTGGGACGGTCAACGTGTACGACTCGCGGCGACACTGATGCGAGGGCCGGCACTCGAGTGGATTGGCGGCAACAGTACTTTCATCCACGGTGAAGCCACGTGGCAGCAGTTCCGCGCCGACCTGCTGAAACGCTTCGAACCGATAAATTCGAGTTTCCTTGCCCGGGAAAAAATTCATCGACACCGACAGTTCGGGAGTGTAGCACAGTACACGCAGCAGATGGAGGAATTTTATAACCGCATTCCCGACCTGACCGAAGGGGAAAAAGTACAATCGTACCTCGCCGGGCTGAAGACCGAAGTCAAACGACAAGTCGCAGCGTCAAACTACGCGAGCTACAGTGACGTCGTTTCGGCAGCGGAGCGCTTCAACATGGTCAACGCCGGAACACGACGGACGCTCGTCGGCAGTTCGCGACAGGGCGACCGCTCGGCTCACCCCACGTTCGCCGACCCGATGGAAGTCGACAGATTCGAGGGGCGGCCACGTCCGAAAAACACCAACTACACGTGTGATTTTTGCGGGGTGCCGGGCCACCGAATCTTCGACTGCAACAAAATGAAGGCCGCACGCGCAGAGTATCGGGCACGCAACAGTGGCGGAAATCTTTCGGCCAATCAGAAGACAAAAAACGGGAGTCGCCAGTGATTGCGGATCTAGCTGGCGAAAATAAAAAGATCCGAAAGCGGCCGCGGGATTCCGGAAAAATCAACTTCGACGAAGCTGATTCGACGCGAGAAGGAGGAAATGATGGGGGAAAATCTCCACCCCACGACCAGTCTTCGCCAGGGAAAATCGCCGAGGAAAAATACGACTCCGCGAAAAAAGACTCTGCCGAGAGAGGGAAACTCCTTGAAGACCCAAGAAATTATAAGAATTCGTTAAAGTTATCTTATAAAGATGCTTTAATGAAAACTTATGATGTTCGAGGGGCTAGAGCCTTGGAGAAAATTCGGGAGGGACTCCAAAAGAAGCAGACAGCTGTGGAGATTATACCGGTACCGGACAACTTGGGGACCAAATTAAGGAGTGTGGAAAGAAGCCGACCTTTCCACGGAGTCAACGTCCTCTCCCGACACCAGCCCACAACGACTACCCGCTCCCCAGGGAAGACGTCGGTGGAGCTGAAGCAGCTCAAGAGGAAGCTGGGGGTCTACAAGAAGCTGCACAAACCCCGAACTCCTTCTACGGATGCATCCAGTTCTTCGGCATCAGTGACGCGCACAGTCGTCAAAGAAACTCCGGGCCCTGGAGAAGAGCCGTTCTCCAAGCAGCCTTGGCCAGCTGCCAGCTCAGGAGTAGACAACAACACAAAGGTGTGTACGGAATATTGGGATGTACCCTATGACCCAATCAATGAAACTATCTTTGGGTACTCCGAGCAACGACTGCCCCTCGTGCTCGAGGTCATCTGCAAAGGACGACGCCTCCAAGCACTCGTGGACAGCGGAGCGTCACACACCGTCTGCGACAAGGCAATGATCGACCGACTCCGGGAAGAGTACAAGCCTTCAGGATTCTCTGCAACGATGGTGGACGGCAGCAAGTTACCAGTACACGGCGAAGCAGTGCTACATCTACAAATCGGACCACTGCGCTGGAGACCTGCACTCCCCATCACCAACATCAAAGGGCTTGACTTGATCTTCGGGCGAGACTTCCTGAAAAAATTCAACCCCGAGATCAACTGGGTGAACCGCACCGCAAGCATCTACAACAATGGACGGAGAGTACAGCTACCCAACTGGGACGATACAGGAGATATCCCAGTGGAGACACTCGCACGATTCGAGAAGGATGTGAAGCGGACCGACACCGGGTTCCTGGCGATAGCAACAGAGGTGGAGAATGACGGAGAGAAAGCCTCGGAAACTTCAGAAAAAATCAAGGAATTACTGAAGGAGTTCCAAGACATTCTTCCTGACGATCTTCCGAACGAGCTACCGCCATACCGAACGCATCAACACGAGATCGTGGAGGAACCGGGTTCGAAGCCGACCTTCCGAGCACCATACCGGCTCAGCCCTACGGAGCTGACCGACATGAAGAAGCAGATCGAGTATCTCCTAGCCAAAGGACTCATCCGACCATCTACTTCGCCATACGGTGCCCCAGTACTCTTCACACCGAAACCGGACGGAAGCCTGCGCATGTGCATCGACTACCGAGCTCTTAACAAGCAGACCATCAAGAATAAATATCCGATACCGCGAATCGATGACCTGCTTGACCAGCTTCGGGGAGCTACGGTATTTTCCAAACTGGATCTGCGGTCCGGATACTGGCAGATACGGATGGCGGACAACTCTATCCACAAAACTGCTTTTCGAACTCGGTACGGATCGTACGAGTATTTGGTCATGCCGTTCGGACTCACCAACGCGCCGGCAACGTTCCAAGCCGAAATGAACCACATTCTACGACCACTTCTGGACGAATGCGTGGTGGTGTACCTGGACGACATACTCATCTACTCGCGCGACATGAAGCAGCACGTCGAACACCTGCGACGCGTCTTCGAAATTCTTCGACGAGAACGATTCTACGTCAAACTGTCCAAGAGCGAATTCGCCCTGGAGAAAGTCCAATTTCTAGGACACTTGGTGAGCGCTCAAGGAGTTCACGTCGACCCCAAGAAAGTCGAAGCCGTACGTACGTGGAAGACACCCGAGAACGTGAAGGAGTTGCAGCAGTTCCTAGGCTTCGCTAATTACTACAACAGGTTCGTGCCACAGTATGCGAAACTCGCGACACCACTCACGAATCTGCTGAAGAAGAACACGCCCTACAAATGGGAGATGAAGCACCAGGAAGCCGTGGAGCAGCTGAAACAAGCACTAACGTCCGCACCGGTGCTCATCTTGCCAGATCCCGAACGTGACTACGTCATTGAAGCAGACGCCAGTGATCAGGCCGTGGGTGCAGTCTTGATGCAAGACCAGGGGAATGGACTGCAACCAATTGCCTACCTCAGCAAGAAACTGCACGGGGCAGAACTCAACTACCCGATACACAACAAAGAGGCTCTTGCTATCATCATCGCCTTCAAAGCGTGGAGATGCTATCTCGAAGGACGAAGAACGACCGTCTACACCGACCACTGCAGCCTGAAATATTTGAAGACACAACCCAACCTTTCCAGGCGGCAGGTCCGGTGGATCGACTTCCTCGAGACACACTTCCACTACGACATCGTGTACAAGCCCGGCCACAAGAACAAAGCAGACGCTCTCAGCCGGCCTGCACACGTTGCCGCGATTCAGGTCGAAGGGGTGAATCCACTACTCAAGGGACTCTTCACCCACGGGTACGCCATCGACCCCGAAATTTCCTTGGCAGAAAAGCGACATCTGCTACAGTGGGACACTGACATCGCGTACCGGAAAGGATCAACAAAAATCTGGGTACCCAATTACCCTCCTTTGCGCCAGTTACTACTCGAAGAATACCACGACGTCCTGTACGCCGGACACTTCGGTAGCAACAAGACGCTCACCGGTATCGCCAAACACTACTACTGGCCCCATATGGCAGACGACGTCCAGAAATTCGTCACCTCGTGTGATACATGTCAGCGGATGAAGAGCAGCAAGCAGAAAAAGGCGGGACTACTGCAGCCTCTTCCTGTCCCAGAACAACCATGGCAAGTGGTTAGCCTGGACTTCATTACCGGGTTACCACCTACCTCCAGCGGTCATGACGCCATCCTTGTCGTCATTGACAAGTTCTCCAAAATGGGACACTTCATCCCGACACACACGACGGCACGCACCGAGGAGACAGCACAGCTCTTCGTTCGTCACATCATCTCACAGCATGGCATCCCAACTACACTCATCTCCGACCGAGACCCCAAGTTCACTAGCAAGTTCTGGAAGGAACTTATGTCTCTGCTCGGCACCAAACTCGCCATGTCATCCGCATACCATCCGCAGACAGACGGACAGACCGAGCGCCTCAACCAAATTGTTGAGCAACTCCTCCGAGCAGCCTGCAAGGACGACATCTCCAAATGGGACTTGCACCTGCCCGTACTCGAGTTTGCTTACAACAATGCCACACATGCCGCTACTGGACAGACGCCGTTCTTCCTCTGCTACGGACGCCACCCACTCACACCACAAAAACCGACAGCATCACCTACAGTCCAACCCGCACATGATTTCATTACAACCATGCATCAACTTTGGGATCGGACCCATAAGCGCCTCCTTGACATTCAACAGCAACAGAAGCGCCAGGCCGATCGCCATCGCAACGACCACACCATTTCCGTGGGAGACCAGGTGCTCCTCGACACCCGCAACCTGGACATCAGCCATCTCCCATCTAAACTTCGACCTCGCTTCTGCGGGCCTTTCCTCGTTGAAGCACAGGTCACTCCTGTTACCTTCCGCTTACGCCTGCCAGCTACCTGGAAGATTCACAACGCCTTCCACGTCCAACTTCTGAAGCCCTATCGGGACCCGAACACAATTTTCGTCGGACGCCAACCGCCGCCGCCACCGCCCGTCCTCGTCCAGAATGAACCCGAGTACGAGGTCGAGTCCGTGCTCGCACACCGCCGTCGTCGGAATGGCACCGTGGAGCTTCTTATCCGTTGGAAGGGTTATGATCCTTCTGAGGACAGCTGGGTACCTGAGTCCGACATGGGTAACGCCCGTCGTCCTCTGCATGACTACCTTGTCAAGCAGGGTGTTACTTCTACCACCCAGCTTTGAGGGGGGGAAGTGTGAGAGTACGACCCCGTTACACCACTTGGCCTTTTCTTATTTCCTTCCCTTTTCATTTCTCGTTTTACCGCATCTCATTTGGTTTCCTATTTTCCATTTTCCATTATCCTTTGGTCTCTTCCTTTATTATAATTATATCACCGACCAGGCATGGAATGTACTAGAGACGTTATCCAGCGTAATCCTGCCGTAATCCCTTAAAGCCAATAGCCTCACGTGGCTATACGCAGGGTGATTCTATCTTCTAGAAGGGTCTATTCCCTTAGGATAAGATAAACCTGGTTACCTGATGTACTCTGGAAGTATAAAAGCGCCTTGTACCGATCGATAGTGCAACCTTTCCTCGACACATTCGATCCTGTGACAGTGCAGGTGGTGATCAAGGCCAAGTGTTGGTGGACTAGGTACTAGAAACTCTGCGCGAAATAATTGTCTGAATGTACTCTTTGTATATCTTTTGGCACTAAGTTAGATCCAGTGTACTATCATGGATTTTTGTGTTGTGATCACATCCATTATATGCCCCTCTCAAAGCGTACCACCATTAAATATTAAGACTGTATGTACAGTGATTGAAAAGCCCAAAAACCCTAATTAATGCAAAACATCCGGACCATTGTTTCTGTCACTGTATATAAATATATTTGTTGACAGTGACCTCACCCTTACTGGCTTTGTCACCACCCTGTTTGCGATAGAGACCCGCCAGTGCACTATTGCTAAATCTAAAGGTATTGCGTCGGTCCCTATTTTCCTTGGTTGTGCTCCCTCCCACTGCCCTTACTCTGATGTTTCTGCCACTATCACTGAGACATCCCCCGCTACTGAGACCGTCGACGCAACGGCCTCAGCGCAACCTCGTCAGGATAAGAGCCGCCGCTTTTGCAGCAGCAGCAGCAGCCGTAGTAGCAGCAGTCGTAGCCGCAGCAGCAGCAGCAGCAGAGGCAGCTGCAGTAGAAGTGGGGTCGCCTCCCGCCGGGGTGTCCCAGCACCTCTAGTGGTGGTTTCCACGGTGCGTCAGGGGTAGGACCTCTTGCCTTCTTTAGCCTTGGCTCTATGCTAGCTCCTCCACAGATTGACGCTACCGCTGCTCTCTCCTTCACAATAGACTCCACTGCGTTTGCCTGTTTCTTCCATGACCAAACTGCGCTTATACCGCTTGCCGCCCCTGCCGCTGTCGCGCTTACTACCCCCACCTCTGGTCTTGTAGTTGCGCATGACTCCACTACCCTTCCTTGTCCGGTGGTTCCCTCAGGCTCCCTTACAGGCTTGCACATCCCCTTGTTCTCTAGGAACCTAGTTGGTGTTGGCTGTCTTTAGGACCTTGGCATAACCACTACGCTTCCTGGTCACGAGCGGTACCCTGTCTGTACTGAGGCTGCCACAAGTGCCCCCCTCACCACATTCCCCTGGGACACGGTGTCTGGCCTGTTCACGCTGGACACTGCGTCCCACCCAATGGGAGCGTCCCCCAAGGTGACTGCATCTACCCAGGTCGCTGCGGCTTGCCTGTATTGGTCACTCACTTACCCTTTGTTATTGGGGCGCCATTGCTTAGGTCACCCCGCACTCCCGCGTCTTTGTCACATCTCCCAGCACGGCCTTGTCTGAGGTCTCCCCGGTGCCCACTCCCCCGGTAGCCCCTGCTCCTCTCCCTTCCTATCCTGCCCAGTCTGGTGTGTCTCACGTCACTCCCCTCCTGTCGGTTGTCCCGGTAGAGGTGTCGGCTGACTCTGGGGGCCCCGCGGCTTCTGTTTCACCGCCAGTCTCCACCCCGGTGTCTCCTCATCTGCTCGCCGTAGCTGCAACCGCCGTCGTAGCCGCAGCAGCAGCCGCAGTCGCCACCGCGGCAATCGCAGTCACTGCAGGGGTCCGCGAGCTGTAGGAGTGTGGGCGTTGAGGAGGGTTCTAGTCCTGGGGGTACTACATGGCTTGTTCCGGCGGTCCTGGGGTTGGCACCGGTGTTGGAGAGGGTTCTCGTTCTGGGGGTGCTGTTGTGGAGCGTCCTGGAGGTAATCGTTGTGCGGCTGGAGGTTGTGGCATCGGTGTGGAGAAGCAGCAGCAGTCGCCGCCGATGTCCGCTCTTCGCTTCCTGGGTCTTCCCTTCCCCGACCGCCCGCCTGTGCCTCCCCCGCTGCCGCCTCCCCCGCCTGTCTATGGCTCTGTGTTTCCTCCTCCGGACTCGTCCTTGGCTTGTTTCCCCGCTCGTTCTCCTCCTGTGTCTCCTCCCTTGTCTCCTGACCCGACCGCCCCCTCCCACTAGTGGTCTCACCGTGCCTTTCGTGCTCGTTCTTTTTCTCCTATCCAGTGCTCACACCCTATGTTGCTCCGCTCTCACGCATCTCGTGCTCCTCTTCTACCGTCGCCTCCTCAGTCATCGCTTGTTGTCTCCTTGCCTCCTCTCTCTGACTTCCTCCATGCCGCTCGTCCGCTTGTTCCTCGCGTTACCGACCCGTCAGTTCCTGTGTCCAGTCCTGGCGCTCTTGTCGCTGTCGTCATTGAATTTGCCTCTACCCGCTGCCTTGACTATGCCACAGCTTTTGTCTCTGACCCTCCCAGTCCTCCATCCATCTGGGGTGCACCTGCCCTTGGCAATGACGTCCTAGAGGACAGGCAGTATGAGCTAGCTTTCCTGTCCGATGCCAGTCCCCATCTTTGCTCCATGCTCTTAGTCCCAAAGGGTAACCCAGATGCCCTTGAAATCCCGACCCCTTGACATGCCCTTGACGCTAAGGAGACCCTGGGCCTCTCGGTGGATGGCTGCCATGGATGCGGAGATGGCATTTTGGAGATCCACCGGCACCTATGTCGACGCAGTTCCCCCACCAGGGGTGAACATAGTCTATGGCCGGTGGCTCTTCAAGGTGAGATGCCCTCCTGAAGAGCCGCCTCTGTTCAAGGCGCACTACGTGGTTAGAGGCTTCAGTCAGCGCGAGGGTATTGATTTCTTCCAGACCTTCACTCCGACCTCGAAAATTACCACTCTTCGGGTGCTGCTACACGTAGTAGCACAGCGTGACTACGAGCTGCACTCCCTCGATTTCTCAACAGTGTTTCTCCAGGGCAGTCTGCACGAGCAGGTCTACCTGCGCCGCATGCAAGGCTTCACCAACACCTTCTCCCCTGGGACCCAGTAGCTTCTCTGGCGCCCGGTCTACGACCTGCGGCAGGTACCTCGGGAGTGGCACGACACGCTGCATGCTACGCTAGCTGACCTGCAGTTCTTCCCATCGTTTGCAGACCATATGCTCTTCCTTTGTTCAAGCCATACCCCGTTCTACATCCTTGTCTACATAGACGACTTGGCCTTTGCTACTGCAGACAGAGACGCACTGGCCTTTGTGAAGGCTGAGCTGCTGAGGAGACACACCTGCACTGACCTAAGAGAGTTACGCCGCTACCTTAGTCTGCAGACCTCTAGGGACAGAGTAGCGCACACCATCACTCTCACACAATCACACTTGGTGCGTCACGTCCTTCAGAGGTTCGGACTTCAGTTTTCCTCTGCATAGCCCACACCTCTGTTAGTAGATCACACTCTCTCGGCTCTAGTCCCTGAGGAGTCGGTAGAGCCTAGTGGTCCTTACGCAGGGCTGATGGGTTGCTTCATGTACCTGATGACTTGCACTCGTCCAGATCTCGCATACCCTCTCAGCATCCTGGCTCGCTTTGTGGCCACTGGCAGACACCGACCACAGCACTGGTCGGCCGCTAAGAGGGTTTTGCGTTATCTAGCAAGTACATCGGGCATGGAGCTAGTGCTGGGAGGACGCAGGCTAGTGGTCCTTACAAGGCACATGACTATTGTGGCTAGGGGGTGCAAGGCTTATTGTGTTGTGTGTGTGATGGGCTTTCAGCTACCGAACCTAGGGGGTGTGATAAATTATATATTTGAGATATATATTATGGTAGGCTCTGTACGTGTTACTGGATTCTACTGTAGAGGGTACAACCCCCCATCTTGTATCCTTCTCTCCTCTATTCCAATCACTCTTCTCTCTCGTACCTTTCTCCTAGCCTAAAACCTCTCGCTATTCATGGCGTCTTCTCTTCCTACCTAGCGATTCTAGTATTCTAACACTTGCTCCCTTGTTTTGCACCACTCTATGCCAACTACCATGTCCCCTTTGCTGCCTCCTCACGCCCTTGCAACACACCGCTAGCAGAGAGAAAAAAGACCCAAGGACAGTCTTGGTAATTGCATCGTTGATGCCCCTCTATTCCATGTGTTGTGCATTCGAATTATGGCTCGTTTCACTACACGTCTGACAAAACTCAGCAATTTCCACTAAGAACCACTCCGCTCCAGTAGATATTGACGTGGCATAGAGACGAATCTCACAAAATAGTTGAAGTACCGTAGTAGGCATTGTTCCTACAACTTTGGTAAAGGGGTTGGGATTTTATATGATTGTCCGATAATGGTGTGGATGCAAAAGCCATGATAGCCAAACGGGTAAAAGTTTTCAGTCACGATCAACCAATTTGTACGCCAAGTCACTTATACCCTTGGAATGAAAATACAATAAAATATAAGAAACCATATCACAAACGGAAGTTTAGCAATATATGGAGGAACATCTTAAGGGTAGGGTAGTTAGTCATAACTCTCTGTTACAGAAGTCTTCTTTATATTGGATAGTTTGTCGGTCGTTGGACGCTGACGTGGACAGCTTGACGGAGACGTGCTTGGGTTTGGGTGCTGGTTTGGGTGGAGTGAGGCAAACGCAACGCAACAAACATGAGCGGAGGTAAACCCAGCAGTTTGGTTCGGCTAAAGTGGCTGTTTTGGGCAGTTGGTTCGCATCGTTCGGCGGAAACTTTGTCCGATCGCTTTATGGAAATATCTAGCCGTCCAATGACTCACCTCCGTCCGTGACTCTGTTCCTCCTGGCCAGTCTTCTCTCCGTTCCTCCTCACACTTGTCCCCACGACACCTCTCACCTCAGCACCGCCAACCAAACCCTGGTTCTGTCGCTGCGGTCGCACTTTCCGTGGCTGGAGCAAACCAGTCAATCCGCCTTGGTCAAACTCCTTTCAGCAGCCTCAGTTTTCCATCTGCCTCTATCTCGGGTTTCCAGAAAATTTCTCATTGTAGGATACCCTATTTAGTCCAGGCGCGAGCTGGTAGATAGGGTGGTAGATTTAACCTAGGAGCATAGCAGCTGGTCGTTTATTTTTTTCGCTTGCCAGTTCGCGCAGCGCGGTTACATTTGCTGGCTCGCTCGCGATGGGTGTTCCGGCGTTCTACCGCTGGCTGGCGGACAAGTACCCGTTGATCATAGTGGATGTGATAGAAGAGGAGGAGCAGGTGATCGACGGCGTGACGGTGCCCGTGAACACGGTGGAGGAGAACCCCAACGGCGAGTTCGACAACCTGTACCTCGACATGAACGGCATCATCCACCCCTGCTTCCACCCCGAGGATCGCGTGAGTATTCGGAGGTGACTAGAAAGAGAGCACTGCAGATGGGATCAACCCTAACACGAGTTCCTTAACGGCTACTATCGGCAACCTATACCTCGACATGAATGGCATCATCCATCCGTGCTTTCACCCCGAGGATCGCGTGAGTATGTTAAGCGATCAGAAAAAAGCTGTGTACGGATTAAATTCAGCATAGATTTCTTTTTAACGGCGAGCCGACAATCTGTACCTCCACGTGAACGGCATCATCCGTTCCGGATTCCATTCCGAGGATCGCGTCAGACAGTTCAGGCGATCAGGAACAAGCTCTCTAGGGAATAGCATAGAGGATCGCCATAGGTGAAAGCACGGCGGTCGGCAATCTGTGCCTCGACGTGAACGGGCTCATCCGTTCCTGCTTCCTTCCCGAAGGTCGCGTAAGGATATCTAGGCGATTAGAAACAAGCTTATGCTATGGATAACGTTAACGGAGAGGGTTTGTAACGGCGATTTCGACAATTCGTAGGCGAGCGTGAGCGGGAGCATTCGTTCCTGCTTCCATCCCGAAGGTTGCGTAAGCAGTCTGAGGCGCTTGGGAAGCGAACATGCTCGAGAGAACCTTGCGTCGAATCGCCTTTACTTCAAGTTACCGCAGCGGCGAGTTTGCGAAGGATCTGCACCTGCTATAGGGTGCTACCGGTTTGGGTATGAACGGATTCGTAGTCAAGTTGTGCATCGATTTCGTGGTTAGGGGGAGTCGCTTGGCACAGAAATCGGAGCCTTTTCTACTGTCAGAGCTTTTCCTAGCATCTGGGCCTCCTTAAATCAATTTTGCTAAAGCGCTCGCGTTTCCCTCAACCGGCTTTGCCTTGTCTCCCGTGATCGTGTCACGTGCTAATTCAGCCTCCAGCACCCGCCGTTCTGGGATCCATATCTCACCCCGTTCGTGGCAAAGGCTCTGTGCGATACACCGCTTTTGGAGCCGCTCCTCTGTCCCACCCGTCCCTCCCTCCCCTCCCACCTGTTCTCTCCCGTCCCTTCGTCCTTCCTTCTCCCCGTCTCCCTCTGCTCTTCTCTTCTTCGTCTTCCCTTCAGCCGTTCCCCACGACTCTGCACGAGGTGTTTGAGAACATCTTCTTGCTCTGACGTCATCCCCCCCCCCCCTCCCCCTCTCTCTGTCCCCTCCCTCTCACCCCCTCCCGTCTGTTCCTCCTCTCCGCGCCGCACTGGCAGCCGTCGCCCACAACCCTGCACGAGGTGTTTCAGAACATCTTTGACTACATCGACCGCCTCTTCGCCATGATCCGACCTCGCAAAGTGCTCTTCATGGGCATTGGTGGGTGTTCCCTGCTGCTTTCAGGGTTATTGGTGTGGTGGGTGTTCCCTGCTAGTTTTAGGGGTTACCTGCTACTTTCACGGTTACTGGTGGGTGTTCCGTGCTACTTTTAGGGTTACTCCCCTGCTCTCTCACGTCTGCGCCTCTCTCATAACCGCTCCCCCTCTCCCCTGCGCCCCGTCCGTCGTCTGCTCCTTCCCTGCAGACGGTGTGGCCCCGCGAGCCAAGATGAACCAGCAGCGCTCGAGACGATTCCGAGCAGCCAAGGACGCAGCAGACGCCGTAAGAACTCCTCGCTGTTCTTGCCTCGTATCCTGGCTCCCACTCCCTCTCTCCCCCTCTCTTTCCTTCACTCTTAGCTCGTTGCACTCACAGCAGCCAAGGACGCAGCAGACGCAGTAAGAATGGCTCACAGTTGTTGCATCGTCTCTCCTGCTCTCTCTTCCCCTCTCTTCCTCCGCTCTGCTTGTTCCATTCACAGAAGCAGATGCGGCAGAACCACCGGCCACTTCCTGCGTCCCCTTCCCTTTCCCGCGGGTTCCCCGCTTCCTCTCTCACGCGGTCCCTTCCTTCCCCTCTTTCTCTCGGGCTCCTCCTCCCTTCCGTTCTCCTGCTTCTTGCGCGCGCCAGTGCTGCATTGCGTGCTGGTCACCTGCTTCTCACTCCCCTTCTCCTTCCACATTGGTGCTGAATTGAACGATGGGCCGTGGTTCGTGGTCGAAGGGGGTGGTGGTGTTGCTAAAGACGTGACAAACACACGTCTCTAATGTCTTCACCAAAGGAGAAGCCAGAGACGCATGACTCCAACCGTCATCCTCCCCTCCCCCCCCTTCCCTTCCCCCCCCCTCCCCCCCCCTCCTCCTCCGGCACGCCGTTGCTTTCCCCCCTTGTCTCCTGTGATCCCCGTGCAGACGTTCTTTCCTCCCGTCACCTCTTCAACGCCACAGGCAGCAGAGGAGGAGCGGCTGAGGAGGGAGTTCGAGTTGGAGGGGTGCATGGTGCTCTGAAAGAAGGACAAGTCCGGCACGCTGACTCCAACGCCATCCTTTTGCATTCGCCTCCCCTCCATTTCCATGTGGTTTCGTGCCCCCCCCCCCGCTCAATGTAAAACAGGCAGCAGAGGAGGAGCGGCTGAGAAAGGAGTTCGAGTTGGAGGGGCGGATGGTGCCGCCCAAGGAGAAGTCGGAGACGCACGACTCCAACGTCATCACCCCCGGAACGCCCTTCATGCAGCAGCTGTCCGTCGCACTGCAGTACTACATCCACCTGCGCATCAACCAGGACCCCGCCTGGAAGAACGTCAAAGTAGGAATCAACTTTGAGGGTTCAGGGTTAAGGGAGGTTAGGGGGAGGAGAGAGAGGGGGGGGCAGACACGTTTTCCCCTTCATGCAGCAGCCGTCCATGTGCTGCAGTACTGCATCCACCCGAGGGTCAACCAGGATACCCCCTGGAAGAAGGTCAAGGTGAGGGGGTTGAAGGCTGAGGGACCAAGAATTGGGGTTTTAGGGAGCTCAGTGTGATGAGAAGGGAGGGCAGGCGCCTTCTGCCCTTCATGCAGCAGCTGTCCGTGGCGCTGCAGTACTGCATCCACCTGAGGTCCTTGATGGAAGAACGTTTAAGTGAGACAAATTAAAGTGTTGTGTTACAGGGTTGAAGTTGAGGGTTTAAGAGTTTGAAGGGGGTGGGTGAGTGGAGAGAAAGAGGGGGGAGGGCACGCCCCTCATGGGGCAGCTGTCCGTGGCTCTGCAGTACTACTACCTGTGTGCTCCTTCGTCCAGTGCATGTTGGTGATTGATTGCTTATTGCCCTCGGTGCCCTTCGACTGATCACCTCCATCGTCCCACCTCCTCGCATGGTGCCACCAGGTCATCCTGTCCGACGCCAACGTGCCAGGGGAGGGGGCGCACAAGGTCCATGCACTATATTTGCTTGGATCTGCACTGCATGGCTCCATCCATCCATCCGTCCTTCCCACCTGAACCCGAACCCACGCCTCTCCCCATCTCGCCTGCCAGGTCATCCTGTCGGATGCCAACGTGCCCGGGGAGGGCGAGCACAAGATCATCATGAACTGCATCCGCCTGCCTTCACATGCTCCCACCCTTTTCCCACCCTACTCTACCCCACCCTCTGCTCTGCTCCCCTCCCATTGTGCCTGGTGATCACGTGGTGCCGTCAGGTCATTCTCTCCGACGCCAACGTGCCCGGGGAGGGCGAGCACAAGATCATGAACTACATTCGTCTGCAGAGGAACCTCCCGGGCTTTGACCCCAACACACGGCACTGCATCTACGGTTTGGTATGTGTGTGGCATCTGGTCGGCGTCTGGTCGGCGTCTGGTCGGCATCTGCTCGTTCCCCACACCACCTTCGTTCGTGTACCGTGGTAGAGCACACAGGTCAGGCTGCATGCTCCTTACATATCGAGTTTTGTTTGTGCGTGCACGCATGCTTATGCGTGCGTGCGAACGTGCGTGCGCGCGCCATACATCCTCATATCGCGCTGCGGAATTGCGCCAGAAAGGGGGGGGGAACATGGGCGCGGGCCCTGAACTTAGCAAAAAATAGGGTTCTCTCGTTGTAATGGCGTGCGGAAATTGCGCGCGGCTGTTTGGGGTTGGCGTAATTGACGGGGAGGTGTTTGTGAGGAGCTTGGAGAGGAAGGGTTGGAAATTCTAGTTGAAAAGGGGTGCAGTGCGGTTGAGGGAGGGGAGTTGGTTGGAGATTCAAATTTTGAAATGGGCGGTGGTGGATGGAATGTGGTGGTGTGCGGTTAAAGGGATTTAGGGGGATGATTGAAACTCGACCCCCACTAATTCAATTGGTTGGAAATCCAACCAATTTCCACCACTTCAACCGCACTAAATTCCTCCGCATCTACAGAATCCAACCCCTGCCCCTCTAACACGCTCTACATCGGAGAGGGGCCACGATATATCTCATTCTCCCTCAAACTTCACTCACCTGATTCCTCGCGCACCTAGGAAAGCCAGCCTTGTAGTTCTGATTTTCTCCTCCGACCCCTAAACGCGATGCGATATTAAATCGCATCGCGCGATATATCGCATTTAAGGGTGCAATATTTTTTAACATCGCACCCTAAATCGCGATATGCGATTTCAAATTTTGAAACAGAATATCGCAGCGATGCGATATCACGCGCGATATGACAAAATGCGATGCGATATCGCATCGCATCGCATTTTAACCATGTCTGCTCCCACCCCCTCCCTCCTCCCACCTCCCACTTTATAATTCTCCCTCTCAGGATGTGAATATGAGCATGCTTGCCCTGGCAACACACGAAACTTACCTTTTCCTCCCACTTTTTTCCCTCTCTTAATCTGTGTCCAACAGGACGCGGATCTGATCATGCTGGCGCTGGCAACTCACGAAGTACACTTCACCATTCTCAGAGAGGTCTGTGCGCACACTCCCTCTCTTGTACTCCCTCCCTCACTCCCCTCCTTCACTACACTCACCTAAACCTTCCTCGTACTTCTGCATGCTAGCCTACTTGCACTCCGCTGCGACTTGTGTTTTTCAGAGTGGTTGTTGGGTCATTTGGTAAGGATGACAGGCTAACGAATGTTTGGACCCATGTCCATCGTTGCCTTCCGTCTCCTCTCTCTTGTACACCTCCCTTTTTCCCCACGGCTGACCGAGCAGGTGGTGTTTCAGCCCGGGCAGGTGGACAAATGTTTTCTGTGCGGGCAGACGGGGCACCTGGCAGCGGAGTGTGAGGGCAAGCCGAAGCGCAAAAGGGGCGAGCACGACGAGAAGGAGGGCGGCGTGACCAAGAAGCCGTTCCAGGTGTGTGTGTTGGAGGGGGGAGAGATAGTTGTGTGTCTGTGAAGGTAACCTAGCAGTAAACTCCTCATTATGCATCTAGCAGCAGGAGCATGAGGGGCAAGGCGAAGCACAAGAGGGGCTAGCAGTGCGAGAAGTGGAGTGACTTGCCAGAGAAACGGTTTCAGTCCAGGTATGTGCGTGTGTGGGGAGGTACGTTGAGGTGGAATTCTGAGCCCCCCCCCCCTTTCCACTCACTGCCCAACCCCCCCCACGCCCCCCGTCACTTCCCAGTCCCCCTGCACTCACACTCCGAACCCCCCACTCACTCCCCACCCCCCCACTCACTGCCCACCCCCTCCACTCATTCTCCCCCCCCCAACCACATCGCACCTTCCCCATCCTTCCACCTTCCCCCCCCCTTCTCTCTTCCCTCCCCCACCCCGCTGGCTCTTCCACCAGTTGCAGCAGTGCTGTGGGTCGTGAGTACCTGGAGCTGGAGCCTGGAGTTTTGAGTGCCCTGGATGCAGATGGACCGGGAGAGGGTGAACTGTCTTTTCTGGCCTCACACCCCATACCCCCCTCCTCCTACTCATCCCCCCTACCAGTTGCTGCAGTGCAGTGCAGGGTGCCAAGGGAATACCTGGAGCTGGAGTTCCGAGTGCCCGGGATGCAGATGGACGTGGCGAGGGTGGGCGATCAACGATTTCATTCAGTGGCCAGTTCTGCTCCCTGCCCTCCCTCACCCTTCCCACGCATCCACTCATTCCCCCCACAGTTGCTCCTGTGCTGGGTACTCCGTGGGTGCGTGGAGCTGGAGTTGAGGGTGCCGGGGGTGCAGATGGGCCTGGAGAGGGTGACATGCCTCGTCTCACCTCCCTTCCTGTTGCACCCCCTCGCATCCCATGCACTGCGCCCCTCGCGTCCCATGCACTGCGCCCTGTCTCCCCCCCCACAGTTGCTGCAGTGCTGGGTGCTGCGCGAGTACCTGGAGCTCGAGTTCAGGGTGCCAGGGGTGCAGATGGACCTGGAGAGGGTGCTTGACGATTTCGTCTTCATGTGCTTCTTCGTGGGCAACGACTTCCTGCCGCATATGCCCACGCTGGAGATCCGAGAGGTGAGCTACCTCTAGGGTTGAGCATACTACCCGCTTGGGTCGGGTACCCGGTACCCGGATCCGCTTTTAGGGCGGGTCGGGTATCGGAAATCCTGAATATTGCCCGGGTCGGGTCCGGGTTACCCGACGCGTGGGGTAGTGGGTACCCGACCCGAAATCGGGTAGCGGTCTACCCGACGGAACCAGCGAGACATTAGTCGCGCTGGTATAGAAATTTCATCAAATATCTAGGTTACGTGAGCTGCTAGGTCACTTAGAGCATTGTAGATTGGCAGGGGTTGGGTTTCGTAGATACAGATGCATTCAGGGTGGTTGAATTGGGGGGAATTGGTTGGAAGTCAAACCAATCGAATTTCCCCAATCGAATGTGCAACCCAACCTGAATCCAGCCAACCGCACAGCACCACATTGGTTGGAGTTCCAACCAATTGACTCTGCGGGTCAAAGAATCAAACCCCCAGAAATCGCACACAACCCCATCCCAACAAGAAAACCCAACCAACTCCCCACTCAGGCCCCACTCACGACCCACTCACCACACCAGAACTGTTAAAGATTTGGCGCACCTCATACTCCCTCCCACAGCTCACGTTTTTTGAAGCACTATCTAGGTCGTAGGCTTAGTAGCCCAACAGGGTAGAAAGACGCGGGTAATACTACCCGCTTTTCAAGGAAACCGGGTCGGGTATACCCGGACCCGCCAGGCGGGTAATAAATTACCCGCCCCCAAATCCCGGGTCCGGGTATTGGTCCTGGGCATGTTACCCGACCCGTACCCGACCCGAAAATACCCGACCCGAAGTCGGGTATAGCAAAACCTGGTCGGGTCGGGTAAATACCCGGTTTTGCTCATGCCTAGCTACCTCGCGTGTGAGTGTTGTGTGGGAATATTGCTCCAGAAATAATCGGGAAAGGGTGTCTGTCTCTTACGAATGGTGCCCGTGGGCTTCGGCCCCAAGTGCCTGCAGGCGGATCGGCGTGGGAAAGGGGGCCTGGTTTCCTCCTGTGATCTCCTCAACACCCCCCCCAAAAAACATATATTTTAGATGCTGTGTGTCGACATGGCGCATCTGGCTTGGATGCTGCTTGTGGGCATGGCTGGCCTGCCCCTGCTGCTGCTCATCCTGCTGGTTCCCCTCCACCGCGTGGCGTTGCTCTGAGGCATCTCAGCTGTCCCTTTCGTGCGTGTGCCCACCCGCCCTCATCTACATGTGCCCATGTTCATGCAGGGCGCCATCAACCTTTTGGTCTCCATCTATCGAAGGGAGTTTGCCAACCTTGGAGGGTACCTTACAGAGAATGGCGAGGTAAGCCATTGCCACTAGATGTAACCCAATTTGCACCAGATGTAACCAACGAGCAGTACGTGTCAGCTCTTTTGTCACTAGATGTCATCGCTTCAACACGCGCACTATGTCCCCACTGACTAGCATCATGTGGAGCCCAGCGGCGCCTAATATCAGTGGCGACACCCCTCCCACTCGTTGCTGTGCCTCCATTCTGCCTTCAGCAATCCTGCCTCGCCTTGCCCTTAACTCGTCTTTCTCCACTCTTCGTTCCCTCCCCGCCGCCCCCAATCTTCCCCCCCTCTTGACTTGATCACGTGTGGTGAGTGAAGCATTTCATTCAAGCTGCTTCTTGTCTTCCACTTTTCTTCTTCATTGCACCTGCTCCCTCTCAGCTGCACTGCTCCCTCTCAGCTGCACTGCTCCCTCTCAGCTGCACTGCTCCCTCTCAGCTGCACTGCTCCCTCTCAGCTGCACTGCTCCCTCTCAGGTGCACTGCTCCCTCTCAGGTGCACTGCTCCCTCTCAGCTGCACTGCTCCCTCTCAGGTGCACTGCTCCCTCTCAGGTGCACTGCTCCCTCTCAGGTGCACTGCTCCCTCTCAGCTGCACTGCTCCCTCTCAGCTGCACTGCTCCCTCTCAGCTGCACTGCTCCCTCTCAGGTGCACTGCTCCCTCTCAGGTGCACTGCTCCCTCTCAGGTGCACTGCTTCCTCTCAGTTGCACTGCTCCCTCTCAGTTGCACTGCTGCTCCCTCTCAGCTGCACTGCTCCCTCTCAGGTGCACTGCTCCCTCTCAGGTGCACTGCTCCCTCTCAGCTGCACTGCTCCCTCTCAGCTGCACTGCTCCCTCTCAGGTGCACTGCTCCCTCTCAGGTGCACTGCTCCCTCTCAGGTGCACTGCTCCCTCTCAGCTGCACTGCTCCCTCTCAGCTGCACTGCTCCCTCTCAGGTGCACTGCTCCCTCTCAGGTGCACTGCTCCCTCTCAGCTGCACTGCTCCCTCTCAGCTGCACTGCTCCCTCTCAGCTGCACTGCTCCCTCTCAGGTGCACTGCTCCCTCTCAGCTGCACTGCTCCCTCTCAGGTACACTGCTCCCTCTCAGGTGCACTGCTCCCTCTCAGGTGCACTGCTCCCTCTCAGGTGCACTGCTCCCTCTCAGGTGCACTGCTCCCTCTCAGGTGCACTGCTCCCTCTCAGGTGCACTGCTCCCTCTCAGGTGCACTGCTCCCTCTCAGGTGCACTGCTCCCTCTCAGGTGCACTGCTCCCTCTCAGGTGCACTGCTCCCTCTCAGGTGCACTGCTCCCTCTCAGGTGCACTGCTCCCTCTCAGGTGCACTGCTCCCTCTCAGGTGCACTGCTCCCTCTCAGGTGCACTGCTCCCTCTCAGGTGCACTGCTCCCTCTCAGGTGCACTGCTCCCTCTCAGCTGCACTGCTCCCTCTCAGGTGCACTGCTCCCTCTCAGCTGCACTGCGCCCTCTCAGGTGCACTGCTCCCTCTCAGGTGCACTGCTCCCTCTCAGGTGCACTGCTCCCTCTCAGGTGCACTGCTCCCTCTCAGGTGCACTGCTCCCTCTCAGGTGCACTGCTCCCTCTCAGGTGCACTGCTCCCTCTCAGCTGCACTGCTCCCTCTCAGGTGCACTGCTCCCTCTCAGGTGCACTGCTCCCTCTCAGGTGCACTGCTCCCTCTCAGGTGCACTGCTCCCTCTCAGGTGCACTGCTCCCTCTCAGGTGCACTGCTCCCTCTCAGCTGCACTGCTCCCTCTCAGCTGCACTGCTCCCTCTCAGAGGTGCACTGCTCCCTCTCAGGTGCACTGCTCCCTCTCAGGTGCACTGCTCCCTCTCAGCTGCACTGCTCCCTCTCAGGTGCACTGCTCCCTCTCAGGTGCACTGCTCCCTCTCAGGTGCACTGCTCCCTCTCAGGTGCACTGCTCCCTCTCAGCTGCACTGCTCCCTCTCAGCTGCACTGCTCCCTCTCAGCTGCACTGCTCCCTCTCAGCTGCACTGCTCCCTCTCAGCTGCACTGCTCCCTCTCAGCTGCACTGCTCCCTCTCAGTTGCACTGCTCCCTCTCAGCTGCACTGCTCCCTCTCAGCTGCACTGCTCCCTCTCAGCTGCACTGCTCCCTCTCAGGTGCACTGCTCCCTCTCAGGTGCACTGCTCCCACTCAGGTGCACTGCTCCCTCTCAGCTGCACTGCTCCCTCTCAGCTGCACTGCTCCCTCCCAGGTGCACTACTCCCTCTCAGATGCACTGCTTCCTCTCAGGTGCACTGCTCCCTCTCAGGTGCACTGCTCCCTCTCAGGTGCACTGCTCCCTCTCAGCTGCACTGCTCCCTCTCAGGCTAAGTTGGTTCCTTACGTTACGTTTACGTACGTGTACGTTTACGTTTACGTACATTTACGCGATTCTGGTTTTAGGCCTGTATGTACGGGCAGGCTAAAATTTTTCTACCTGCCCAGAAAAAAAAAGAGAGGAGGGAACCCTAGGCAGATTTTTGTACAGAATTCCATTGGCCATTAAGTCTTTTCGTAGGAAGATAGAAAACATCCACAAAATACCAAGTTTCCAACAGGTGCTACGCTTATAACATGCAAACTTGCAGATGCTACCTTCACTCATCCATGCTAGGCTCGTCGTCAACGGGAGTGTCCACATACGCATCATCAGGGATGTCGTTATCATCATCGAGGGGCTCATAGCCATCCTTTGGCTCCTCCCGAATCACTGAAAGTTCCGAAACCATCATTTTCTTGGAGAAGTCGTCATTAAGCTTCTTCACCGTGTGGTAGTTGTGGCTTATGTAAACCAAATCCGCAAGACGCTTGGGGTCGAGTCGGTTGCGGCGTGCGGTGTGGATAGACTCCCACACACCCCAGTTCGTCTCGCATGTCGATGCCGACACGCACTGCTTGAGTACCCTGCACGCCAGCTTCGCCAGGTTGGGGCAATCGGAGCCATTCATAATCCACCACTGCACGGGGTCCAAGTGACCCTCCTTGATAAGGATGTGTTCGTCCTTAGCCTTCTGCTCTCCGATTTCCCCCTTCCCTTTGATGTACGTCAACACCTCGCCCTCGACGATCGTGGCCATTGGTTTAATGACATTCCCGACTTTCATAGTCTCTCCCTTGTAGTAGTCGCGCACAAACCGCTTAAAGATTGCGGTGCACTCCTTGTCGTCGTGTCCAAAAATTTTCTCGTTTTGGTTGGGTGGATAGAGAATGCGCCCCACCACGTGAAGCGGGCAATTGATGTCATTATTCCACATATTCCGCACGATCTCCGCAACCTCCTCCTTCTCGGCGCTCTCCAAATCCGCGCACGCCCTATCCACCTGCTCCTCCAAATCGATCATCATTTCGTACATTTTGCCCATGACCTCTTGATTCCCGTCGACTTTCCTCAGCGTCATGTAGACCGGCTTGAGAACGGCAACTACTAGCTCAACGCCCTTCCAGAATCCTTTCCGCTGCACCGTGTCGCGTGCGTCCTTCATTTTGGGCCTCCCCTTCGTGTAATCGTCGAACCCCTTGGTCTTCATCATCGCCTCCAGCGTGTCACGCACCGAAACCAGACGCTCAAGGGCGATGTAGTTAGTCCCAAACCGCGTGCCTGCAGGCTTCAGCACCTTCAGCGAATCCTTTTCCCGAAAGTAGCCCGTGATCCACTGCCCGTTCTTCAATGTCGAAATGAGTTGCTGCGCCTCGTCGATGGTCGGTTTGGCCCAGTCGAGCCCGCCGATGTCCTTCATAAGGAGGCTAAGCGAGTGTGCGGCACAACGAATCCACTGCACCTTCGGATATTCCTCCTTGACCAGGATGGCAGCGTTGATGTTCGCGCTCGCACCATCCATCAGCACTCCGACGACATTCTCCGCGCCGACCTCCTCAATCGCAGTTTTCAAGTGCCCGGCGATGTAATCAGCTCCTTTCTTCTCCGTGCCGCAATCAACGCCAAACAAGAAGACCGACGCGTTGGAGTTGACGGCCAAAATGTTGAGCTGAGGACGACCTTCCCCATCCGTCCATCCGTCGCACGCGATGCTCACTCCAATGTCGTCCCAGGACTCTTTCACATCCTTGAGCGCATTCTCCGTCTTCGTCTTGCACTCCTCAAGAAGGCGGCCCATGATGAGCCGACGCCCGGGGGGGGTGAAACCAGTGCCAGCAGCCGCCACCTTCTTCAACATGGTTTTGAAGACCTCGTGTTCAGCCACGTGTGGCGGGATGCGACAAACATGGAAGAACGTCGCAATCGCCAATTGTGCGTTCGCAGCGTCCACCGGCTTGGGACGCCCATCCGTGAGTGTCATCTGCGTCGCTTGCCGCTTTCGCGCGCAACCACTGCTCTCCGACATGTTGCTGCCCGTGTGGCTGGTTGGAGTATGCGTGAACGCATTCATTGTCCTGTGAGTCGCTTTCTTCTTCTCCTCGTCGTCACTCTTCTTCTTTGCCAAGGTAGCCCTAACAGCCTCCTTCGCCTCGAAAGTAGCTGAGGGGCACGCTCTCACGCCGCTATTAGGGGTTCCAAGAATATGGTTCTGCGCTCGGACCACGTTGAATTTCCAAGTGCCGTTGCAAAAAGTGCATTGCTTCTCCAAAGTAGAGTCAGATTTTCCCCCTTCGGGAACCTTGAAGAATTTCCAAACAAAATGGTCAACGGAGTTTGCCATTGCAGCAGAAGTACAATGCAGTTTTTACTTGGAAATTTGAGTAAGAGCAATTGCTGTTTGGAGCTGTGTGGATTTGTGGAAATCAGGCGTAGTTAAGTACCTCTTTGAATTCGTCGTGCCGCGAACCAGTTTTGCGGAAATCACGCCGTAGGAAATTGTTAGGAACGCGTAAACGTGTTTCTGATTGTTTGGGATTGGTTGGCTTGCTGGCTGCACTTTCGTCGCAAGCCACAATCGCCAACTTCTGCCGGTGCGTCGAAAGTCACATTTAGGTGCGACGAAATTTACAATCTGTTGACTGGTTGGCGAAATTACCGCGTGCGCGAAATCTCGTCCCGCTGCTTGACGCGCCGGCAATCCAACTAGTCGACGGATTTGTGCGCGTCAAATCTGACGTGCTCGTACTCCAACCAGTCAACGTCAACCCCTACCTAACCCAACCCAACCCTCCTCGACATTCAATTCCCCTTCCCTCCTCGACGAATGTCAGTCGCTACCCTATCTCCAGCAGCAACTAAGTTAAGTCTAAGTCGCATCCTAGGATATTAGCGCGCCTTCGACCAGCGCGACGAATCTACGTGCGCCATAGTTCATGGCGGGGTAGATCTGCCCGAACCGTGGGCAGCGATAATCTCGGCGTAGTTGCAAATCGCGTAGTTCTAGAACGCGGTTTTTGGAGGGAAAAAAATTGCCCGGGAAAAAATTTCAGGGCCTGCCCGGCGACGTAAACGTAACGTACGCGTAACGTAACGTAAACGTAACGTTACGCGTACTGTACGTTTACGTCACCTAAAGTGACGTAAAGTACCAACTTAGCTCTCAGGTGCACTGCTCCCTCTCAGGTGCACTGCTCCCTCTCAGGTGCACTGCTCCCTCTCAGGTGCACTGCTCCCTCTCAGGTGCACTGCTCCCTCTCAGGTGCACTGCTCCCTCTCAGGTAGACATGAGCACGGGGCGAGGCGAGGATTCCTTGACTCGAGGATCTCATCCTCGCGCCCTAGCCGAGGCGGGTCGAGGAATCCTCGCCGAGGATTTTTCATGAAAATCCCCCCTCGACCCCCGGGTTTTGGGGTCGAGGATTGAAATCCTCGCCTCGAGGATTAATTCCTTGACCCGGGGCGAGGATTCCTTGACCTGGGCGGCTGGGGGGTTAGGGGGAGAGGGGTAATGGGAACATCCTCGCCCATTTGCCTCGAGGAAAAATCGAGGCCTCGAATCCTCGCCGAGGCGGGGCGAGGAATCCTCGCGAGGATTTTTCCCAGAAAACCTGCCTCGACCCCCGGAATTTCGAGGCGAGGATTTCCGAGGCGAGGAAATCCTCGCCTCATTGCTCATGTCTACTCTCAGGTGCACTGCTCCCTCTCAGCTGCACTGCTCCCTCTCAGGTGCACTGCTCCCTCTCAGGTGCACTGCTCCCTCTCAGATGCACTGCTTCCTCTCAGGTGCACTGCTCCCTCTCAGGTGCACTGCTCCCTCTCAGGTGCACTGCTCCCTCTCAGGTGCACTGCTCCCTCTCAGGTGCACTGCTCCCTCTCAGGTGCACTGCTCCCTCTCAGGTGCACTGCTCCCTCTCAGGTGCACTGCTCCCTCTCAGGTGCACTGCTCCCTCCCAGGTGCACTGCTCCCTCTCAGCTGCACTGCTCCCTCTCAGCTGCACTGCTCCCTCTCAGCTGCACTGCTCCCTCTCAGCTGCACTGCTCCCTCTCAGCTGCACTGCTCCCTCTCAGGTGCACTGCTCCCTCTCAGGTGCACTGCTCCCTCTCAGAGGTGCACTGCTCCCTCTCAGGTGCACTGCTCCCTCTCAGGTGCACTGCTCCCTCTCAGGTGCCCTGCTCCCTCTCAGGTGCACTGCTTCCTCTCAGCTGCACTGCTCCCTCTCAGCTGCACTGCTCCCTCTCAGCTGCACTGCTCCCTCTCAGCTGCACTGCTCCCTCTCAGGTGCACTGCTCCCTCTCAGCTGCACTGCTCCCTCTCAGCTGCACTGCTCCCTCTCAGCTGCACTGCTCCCTCTCAGGTGCACTGCTCCCTCTCAGGTGCACTGCTCCCTCCCAGGTGCACTGCTCCCTCCCAGGTGCACTGCTCCCTCTCAGGTGCACTGCTCCCTCTCAGGTGCACTGCTCCCTCTCAGGTGCACTGCTCCCTCTCAGGTGCACTGCTCCCTCTCAGCTGCACTGCTCCCAATCAGGTGCACTGCTCCCTCTCAGGTGCACTGCTCCCTCTCAGGTGCACTGCTTCCTCTCAGGTGCTCTGCTCCCTCTCAGTTGCACTGCTGCTCCCTCTCACTCAGATGCACCTGCCCCCTCTCGGGTAGACTTGAGCATTTTACCCGGTCGGGTCGCTGGTAGACATGGTTAAAATGCGATGCGATGCGATATCGCATTGCATTTTGTCATATCGCGCGTGATATCGCAGCGATGCGATATCGCATCGCTGCGATATTCTGTTTCAAAATTTGAAATCGCATATCGCGATTTAGGGTGCGATGTTAAAAAATATTGCACCCTCAAATGCGATATATCGCGCGATGCGATTTAATATCGCATCGCGTTTAGGGGTCGGAGGAGAAAATCAGAACTACAAGGCTGGCTTTCCTAGGTGCGCGAGGAATCAGGTGAGTGAAGTTTGAGGGAGAATGAGATATATCGTGGCCCCTCTCCGATGTAGAGCGTGTTAGAGGGGCAGGGGTTGGATTCTGTAGATGCGGAGTAATTTAGTGCGGTTGGAGTGGTGGAAATTGGTTGGATTTCCAACCAATTGAATTAGTGGGGGTCGAGTTTCAATCATCCCCCTAAATCCCTTTAACCGCACACCACCACATTCCATCCACCACCGCCCATTTCAAAATTTGAATCTCCAACCAACTCCCCTCCCTCGACCGCACTGCACCTAGACATGATCAAAACGCGATTGCGATTTAAATCGCATCGCATGCAGGTGCGATGTTTAAAAAAGCGATGCGATTTTAAATCGCATCGCGCGATTACTTTTTCCAAAAAAATAAAATTTCAAATCTCATTTTACCTGCGATGTATTAAAAAGTCGCATGCGATATTTAATTAAATCGCGCAATGCGATTTTAAATCGCATCGCGTTTTAAAACAGAATTAAATAACACCCAAAAAAGCAGAAAAAAAACATGGCTGCTGGGAAATTGACTCACGGGCAGTCATAAGCTGGAGTGCAAATAACCAGTGTGGTTTCGTAGGGGGATTCAGAGTGGGTTTCAGTGCGATATCGCGCGCAATTAAAATGCGATTTAAATGAAATCGCGCAATATTAATTCCTCGCATTCGCGATGATTAAAAAAAAAAAAAAAAAACTTCGCCATCGCAAAAACGCGATTTAATGCGATGCGATGCGATGCGATGCGATTTTTTTTGCCCATGTCTAACTGCACCCCTTTTCAACTAGAATTTCCAACCCTTACTCTCCAAGCTCCTCACAAACACCTCCCCGTCAATTACGCCAACCCCAAACAGCCGCGCGCAGTTTCCGCACGCCATTACAACGAGAGAACCCTATTTTTTGCTAAGTTCGGGGCCCGCGCCCATGGTCCCCCCCTTTTCTAGCGCAATTCCGCAGCGCGATATGCGGATGTATGGCGTGCGATATCTTTATATCGCATATCGCGTTTTATCGGGCTGGAAAATCCGCGATAAATGCCCTATATTGCAAAAATCGCGCGATATTATCGCATCACATCGGTGCGATTTTTTTTATTTTTTTTTTTAAATCGAAATCGCAAAATGCGATTTAACGCGATGCGATGCGATATACCCATGTCTAGTCGCGGGTACACGATCTGACCCGACATTTTGGCCGGGTCGGGTAATAGGATTTTGACGAATTACCCCGCTGGGTTGGGTCGGGTACTTGGGCCGGGTAATGATACCCGTTTTGAATTACGCGAAATTTCGGGTAATGTTTTACCCGTCGGGTCGCGGGTACCCGACCCGACTTCTTGTTTGTTGCTCTGGGTTTGTCATGTTTGCTGAAATCACGCAGCCTTCGTGTTTGCTGAGTTTTACAGCCACCTAGGGGCTACGTGACCGCAAACACGTTTAGCGTTTGAAACTAGACATGGGGAAAAAAAAAAAACGCATCGCATTTATCCGCGTTTTTGCGATTGTGAAAAAAAATATAAAAAATCATCGTGTGATGTGATGAATTCCTTTTTGCGCGATTTAATTTTAATCGCATTTAAATCGCGCTAAAAAACGCGATTTAAATGCGATATGCGTTTTTTTTTTAAATCGTGCGCGCTGTCTTACTGAAACCCACTCTGAAACCCACTACAAAACCACACTAGTTATTTGCACCCTATCATACGACCAAGGTGCAAAAAAATGGCACGTGTATTTAACGGTCCGTTTTAAACGGCCGTTGTTCATGGTGGGTTTTGGTAAAAAACGACGTTTTTTTGTTAGACCTTTTTGCGTGAAAATTTTGTATATATAAAAAGCATGCGTAAACAAGTGGCCTGATCGCTAAGGCAGCCTGCATCGTCCTACGGGGTAATTAGCGGCTTTGAAACAGGCATGTGATGTCCATGCCCCTAGTCTGTCGCTTTCTAGGCCTCATTCTGCTCCTACTCCACCATCCCCCCCGTCCTCCTCCTCCTCCTCCTCCTAAGTGTCATCCATCTAGTCCCCCCCCCCTAGTCCTCCCCCCCCTAAGCGTTATTAGCTCGGCCAAAAACAATGTACATATTATACGGTGATACGGAAAAAAACGGTCGTATAGAATGGCCGGTTTTTTTAACCAAACGCAAAATGCAACTTTCAACCGTTTTAATCGTATTATACGACCGTTGTATACGATCCCGTTTTAAACGGCAAAAAAGGATTAAAAAACGCCGTTTTTTTGCACCTTGCTTACGACTGCCCGTGATTCAATTTCCCGGCAGCCATGGTTTTTTTCTGTTTTTTTTGGGTGTTTTTTTAATTATGTTTTGAAACGCGATTCGATTTTAAATCGCATCGCGCAATTTATTCAAATACCGCATGCGGTTTTAATATTCATCGCGCGCAGAATGCGAAGTGCGATTTTTTTTTTTGCAGAAATTAAATCGCGCGATGCGATTTAAAATCGCATCGCATTTAATTAAATCGCCCCCCAATGCAATGCGACTTAAATCGCAATCGCATTTTGCCCATGTCTATTTTAAACGAAGCGTTTAAACGCTAAACGCACTTGCTTGAGTTTCTAAACGCTAGAGTAAACGCACGCCCGGGCAGCCTTAAAATTTCTCTCAGGCAGGGTATTAAAACCTGGGATAGGTAGGGGGAGGCAAGGGGATC